>CM028358.1:11343474-11921292 GCA_016618105.1 Dendrobium huoshanense | reverse complement strand
TTCATGAAATTTTGCATCATTAGCCGGATGGTCAAAAAAGATTATAAACAAGAGAGAATTCCTTTGTTATTACAAATAATTCAAGGACATACTGTTTTAAGAACTCCTTTCTCATGATTACACTTTCCCTCCTGAGTGAGAAATTTTGAGAAGAGCCGAAGAATGCAGAGCTCAAAGAGCACTGTTTTCCCACTTCCAGTTGGAGCAGATATGATCATATTTATATTGGAAAGAAAGCACCCAGAAAAACATTCACTCTGTAATGAATTAAAGTACCTGTAGACAAACAATTAACAGACTTATCAGCACTTTATCTGAATTTGAGAAAAATAAATTCCCATTAAGAGCAGTGAAACTAAATTACTTGACAAATAAAATTATAAGTACTTTTTTTTTTGGAATTGTGTGCAATAAATCGCAAAGTATTTGGCTTAATGGAGAAAGAACTTTTATCCTCTAACAAATGGGTCACGGATCCCTTCACAAGACTGTAAGTACCTCAGAAGTTTAAATGTTTGGGCTATTTTTGAGTGAATTTGAGTATAGTCTAACAGCTTTTAGATGACTATATCACAATGTACAGAGATTCTTTGTTAGTGTGTCCTCGGTGAAGGACATTTCACAAAGTAAATTGTAAATTGACTGAAGTTATGAACTATCAAATGACTAATATTTATATTTATAAGTCAGCCTAGGCAGGTTTAACTCAATCCAGAACAAACTAGATGTGCTAATATAAATTCTAACTTGTCACTATATAGAGCTTGAAAATACAGTGCAACCAATGGTAAGAAACGTAAAATCTGACTAACAAGATTCAACTGCCACACAGAAACGAAATGGCATTGTGATATATTCTCAATAGAAAAAAAGATATCAGTACACTTAAATATTCTACCTGAAACTAAACATGGAATGAAATGGAGAAGGCAACTCCAATACAGATCTCAGAGCATATGAGTCCATGGATGATCTCATCTCACCAAAATCCTGCAAACCATAAGCTAGAACGGTCAAATACTCTCAGACGGGATACATTGAAGAAAATATAAAGTAAAACATCAGGCATTTATGATTATCGAACAAACTAATCAAACTGTGGGGAGCACATACCAGTGTAAATTATCGTACGTATTTGCGTCAAATTTAAAAAAAAAAAAAAATTAACCTAGGCTCATTCCTTCATCAGGAAAGTAGGTCAAATAATCTATCCTTTCAACCCAAACTGTGTAGAAATCTGGAATAGAGAGAGTTCGTTATATAGTGTAACTATAAAATCGGCCAGGAACCCAAACTCCCTGAATCTGCTCCATCCCAGAGTCAACAGAAGTATATCTTTATTGATTCAAAGCATCATTGTCAAAGAGAGAGAGAAGAGAGAGAGAGGGACTGGCCTTTTTTTCTCCTTGAGAGCTGAGGGCTTCGTCTCCTACGACAGAGGGAGGTAATACAGACAGACACGGGAAGTTTCGAAAGATCAAGTGCCGCGGAAAGGACTTTATAGCGAGTCGACTTTCCAAAATCCGAAGTCAAGAAAAACTAAGGGGCTGTGTTTGGCAACCAGCGGGATTTAACTTTAGTGGACTTACTAAATCTTCTAAATTCTGATTTAATAAATTTGAAATATGTTAAATTCTGATTTAATAAATTTGAAATATGTTAAATTCTGAAAAATATTTGGTATGTTAAATGTTAAATTTTATTAAATTTTAAAAATTATTTGATAATATATTTTAAGATTTATGACAGTTAGGAATTTAAATGTGAAGAAGATAATTATAAATTATAAATTAAATTTATAATTAAAAATAAAAATTAATGTGTTATGAATTTAATAACATGTTGAGTATAAATTACTCATTAATTTTTATTTATACTATTAATTATATATTTAATAATATATCTTTTAAGTTATATTAAGTAAGCTAATTATATTAATATTTAATTACTAATTATACAATTAAGTTAAATTAGATAATTGATTTATGGACTAACTATGCTATTAATTATTTAATTAATTTACTTAATTATTAATATTTTAAATTATATTAATTAAGTTAATCAATAATAACTTAGAGGCATCTAGGGTTTACCTTTCATCTTCTCTTTTCGTCACTGTTGTTCGGCTTCGTTGCTTCGCTGGAGGTGTAAAGATTGCATGCGTCGCTTCTTCGGCTGCTTCATGGTTGTTCGACTTCGCTCCTTCGATGACTTTCCCTTCCTGTTGAATTGAAAGTTACGACATTTTGATCCTAAGCAAGAAGAGGAGCTCGCTGGCTGTGAAGTTAACTTTCTCCCTTTCGCGCGCTTATAATGTTAAATCCCGTTAAATCCGCACCAAACCGAGGGATTTAGTAAATATGGGATTTAAGCTATAAATTAATAAATTCGGGATTTAGCGCGTGCACAAAAACCGTTTGGCTAGATTTAGCATAAATCCAACTTAAATTCCACGATAAATCTGATACCAAACAGCCCCTAAGAGAATTACATAAATACGATTTTTTTATGTAAGATTTTTTTAACGATCAAATTTTTATATTTGCTCATATCATTATCAAATTATTACATACCTCAAAATGTGATTGTTGTTCCTTATTTCTTGTGCCACCTTCTCTCCTACTTGGTATGCTACAAGTTTTGAAGGATGGCCTTTACAGTTGTGAATAGAGCTTGAAGTTTTTACAGGAATGAAGAAATGGTCAAGTAAAGGGCGATGGATGGGGAACTATGTTTAGGTGGTGAGATCCTTTGAAAGGATAGAGCCCTCAATGTCCAAATGTGAGTATTAAAATGCTCCAACTTGTTAGTGGTATATAATAATAAAAAAATGTCTGATGAATAAATGAATTCTAGAAGCATTTGGATCATAAAACTTAGTGTCACATCCCAAATCTGAAAGGTGGTGCTTGGTACGTGATGAAAGAATAGCAAGACATGTTTTGTATTCACAAAAAGAAATATGCATATATATAAGTGATATAGTAGGATAAACAGAGGAGTGAATTATAAAAACAATTCATTAGTAAAATGCAAATGTTTAATACATCCAAATAACAATAGTTCTGATTAGGATGGTCAAATATTGATAAGACACGATAACCCGACCAAAACCTGACTTAAAATTTTTGGATTAGACATGACCTGATTTAAAAATGGGTCAGGTTTGGGTCTATAAATCTGACCCATTTAAAATTTCAAGTCGGGTTTGGGTTAACCCGAGAACTTGATAGTGACCCGAATCGACCCGCGTGATCTACTTAGGGCGAGCAATTAGTCACTCACTCAAGACTTCGGCTGCTATTAAGTTCTTATTATGCTCCGCATGCTGTCCACTCTCCCCTCCTCTCCTTCTCTATTTCGTGACTTCTTATAGGGTTTTTTCTCCTCGGGTCTCTGGCTTCGCCTATGGTTTCATATCCTCTCCTTCTCTAGCATACTCTTGGTCTGATGTGTTCACCGTGCACATCTCCTGAGCCTCAAGAAGAACACTTAAATTGTTGCTGTATCACAATTAAATTTTATATATTTAATTTTTAGAAGCTTCACCTATGGGAATTATAAATCGTTTGAAGGATTTCGACATTTCGTCATGTCTGTTTGTCACACTTACTTCAGAGATCCGAAGGAATGTTTCGTTTAGGGTTTTCTGATTTGTTGTTATTCTATCGAATATTATCTTGGTTTGTCTCGAATGAGTATAACACTTACATTAACTGGTTATGACTTCTTTCATTTCGCAATTTTTTTGACCTTTTTGCTATTCAACTTGTTAGGGTTTTGTTTTTTTAGGAAAAGTTAATTACTTTTTCAGATTATTGATTCAATATATAATTTTTCTTGTTAGTCCTTCCTATAAAAATTGATGGTGTGCTGTTTTGATGACTTGATCTTTTGAGTTAGGGCTTTGCTGTTATTTTAACATGCAAATTGTCGGTTTGTGTTATTACATGTTGTTGTATATTGGAATGTAAGAAGTTGTTTGGTAGATGTTTTTATAACTTTTAAATTGGAATTTGAGGCTTCTTAAACGTGTGGGTTGGCTTGTAACTATTTTTTATTGTTGTTCTGATTGTTGTAATCTGTCGTCATCAATTAGTTGTGGTTTTATAAAGTGATGATGATAAACCTTTTGAAATGAAAGTGCGAATCGTATCAGTGCAAGTGCTATTATAATCAGGTGGCATTTGTATTCTCTTCGAATGAGCATATATTATATAATAAAATGAACATATACTAAGTCTATACAGATTCCCACATTGGATGGAAATATACTAATATTTGGTACACTTACAATTCATTATGTGATTAATGATTTAGAGGATTTAATCTTAGCTATGTATTAAAGTTCTCTATCAATTTAACATGTTTTATTTGCAGTAAAATCTTTATGAAGCTTGAAGACACATTCTTAAAGCAATTTTTTGGTGCAGCAATTAAGCAAATCAGCAAAGTGTAATTTATATTTTATACTTTGTATTTGTATTTATTACAACCTCTTTTGCAATTTTTATTCTATAAAATGATTTGTAATTCAACAATTGGTTTATAGTTTATAAATTGATATGTAAACGATTTGTAAAAGAACAAAATAGTAACGGATATGTAAATGAGCAATTGATTTGTAACTTGTTGTTCGTATTTTGTTTTAATTTTACCTGCTCAACATATTACCTACTATTTATATGCTATTCGTTTTACGTACTCAACCTAATCTTCAACAAATTTGTTTTAATTGTAACTTGTTGTTCGTTTTGATATGCAAATGTGCAACATATTACCTGTTGTTCATTGCTTCAGATCCGGGTTGGTGGGTCGTGTCGGGTTGACCTGGGTTTGAAGTGGGTTGAATTTGGGTACGAGAAAGTGACCCATTTTAAAAAAATAGGTCAGGTCAATTTTGGATTAGACCCAAACCCAACCCGTAACTCGATTTTGACAACCTAGTTCTGATACAAGCCAAAGGTAATGTAAATAAAATAAAAAACAGGAAACCAAAATTACCCAACCCTCAATCAGAAGCAAAATAAACTATTACAAATATAAAAGATCCAAAACATATTACTATTGATAACTCTGCTCCTAAAGTGAAGTCAGTCAAACACACCTGTTGGATCTATTGTAAAAAGAGATAATTGATGAGTTTAATAAATCAAATTTAGCAAGTAACTCTTATCTATCAATGCATAAAAGACTAAGGAATGGGGCATGCAGTATGAACAACCAAATGATGGAAGTAACAACTTATAGTCATCAAAATAAAGTAGTATTAATACATGTCATGTTTCCATAATGAATATGTAGTAGAATTGCAATTAAAGCACAGTGAAAGCATAGTAAAAGCGTAGTTAATATGCAGCAAAAGCACAACAATATTAACTAAATAATTCATAATAAATGAAACTTGTCAGCATACTTTTTAAAGCAATCGTTCATAAATAATTGCTTATATTTACATAGAAAATCTCTGTTAGTGAATTCCATTATTTTGCGGGTCTAATAATAATTTTAAAAGAATTAACATAAATTATATCAACTGGGGGAGCTATAGAGGCTAGGGGGCTTTCTAAACATTTGTGGCCTCTTTTAAGAATATACCATAGCTTTTATAAATCATCAATATAAATAATAACCAACGAAAGCAACTAAAATCATATACATTAAGATATTTTACTATTCATTTACCAAAATATTATTTACACTAGCTAGATGATCACTACAATCACTATTGCATCACAAACTCATGAGTACAAAAGAATTAAAAAAATGTAAAATAAACTTCAAAGAAAATATGAGGATCTTTGCCAACCTCACTCTAATTTGCCCTGACCCCTTTTATGAACTAAAATCATTTAAACTAAAAATAATAAGCTAAAATGTCCAGCAAGAAACCAAAACTCTATCACTGCTTCAATACAAGGCAAAAGAATTAATATGTATGTTCAGTTCTAGTCAATATCAATTATCACTTAATATGGGCAGTAAAATCTCAAAAATAAATACTAAAATTAATATGATTAGTGAAATCAAAAGATATCTATCAAATTATTAGACATACGATAAAGAATAGTATCATTCAAAGAATCGTGTTAGTATGTTATATCAATATTAATGGTTGAATGAGCTGTTAATATGTTAATCAGTTTAATATACTATCAATCAAATAAATATCATTAAGAGTATAATTATTAAAAGCAAAGTATTAAATTCAACTTTAATATGATATTTTCTTTCGTACATATGTTATCTATCATAGCTTTTAATCTGTCAATCTCATTTAATATTTCATTTATCTTCAAAGGTGGGTTTCAATAATCATTTAAGAGTCATCATCATCTACCCATTGGCATAATCGAATTAATCAATTACAGGCTTCAATTAGGATTATACCACCAACCTTTTATTTAATTCAGTCAATCAGTTTGATGAATTTAATCTCTTTTAAATCAATAAAAATATATTTTCTTTTGATTTATTATATTTTTACCATGTAGCTTTTCGTATATAATATATATAAATTTTATGAAAATTTTGACTATAATATTATTAAATTTTAACAAGTAAATTAAAAGTTGTGAATTTTTTAAATAAATGTATAATATGCAAATTTGATATATTTCTCTGCATTTTATGACTTACTGTATTTTATACCTGATATTGAGTTATATTGCACAGGAAAATATAGCATTTATATATAAATAATGGAGGATGACTTTGACACCATAATTAATATGGGTTGGCTCTTAAAACATAATATCCTATATATGAGGGTGACACGACGAATTTTTCATTAAATAAAATATTGGTAGTGTAATCCTAGATTCCTAGTTATAACCTATAACTGATTGACCAAATTATGCCGACAAGTAGATGGAAACGACTCTTCAATTATTATTTAAAGTCATCTGTGAAAATACATAATTAATAGAAATAAATGAAAGATAACATGAGATTGACATATTGATAGATATGACAGATATCAGATGAAATGATGAAAATATCATATTAAAATTGGATACATGCCTTGCTCTTTATAATTGTATTCATGATTACATTTATATGATACTGCATTCAGCTGATTGATAGATATATTGATATATCATATTGATAAACAATCATATATGACATAAAGATTGATAAAAGCATATAATAGAACCATTAGCATGATTATAACTGATAGAGAATTAATGTTTGTTTCACTGCAAAATGTGTTATAGATTTATTAACTTTTAATGATTTCTTATAGATTGATAGATGTCTTTTTCTTAGTGAGATACTCTTGTTTTATTGATCATATTGATTTTTACTATTAATTGATATTGATTTCAAAGATTATGCATCATTCATAATGATAGCTTATTGATTGATATTGACCAGAATTAGAGCATACATATTAATTATTTTGTCATGCATAGAAAACAATGGTAAGTTTTAATTACTTGTTAGGTTTTGTAAGTTCATTATATGGATTTTACATGATTTCATGTAAAGGTAAGGAGCCTACAGATTGAGGCTTAGCAGAAATGATATTTTATTTTTATTTTCAGCTCTTTGGTTTTATGTATATTATTTTGTATTTTGTGATGGTTATTGTATATATTATTTTGAACCCTGGTTGTAGAATGTAAATATTAACAATATCAATATATTATATTTTCCAACTATTTATTTATTTTCTTTAATGCAATTAATTAGCTTCGAATGTCAAATTAATCTAATTATAATGAATGATTATTAGTTGTTAAATGAAAGAGAAAAATAAATAAAATAAACTTAAAAGATAAGAAAGAGAAAAGAAAAGAAATTATTCTACTTTAGATCTTAGGGTGTTATATAATATGTTATATACGATGTATATTTGCTACATTGAGCGAATGCCTTCCCGCGGAAGGGCATCCTATGTAACCAATGACTACACTAGTGGATCATTTTAACTGGGTTAGGCTTCGTAGTTTTTTCTCTTTTTTGGGGCTTTCAAAGTAAAAATTATGGTATCTCTTATGACTACTGCACCTCTCTCTCTCTCTCTCTCTCTCTCTCTCTCTCTCTCTCTCTCTCTCTCTCTCTCTCTCTCTCTCTCTCTCTCTCTCTCTCTTATATTTGTATGTGTGTTGGATCTTCGTTCAAAGCTAAGAAGTTAAGCTCTTTATCTCTCTAATGTTGAGAATGTTCTAGAATGCAACAAATATATAAAAAAAAAAAAATCCTATAGTTGATTTAGCCAAAGTCACAAATATTGTCTCATGCAGTCTAATGAAGCTACTATGAAATATTTACTCATCAGTGGAGCAAGCTTTTGGGCCAAGCTCTTCTATTCTAGTTCATGATTTATCTTGGCTATATGGTTTATTAGGTTGAGATCGAGCTTCAAGAAATAATGTATGAACTTATAAAGATACAAGCGTATAACTCGCGAATGAGCCGGAAAAACAAATTTTGATGCATTTTATACATTCTCGATCACAATTCAAATTTCACTCTAAATAAATTCAATAGATACAAATCACTGCTTTGTGACCAAAAAAGATAATCTTAACTACAGTCATTCTTCTGAGGTACTGCACTATCACTATTATTTATCATTTTAATCAATTAAGAAACATTGTTCAAGCATCAAAACATACATGACAACATGAAATCGTATTAGCTTTGAATATACTATTTACATAAAGCAAAACTTACATGATTATTTTGCTCAACTCATTGGAGAAATGCATTGCTCGGCCCGCATCACCCTTCTTAAGGTAACCATTGATTAGTGCATCATACATAAGCCTGGTAGGGAACAATGATTTGCCTTCCATCATGTTTAGAAACTTCTCAGCCTCCTTCATTTTCCCACATTGACTGAGACTTGCAACCAATGCAGCATAAACCTGAGGGCCTAAATCAAGACCTCTATATTGCATTTCATGATATAAACTTATAATCTTTTGATCCTTACCTATCCTCCCAAACCCATTAATAAGATTGCAATAGATGTTCTCATTAGGAACAAATCCTCTATCTGAAAGAGCAGTAAATATTTCATCAGCTTTCTCAACTTTTCCATTATCACAAAGTCTTCCAACTATCTCACTGAAAGTAGAAAAAGAAAGCACAAATCCTTCTTTCATCATTTTCTCATAGAATGCTAAACTCTCTTCCAATCTACCAGCTTTAGCACAGCCCTCTATCAAATAATTGTAAGTTTCATCATATGGTTTCAGGCCATTGGAATGCATTTCTTCCAGCAGTCTCAGAACTTCTTCAATCAACCCGTCGTTGGCACGAGCATGAATAAAACAAGTGTACACGAAAGCATTCGAACCGCATCCTCTATTCCGCATATCATCATAGGCTGTCATGGCCTCATTGAACTTTCCAGTTTTGCAGTATGCAAATATGATTAGAGAACTCATAACATCATCCAAAATAAGGTTTTTCTGCAGCATTCTCCTCAGAAGAATGAATCCGTTCTCAATTCTATCTTCTTCAAACATCCATAAAACCAATGCCATATTCACCAGAACTCCAGGACCAATTCTCTTTCCATGAATTCTGTCCAATAAGCTGAGCATCCTTTGCAAAGATCCTTCCTTGCACATCAAACTCACCATGGTCTCCACACTAGTTTGATTAGGATAAACTCTCTTCTCGAGCATATTCTCATACACCTTCCATGCAAGATCACTCCGATTCAAGCTCTGTGCTACATGCAGCATTCTGTTAAAGGTTAGAAGGCTCAAAATGATCCCATGATCTCCCAAGTAGCAGCAAGCATCAATTGCTTGATCTAAAAAACTCATCTTTAAGTAAGTCTGCACAAGAACATCAAAAACTCGAGGATCTGGGACAGCAGCTTCATATGTGCTTAAAAGTGTCTCTAAAACCATTTTTTTTGAGGATTCAGGAGCTGAATATTTTGTTATAGAAGATTCAAGTAGTGCTTGTGCATCGATGAGAAGATTTGCTCGAACAAGGATGTGGACGACAAGGCAGTAGGATTTGAGAGAATGTTGTTGCTGCATATGTTGAGATGACCAATGGAAGAATAAAAGAGCGTTTTTTGCATCAGCCGGTTCTTTCAGATTAAGGATGATTTTCTCCACTAGAGTGTCATTGAGCTTTGTAGAGTTCAAAGTGGAACTCAGAACTTCCCATTTTCCACCATTTTTAAGGAGGCTGCAGATTGAGGAGATAAGAAGAGAGCCATTTGGCGAATTGGCTTGGGAGTGGACAGATCGTGAAGTGAGAGAAAGAGTATTGTGGTGCAGAAATTGGAAGATATAGGCGATACCTCGAGCTGTGCCAATGGTAGAGTTCATTGAGGACTTTTAAAGCGCCAACGGCGGGAAGTTTGTGTGCTTTGAAGGCGGGGGAAGAGGATTATTATGGGGGCTGTTGGCAAATTACATGTATTCAGATAGATGGATGCTTCAAATAAATGAAACTTTAAAATAGACAGATTATTTGCTTGGTTGTATATTAAAACTATGAGGATTTTACCTATATACCACAAATTTGTTTCATCTATTTGCATATCTAACACGTAACTCTTTTATTTACTTATATAACAATCAAATATAACATATTTAAAATAAACCACATCTTTTTATATATTTGCGCCAATGATATTTGAATATAAAAATACATTACAATTTTGAGATGTATATGTAAATATTTCCATAACTTTTTTTGTTTTTTAATTGAGGGCATAAATAGTGGCATTATGCCCCTGCAAATGATGAGGATGGTATATATATATATATATATATATTTCAGAATCTAATGAAAGAATTAAACTCAATCATAATTGCCACATCCTTCAAATTGAAAAATATATACAATTTTTAGATTATAAAATATAAATGAGAACTATATATTTTATGGTTTATTATTTATCATTTAAAAAAATATTATATAAGATTATATAAATGGATGAAAATCGGAGACAATGTTGAGAAATATGACTTCTTCTTCTTCTTCCTTTTTCTTATTTGCTAAAGATAAAATTCCATCTTATTATTTGTCTTCATTCACCATAACTCGTTTATTCAGCAATAAACACTAAATTAATTGCAACAAAAAAACAAATTATCACAATCCATTATTTTTTTATTGTGTAAAAAATATTTTGCAACGAATAATAATTCTCTCACAAATATTTAGAGGGTCGGCCATCAAAATTTGGTAGGATAAATTTGCAATGGTTGAAAACTTTGTATTACAAATTAAAATGGTTGAAAAATTGATGCTCCTTTGCCGCTCTCATTGTTTTCCTTCCCATCATTTGTAGACTTCCTCTATTTCTCATTTGATTTCTAAATCATTATTATATTTGAAACCTAATGTAGACACTATACCTTTCAAATGAGGTTGATCTTTAACAACTATAACTAATTGCGAACTTCATAGCAAACTGACTTAACCAGTACGAGGCTACTAAGCAAGCTCTCTACTTCACTTGTGGACTTGTAGATGAGATGAGATACATTGTGGTTGCATGAGATACATTGTGGTGGAGGATACTCCCTCGCCTAGGAGATATTATTATGTGCGGTCATTGGACACTCTGGACAGTGTGGAGGCCAAACAGGACGCACTATGTCACCCGATACATAGCAGTACACAGTAACGATACACAATAAATTAGTGATGTGACGTATCCTAATTGACATCTGGACGACATCTGATGACCGTACATAATAATTTTGCCTCGTCTAGTGCCTCAAATTATGATCTTTTCTCTAATGGTGGTAACCATTATTCCAAAATGGCTATTGATAGTGTTGTCATCTCTCGCATCATGGCTTCTCACCCACTTTTCCCATGGAATAATTATTAGGTCCGGACACCTGACGTAGCTCTACATCCGGATGCCAATAACATGTCGCCACGTGCTCTTACTCTTTACCACGCGGTCCGACGACCCGGACCCGATATTGCTATGTATTGGCTGATTTGTGCATATCGGTGTATTGCTAGGTATTGGTCGGCAATAACGAGAAATACCAATTTGTCAAGGCAAATACCGAGCAATACCTAGCAATGCCCCGATTTTGCTAGGTATTGCTTGGTATTGTTGGGTATTGATCTTGACATTGCGGTATTTCTTGTTATTGTCAAGCAATACCTAGCAATACTGAATAATGCCTAGCAATACCGAACAATACCTAGCAATACCGAACAATACCTAACAATACCTAATAATACCCGAACCTAGCAATACCAGGTTCCGGTCTGGGTTGGATCGTCGGGCCGCACAGTAAAGAGTAAGAGCACATGACGACATGTTATTGGCATCCAGATGTAGAGCTACGTAAAGTTCCGGACCTAATAATTATTCTTTCCCATGACTCTCACTCCCGATAGTTGATAGAGTAACAGTCTGATCATGATGAAGATAGTGTTGCCATCTCTAGTAGCAGATATGTGCTGGATTAATATAGCTGTTGGCAAGTTCCAATAACCTGATTGCTATACTTAATTGCTATAATCCAAGCCTACATCTAAACAAACCTTTTCTTATGCTTTATTTGAGATAAATTTCTTACTATATTTTTTTAGATCAAAATAATAATTTTTATTTGGCCACTATATTTTCATTACTTAAAAAAAATATAATACAAAAAAACTACTTTCTACAACACCTTTAAAAGAGAATCATAATACTAAGTTAACTATGACAGAGATGAGGATGCTCAGGTGGATGAGTGGCTTTACCCTTAGAGATAGGATACGAAATGAGCATATACGTGAAAAGGTTGGAGTAGCTCCAATAGAAGATAAGATTAGAGAAAGTCGCCTTAGATGGTTTGGTCACATAAAACAGCGGTCTTGCGATGACCCAGTTAGGAGAGTAGAGGTATTAGATTTGACTTATGTTAAGAAAGGTAGGGGTAGACCTAAAAAGACTTGGTTAGAAAATATTAGGAATGACCTTTCTTTATTAGATTTAAACGAGAATTTGACTTTTAATAGGACAATGGAGAAAAAGGATTCATGTAGCCGACCCCACGTAGTGGGATAAAGGCTTGATGTTGTTGTTGTTGTTGTACAATAATATTATAAAACAATAAAAAAATCATCCCCAACAAAGCCTTCTCTTAGGCTTCATTTGCAATAGCATTCTTAATCCTTTTTAAAGCAATTTTTTATTAAAAAAAATTAGTTAAAACAAATTTTATACTAAAAATTTATTTTAAAAAACAGTAAGAAAACCATCCCAAATGAAACCTTAGTCACCAAGTAAACATGACTTCCGCCACCACTAATTCCAAATATTTACTTCCAATATTCACGTTAAGGCTTTATTTGGGACGACTTTCTTACTATTTTATAAAGCAACTTTTTAATATAATTTTTTTTTTAGTTTAAGAAATTTTTGTACTTAAAATTTACTTTTGAAAGCAGAAAGAAAGCCGTCCAAAACAAAACCTAAATGGAGAAAATAAAGTACTGCTTGAGTTGTCCACTCCTCCCTCGTATTTAACAGAGTTTTATAATTCTTTCGCAGAATACTAGCACAAGCAAACTGAGTCACAAGCATTGTTTGAAATGATAAAGCTCTTCAGGAAGATAAGTCACATCAATTGCCTGATAGAAACAAGTGCTCAGTAGCACAATTGTTGAATTCTATAAAAAAACATGCCCTCTTATTCTAATGGCTTCAGCTTACCGGCAAGTTTATCCAAACAAATTAAATAAAATGTCACTTTTAGCAGCTTAAAGTCTTCAATGAATTGGTTCAAATACTTCAACGTGCATCCCAGCATCATGAAAATATGTCATTTTGAAAGGACTGACCAACCAGAGTCGGAGAAGATGAAAAAACCAAAACTGCAGGTATATTTCATTGCTTTCAAAGCAGAACTTATGAACTAACATCAGCAAAGCATCAGCTCTAAGGGTTGTTTGGTAACACAAGGATTTAATTTAAGTAGGATTTCGTAAATCCTCTAATTCGAGATTTCGGAAATCCTGAGGGGCCTAAATCCTGAAAACTATTTGGTAACTTTCATGATAAATCCTATTAAATCCTATGTGACTGTTTGGCTATAGAGCGGATTTAACAAGCGGACTCTTCCTCTGGAGCCAACAGATTTCATAAATCCAGCAAAAAACAGGATTTCGAAAATCATGGATTTAGCACAAAAAGGCGGAATTTTCCGTCTACGGCGGTTTTCATTTGCCGTGAGATTTGGTTTTGCATTTTAGACCGTTTGGCAGGATTTCGCTCAAATCCGCCTCAAATCCAGCCTAAATCCTGCGCTATCAAACAGCCCCTAAGTGTTGATGAATATCATATACTTCCAACATATAAATAAGATAGAAAATTTAAAAATGGAGCAAAACTATCTCCAAATCATTCCAGCAAAAAATCTTCTCCAAACAAAATCATTCAGCTCACTGCCTACAATTCTTAAACCTAATCAATTCAAATATTGAAATCAATTCAAATATTGAAATTGATGGGCAGATATTAAGAGGCATGGCATGCCAATCAAAGAAATGCAAAATTGCTATCAAAATTCCAGGTTCTGGTGAAGAAATTTATCAAATCATGCAACTGTGCAATAAGCCAGAGGTCAGCTAACTCAATAATATGCTGTGTTATTAACTAGGAGAATAAGACATTTGCAAACTAATCAGCGAGGAGAGCTGAAAAGAGCTCTGCCAATGATACCAGTTGCTTCGATGTACCGTTCGACGCATCTAGAGATGCAACTGCTTTCACTTCCGCTCAAACTGGTTCCTGGCTTTGTGATGCACTTTTCGAAACATTTGCTCCTTACCGTCTGCAAATAGAGCCATATAGTAATTGTGGGATTCTTATATGGTTGGATGATGGGTGAGAACAGTAGAACAGAAAAGTGCTATGCAAAATTCTAAATCTGATATTGTGTTTCCAGATCAAACAGTTCTATAACGGATGATAAAAGAAAACAACCACCACAGTGCAGGAAATTGCTGAATTTCAGAGAAATGCAGCAAATTTGGTGCAGGAATTTCAAATTTATTAGAGAAAACAGCAAACAAGAGTCTCCAATTGAGCAAAAGAGCAAGAAAAACAGCAGCCAATACAAGAATCTTCAATTCGAGAGGAAGATTCAGCTCTCCAAATTTCTAGTCAAAGCCTAGAGCCCAAAAGCAAAACCCTAGATCTCAAATTCAGCCTCCAATTCAAGATGAAACCCTAATCCTCACAAGATAAACTAATTAAAGCAAAGAGGACGATTAAAAAATTCCTGAACAGTCCTTAATTCAAAATTTTCTTCCCAAAGCAAAGTTTAATTGAGCTGTCCCACTCCTTACTCCTTAGCCGCCCCTCTCTCCATGGTTCAGCCCCCCCTTTGGGCCCTCCGCCTGTAGACAAGAACCGGTCCACTAGGGACCGGATAGCTGGTTCTGCCGGCCCCCCTTGGGCGGCCTAACTGATGATTATAACAAAAAGCAGAGAATCAAGGCCCGATGCATTCTGAATTTCACTCATTTAGTCTAATATTCATAATATTTGAAATTTAAGGTCCTATTCCTACTTAGAGGAAGAGCAATTCAACACTTTACAAACAAGTTATGCTACTCAATAAAATGATAAAACTACCAGAGAATTAACAAATATAACCTCAATAGATAAAATGAAATAAAGTATAATCATCATTCTTAATGTAAGTAGACGTCATCGCCAAAAGTGAATCAGGTCTGACAAAATTTGATGTAAAAGTATCGCAATGGAGTCCGTCCACAAGTAACAAGAAACATGAAACCATATATGTTAATAATCATATGGATGCGTGGACCTCACGAATCTGTCAAAGGGCAGATGCATTGTACCCTTGTCCTGATCCTTAAATCACCTTCTACTCTGAATGATTCTTAGGAGAGTTATGGCCTAATAAAATAAATTATAACAGCTTGTTACCCTCATCTGCCCATGCATAGACATTCTCTTTTAACTGTCTATAATGATTTCTCATTCCCTGAATAAGAAATCTTAATATCCTCTAGATAAGAAGGATTGTGATCTTGCCTGGTTGCATTTCAAGTTTTATCCGGTTCCCTCATAGCTCTCATTCAGGTGAAACACAAGTAGCCTAATGGCTAACCAGAGCTTATAGGTTGTAAATTATGTTAATCTCAAATTTAGGTATATGGTAACTTTATTCATCGGGGCAGTTTATAATTTATGTTGCTGGTTTGAGACACCGTTGCTGAGATTACATTTCAAGGCATGGAAGGTTCTTCGAAAATATGGGACAAAAGGAGGAACGTCTGTGTTTGAGAGAGAGAGAGAGAGAGAGAGAGAGAGAGAGAGAGAGAGAGAGAGAGAGAGAGAGAGAGGGAGAGAAATATGGACAAATGGAGGGAGAGAAAGAGAGGGTGGAAGGAGAGAGAGGGGGAGAGGGGGAGAGAGAGAGAGAGAGTACATACAAGAACTGTAATAATTTATGATGGGATTAAGTCAGCCAGCTCATTTCAGAGCCAAAATGAAGATCACCAATTGCAAATTAAGCAGTTTTTTGCAGGTAAAATGTGATATTTTGTGTGAGAAACAAGAACTTGGTTATTAAAATGGAGAAGTGTCACAATAGTATTACTGATAAGAGAATATCATTTTAATTTTAAGGTAAAGTAAAAAGCTACAATTAGAGTGTTGTGCTACATTGGATACAAGTACTGGGAAATAAAAAAGTAGCTAATGGTCAAATTAATGCAGTAAAAGGTGAAGTATAAGATGGATGTGCAGTGAACACCAAGATAAGATTAGAATGAAAAATGGTTATAATAGAGATGGTCAAAATAGCGCCTAGAAAAGATAAGTGTAAAATGAACTTTAGATTATTTGGTCATGAATAATGGAGAGTAAAAGGCAAAACAATATGATCTTTAGGTTGGACAAAGAAGGAAAAAAGATTAAAAAATTAGAATCTAAGTAACAAGACTACAAAAGCAAAAAAAAAATCCATAACATAGAGCAAGTCCATTTAGCACTAAATTCAAATGAATAAACGAGGAGGCTCTTTAAAACTGATCCCAAATAGTTAAGATTATAATGATTTGATGACGGTGATGAGGTGAAAAGTGGTAAAGCAGAAGAAAAGAGGAATAAAGGAAAAAAGCAAGGCGGCCAAAAGAAACAAAATTTAACAAAAATAGCATTTACATGAGTCTGATGAGGATAAGCCTGCTAACCCAAAGGTGTACGCAATAATAAACTCCAGAAGAATGTACGCTATTAAATCAAGCAAATAAAATTTAAACATATGGAAGGAAAAAAAATTAATTACCTGCAAACTAAAGTTACTATTCATGCATGTATGTATCTAGTAAAGTGGTGGGAAGTGGATGTTAGCATTTGTTATATATATATATATATATATATATATATATATATATATATATATATATATATATGGGGGTTCCAAAAATTTTGAACTTTTGAGGCTCCGGACTCTCCGCATATATTCAAGGAGAGTTTTAACGGATGATGTTCCAGGAGAAATTTTCGGAAGATAGATTAGATTGAGATAAGACAATACCCAGAGATTTCGCCCTCTTAGCGAGAACTTTCAATTAAGGCAAGTCGTCAAACACATAAATAGTATCCAGCATATAGTAGCAGCATGTTTAGGTATTTGAAACTTAACATTTAAAATTAAAAATTTACCACATTGCACTTAAAGCGAATAGTGAGGGGAGTGATGATGGACCCGACAAAAGCAATGACATACTCATGAATAAAATATGGAAGATATACAATGACTATAACAAGTTTCCTACAATTAACACCAATTTGCAAGCAAACATATCAATCCTTTGCAAGCCATGGTAATCAGCATGCAATGATTGCAAAAATGTCCTCACAGTCAATGTCAATCGAATATCTAACAAATACACTTATCCCCTATAAGCAAAAGTGATGCGAACATACAACCGTCCATGCCTATCCGAGGAGGAGCTGAAGATTGATGGTTGTGATCGTCCCACATTATCTTAAATTTTTATAAGCAATTTTTTATTTTAATTATGCATTTTCTATTTTTACCCTTACTTAAGGGTCTAGTCTTATGTAAGTCCTAGGGGCATATTCATCTTATTTTAGTTTTTTAATTTCTGAGGCCTATATATAGAGGTCATTGCTTTTGTATTGGCATGATTAATTATTAATAAAAAAAAATTGGTTTCTGCACTCTTGTTCCTTGGGAGGACTTCGGTGAGAACCCCTATGGGAGGGAATCATAATTTCCACTAGCCGCATGATGAGTCTGAGCTCGTGGCTTGAAGTCCCTTAGTGAAGGGCAACATATCACCCGTTAGCCGCAAGAAGCGTCCGGGCTCACGATTCTGTCTTTTATCTTTTTTGTTTTCTTTGTTTTTATATATCCTTATTTTCCTAACCGCCAACTCCATCTTCTCTCCAATCCACCGGCTTCATCCCCGCCATCACCCAAACCCGCCCGTTAGCCACCTCTTTGCCTAATATCACTTCCCTCCAAAACTCCTCTTTCCTTATTTAGGATGTCATTAATTTGAAAAGATTTCAAATTTGAATTTCAAATCCACCATCACTAATTACATTAATTTTGGGAAGTTTCTTTATTTAATTAATTAATCAATTCTGAAATTGATTGATTAATTAATCTCATATCCAAATTTCAAATATTTTCCTAAATAGTACATATACTTTAAGAAGCATCTTTCAATCATATTAAATCTGAAATTATTACAGATTTAACTCTCCAATCTCCCAATAATGCATAGATCCACATACATTGTATGTGGACACTTTTTCTCTTCCCTGCATTGGCCGGCCCATCTTCCCTCCCTTTCTCTAATTATTTATTCCCTAATTTACGGCCTAAGATTAGGGAATATTAATTACCTCTTCCCTCCTTTATTCTTCTTGTTTGAAATTCAAAAATTTTAAATCTCTCTCACTAAAATCTACAATTAATTTCAGATTTTGAAATTATCCCCCCACCTCCTCCCGTTCTACATCAGAAGTACTTTGGCCTAAGCATCAATGTTTAAAATTATAAAACTGATAATTTTATTTATAATTTTAGTAGTTGTCATTATCTTGATAGTTTATTTTTCAATCTAGTTGTCCTTCGTAAATGCTCATGTATAATTGCATCATTATCCATATTTTTTTAATATTTAAAATAGCATGCGCTATGCCATGTGATATGTGTTATGGCACCATGGGATTTCTGTACTACTGTGTGATTCTGCATTTAAGTACAGATGTACCCAACTCTTTGATGTGCCAAACCCAATGTGGCTTGATGTAGCCACTCTTCTAGGATTTTTTTATTCATAATCCTCCCTTTGAGCAGCTTTTACTTGTTTCCTTAGATTTTGTCTCCGTTAGAAAAAGTTTTCCCATTTAATTTAAAATTAAAATTAAGGTTGACGACATTCCTTACTCTCAACTCATACCATTTTCTAGCGGCTCATACAGTTTTGCACTTCTCCTTAGATGCCTAGACATGAGATCATCTTCCTTTTTTTAAGATATTTTCACATTGCAGCTTCCCTCTTTTAATTGTTCTCTAGCGAAAAAGGTTCAAGTATATGGAACTTGAAAATATTTGTCTTTCATGTAATAAAGCAACTAAAATCCACAGCAAGCACGAACATAACATTGCTGCTTAATTTAAGTAGGAGCGGTATTTTGGTGAAAGTATTACAGCGTTAATAAAAACAAATCCAATATTCATAAATCAAAAGTTGTGTTAAGGGAATAAGCATATTGTTTAGCAACCGCAAGCTTTAATTCACGCTAACTAATGACTAGGTGCTCCACCTTTTTTAAATCTAACAATGAAGATGAAATCAACTAATGATAGGTGTTCCACCTTTTTTAAATCTAACAATGAAGATAAAAATCAAGTTTTCCAATTTCACCCAACCCAGCTTTCAAATAAAAATCTTCAGAGACCATATCTTCTTTCTTGCAAAGTTAATAATGAATAATCACAATCATCTTCTCATTTGAATTTTTTGCAAAAACAATTTCTCATGCTCCTTAATGTCACAATCCTTAAACATGATTGTAAACCATTTAACCATAAAGGAGTGTTAATCACTGGCTTCATTAACCTTTTGTAATTTAATAGTCTTCCTCATTGGTACAAATAGCTTAATTGAATTTTACTAGTTCATATATTTTCTTACTAAAAAATGATTCTGGATAAAGCTACCAACATATCTGCTTTCCTGGCTTATTTGTCTTTATTATTTATTCAATGAATGCGATAGAGTTTCTTTCTTGGCCATCTTACTCTCAAAATACTCATCTCCTTTTGAGTCACTAATATTTAAAGCTTCTTAGTTATTATTGGAATTATTTTTTGTCTCCATTTTCGTTCTTCTACTTGAATGCTAAGGCATATGTTCTATCCATTAAGATAATATGATTAAAAAATAAACTTTATATCCTTACACATTTTATGCATTCACATTAAATATTTCAAGAAGAAGACCTTTAGTTCAAATCTAGGCCACACGCTGACTTCAAAATATATTTGCGTAGTCTTACATTACTAACATCGTTGTGTAAGTGTAGCAAACATATTGATATTGTAGTTGATTGAATAGAATTTAAACATTAGTTATCTCTTCAATCCAAACCATAACAATTTTAACATGCATGATTATTTTCAAATGCACAATACCACACAAAATAAGGAACAACTTCAATCTGCAAAATCTAGTTGTTACACACTTGAATATTAATTTGATAGAGAAGTAGGTTTTTCCTTGCTCAAACCAACCAATCATCCACAAAATATCAACATCCCCATCATTGGTCGACAACACTAGCCTAATAACCACCTTGAAGGGATAACATTTTGGACCACTTCATGGTCATCTTGAATTAGTATTTTTTCCCTTCCCATTTCCCAAAAATCTTCATGCTGTTCTTCTTCACAATTTGCTATCTTCTATATCTCCTATGCATCAGTCACCCCCTTACCATGTAAATCCTCTTTGTTACCACATTGCTTTATGGGTAGCATGGACTACCAATTCAGAGATATAATTGAAAAGTCTGAAAAATGTCATCTAAGCCTTAATATTTTTGTCATATATTTATACAACCTTGATCAACAAAGGAAAGAGCATCGCCTCTTTCAATCAATCGATCCATGCACCCTTCCACATAATGCTACTTTGTTACATTAGTTTTCATTATCTTCTCTTGATTGTTTAATAAGGAAAATTTTGCTCTAATGAATTTAATACAATTTTTAGTAAAAAAATAAAAAAAATTTAAGTCGTGTTCAATCATTGTTAGGATGCTTAAGAATTAGAGTTTCAAAGAAATATGTAAGTAGATGGCAAATAGCGCTCCTTAACAAGAACCCTAATTAGGATTTCACAAATTTAAGGATTTGATGTAATGCATAATTAGGTTTCCAAACTAAAAGAATTGATTCACAAATTCATTAAGTTGGCCTTCTGGTGGTAAAGTGAATAGAACAAAGGTTGCTCACAATTTAAAGATAGTGCTAGTGCCTCTCAATTCATAAGGGGGTTGCTAGAATTTCCCTCAGATGGAAAAAGAAGGCCTAGATGGTCTTGAGTAAGAGGGGATAAAGCTTAGCAGGTTATAACAAGGAAAGTTGACTTTAAACTCTCATGCTTTATGGCCCTAAACAAAACGATTACAATAAATACCTACTATGGCTCAGATCAAGTTGTACACAAAAGGATCACAACAAGATCCTTTCTTGCAGAGCAATATCTATCATTCAAAGATATCCAAACTATCATTATAAAATAAAGTAATATTTATAAAAGAAAGCCTCATATGCTAAACAATATCATGTCTATCAAATTAAGAAATATTATTATACATATCCTTACTAATTAAAAATAACTATATACAAAACACGGGCTTATGCAAATTTTAAAATATCTTACTAAATATAGAATATTAACAAAAATGCTAAAAAAATGTCCTAGCACCAAATGATCAAGGTCTGCATTATCATTCATTACTGTATGTAAGTGATGGCATGCACCCTCTTGATGTGGTTGGCCCCATGGACTAGCCAAGTCTCCTTGACATGGTCATGTCCAAATGGTGTAGTGTGTTGGCTTAAGAGAAGCCAGTCAATATAATGTTGGTTAAAGTTAACATTAACCAACCAATTTGGTGCATCTAATCCATGATGATGTAACCAACACAAATATTGTTTTAACTGGCTTTAGGATGTAATCAAACAAAGGAGAGTTGTTGTAGCCACCATTTTGGATTGTTGCCTCCTTTAATTGCCTCTTGAAGTATGATAACTTGAAGAAATATGACTTGTGTGGCATACATTGCTTAACATTCACAATAATTATTTACCATAGACTACAATACCCCAATGTCAATAGTTATCATTTATTTTAACAATTTTCAAATAGGGCACACACACATCTGATACAAGCAGCAAAGCACTATTTTGTAAATTTAATTTGAACGTATTATATGATGTATTTGACATGATATATTTGAGCATTCAATTATTATAAACTAACAACATGATAAAACATCACATTAGAGTTTTCAGATTCCAAACAAATAGCAAAGTGATTTTTAATGAAGAAATTGGCATACGTAAGAGAATCAAAATGAGGTTGATATAATGGAATTAATGCTTAAGAAAAACCGTATGGACCAGATAGAGTACTATAATAAGCCAATGTCCAGAAGTCCATTCATAGAGTCAATGTGGAGTATCACATATGGCATTTTCCATAGTTTTTCAAATAGATGCAGTGTATGAACCTCAACAGAAAAGATCAGAACTAACTATTACCGAGATGTCCGTTAAATAATCAATATATAAAAAAGAAAAAAAAAAAGCATGAGTGATGTTACTCCAAATTCATGACATAGCACAATCCACAAAAATAAAAAAGGAAAAGCAATTTTTAGATCACCATTCTCGTACCAGTATAATCAGCACTGCATAAAGTAAGATCTCATCGAACTGAATACAAATAATATCATACTTGAACGTATTTCCATAAGAATCTAAGGAGAAACTTCGTTCAGGTACTAACTGCTTCAAAGCAATGAAAGGCCGGAATTGCAAACAAAAACTAGTTCGTAAATACTTCACTACTGTTGAACAAAAACTACAAAACCAATTAGGTTTGCATCTAGATATATCTATATCTACAATCCATTGTGTACGTTGGATTTAACCTTAACAGTCCATGTATGTTCCAAACCAAATCCATGAAATTGGTTCATATATCAAAATCAAAAGCCACATTTGTTTTCCAAGTAATCCTAATAGAAGACAACATGGCATAATTTGGAGAGACAAAATATAAAATTGCAAACGCCGTTCTCTTCTTTAGTCAAGAAACAAGATAAGAGAAACTTCACCTCGAGGAACTCCTCGGCATAAGCCTGGGCGAGCTGCGCCTTGAGTTGGTCCATCATCGCCTCTGCTGAAGGGCCCGACGACCCGGACGCCCCGGATGACAACGAAGACGAAGAAGATGAAAAGGGATCCATAGCTAGTTTTTTTTTTTCTCTTTTTTCTCTTTTTTCTCTTTTTTCTCTTCTAAACTCTTTGCGGCAGAAAAGGGAACCCTAGTTACTTGGACTGGTACAATGGAGATTTTATGGTTAACAGAGGGCAGTGGCTGCAAGTAAGATTTAACTAAGTAGGATTTAATGATCGTTAAATTTGGATTTAGAACATTTTTAGGCAATTAAATCCTAAAAATTATTTAATATGTCAAAAATTAAATTTAATTAAATTTTGATGAATTATTATTTATATTAATATTTAACTGTATTAGATCAAATAAAATTTTAATAATTATTATTGTTAATGAAATTAAAATAGAGTTTATAATTATAATGAATTTAAATAAATTATATTTAAGCATATTTATTATATATTAATATCTCAATTAAATATTAATTAATAAAGTATTAAATTAATGAAACACAAATAATAATTTTAATTTTATTAATCATAATCAGATTAATTAAATTATATTTATTATACATTAATATGCCAATTAGTTATTAATTAGTGAAGTATTAAACTAGTAAAACAAAATTTTCTATTAAATAAATTAAATCAAAATAATATTAGCTCATTTAAGTTAATATTTTTAATAATTTAAAAAAAAAAGCATAATTATAAATATTTTTAAATTAATATTTTATTGATTAAAATAATTAATTAGTAAGACTAATTAAATACATATACCGCTATATAAATAAATTTCAAAATTTATATGGTGTTATAGAAATAAACATAAAATTTAAATATTTGATATATAATGCATAAGAAGTTAGCAGTATGTATGTAAATCCCTCTATTATTAAACATAAAATGGTTGGAAGTGTGAATTAAGAAAAAAAAAACATTTTTCTTAGCGATAAAAATTGGAAATGGCTTATTATCTATAAAACAATAAATGTAATTCTCATTTACATTAAACTTATGTTCATTAAATTCATAGTTTAGATAATCATTAAATGTGAATTATTTATGTTGTTGGAATATATAACGTCACTCACACATTCACATGAGTATGCTAATGTATTTGTATTATCTTATGCGTTATAATTATTATTGTAACATTTTGAATTTTTGAAATGATTTTTAAAATGCAAAATCTAAATTCCTATTTGAACTGCAGCGCGGTGTCACTATGCCTTTGAGCGTCTAGGTGTTGGGGTTCGAAGAGAAGTGGCCCCCGAAATGGCGCCTACAATGTTGAAACCTATGTTCTATATTAATTTTGAATTCGGCATGCAGAGCTATGATACCTTATGGTTGCGCTGCGGCACTACACATTAAAACTTAGTTTTATACATAGTTTATCTCCATGCAACCGCCTCTCTCACCTCCAACACTGGCTTGCATGAGAAGAAACATAAGAGGGGGAGAGGGGAGAGAGGAAGGTAAAGATCAAATTTAGGTCATCAATCTACTTTGTTGTTTTTACAAAAATCACGTAGATCGAGGTAGAGAATTTTTAATCCTATCTCTATTTTCAAATATTTTGATTTTGACCGACAGATTTTTTATGAATAGATTTTTATTCCATTTTCCCATTATTTATCAAATCAAGCTTTGATTACGCAACTTTCTATATATTATAGTACTGAATATTATTAATGATTTGACTGGTTAATTTTAAGATTTTATCTTGTATAAGAAAAGTTATATTATTTTATTTGATTTGCTCAAAATAGAATTTTAATATTTGATAAAAGCATATTGTTAACTAAAGAATTGAGAATGAAAATAGATATGTTATTGGGTAATAGTAATGGTTGATCGCTATTACTTTTATAATAATGTGTGTATGAGAAACAAGTAAATGTTGGTTTACTCGTTGGTTGAAGATTGATAACATGTACTAGATGATGGTCTAATGGACCAATTTAACTGATTTTCATATCAGATTGCTCTACCATTCACTAATTTTATTATTTTTGAACTGCACAGATCCATGATCATAATGATTGCTATTATTATGAAATGACTAACAATATGCATACTGCTTATTTACTGTGTTTTGAGTTCAATTGTAGGATTTAGTAATATGTTAGACTTCTTAGCTCATTATATATGGTTTAAATAATTTTAGGTCAAGACAAAGGAAATGAGTGTAATATTGATCAAGATTCCTCAGTGGTTTTGCTTCTTTGTTTTAGTTATTCATTTGTACTCACAACTTGATGACATGCTATATTTTTAAGATTCTTGAGTATTGTATATAATTTTTTGAAAAAATGAACACAAATATTATTAATGTTTTTATCAATAGAATAATTTTTATTGTTAGTGTATATTAAATTAGATAGTTCTGATTGTTGCATAATAAAAGATAAAAAAAGAATTCTTCTAATTTAAATTATGGGCATTATAATTATATACTATTAATAATTAATGCATAATTCATTTATTTATATTGAAATAATAAATACAATTTTATAGAAATATAGGGGTCCAAATTTTGTGTTTTACATGTCTTCTAGTCCAAGTGATGACATTAAAATAGCAATTATATTATAATTTAGAAATTTGACCATTTATGAAAATTTTCTACTTTATAAATTATTGTGTTACAAATATTGTCATGAACAAAAAAGTTGGTTGTTATTTATAATTATCTTCAAAATGTTAAAGCAGAATAAGTTTCATCGCCATCATTCAAACATAAAATAAAAAAGCATTTGCGTTACTCTCATCTAACAAACGATGGAAAGATTTGTTATTTGTCATTTTCATCAAACATTGAGTAATCAAGGAGGTTTTCAATCATCATCAATGCATTAAGGGGATGTAAAAGAATACTTCATATTGATTTGAATGAGTGTAAAAAGAATGATTGAGATTATTATTTTTTGTCTAGTTTGAAGTAAAATAAATGTAATATAAAGTATAAAAAATAGCAGTCGGTAACCAACTTTGGCGGCAATGGTAATAGACAACAACGGTGGCTGGTGATGCATGTTGGTCTGCAGGCGACATAGGTGATGGTCGGTAGCAGTAGTGGACAATAGCAATGGCCGGTGATGGTGGCCGGAGGCGGCGGGTGACTTGTGACAGCAATAGCAATAAATTTTTGTTGTATTTGGAACTTGCAAATCAGAGGAATTCTAAATACACAAAAAATGAACTAAATAGTAAATTCAAAATGTAACAAAAATTTATACTACATTTATTTAACTTCAAATCAAATGTAAATATTTTCAAAACCTATGTGCTTGAAATACTATATACTCCCTTTACAGTCAATCAAACAACCTCTAAGATTTATCCATTCACTTAGCTCGGATGAATTCTATATAAAAGGAGGTATGGGAAAGAAATTTTGCCAACCTTTTTCTCTCTCTCTTTTTTTTTTTTTTGGCCCCATAAGCAATGTAGGATTGTTTGGATTGTTTTATTAAATAAGGGTTTAATCATATTATATTTAATATAGCGAGAAAAACCCATGTTTAAGATGGAGAAAATAATTTGAAGGTGTTGATGTTGATGGCTATGTGGGGAAACTAAAAATAGTCCTAAATATGGGCTATAAACTAGACAACCATGTAATTATATTTGTTATGTGTATTGAATCAAGGAATGCTTGGAAGGCCAATTGAATATTTTAGAAATAGATAATGCTCTATACTTCTATGTGAATATATGATATAAATGTGAAAAATGAGTAGAATTGAGAATCAATTTATAAATTTTGATGGAGGTATTTCAGTTGTTATTTAGAAGTTTCATGTTATTATCATCAATCAACATATTAAGATTTCGTTTGGAATTTTTTTCTTACTGCTTCTTAAAACAGCTTTATAATACAATAATTAAATTTTGTGTACTAAAAAGTTATTTTAAAAAGAAATAAAAAAACAGTTCCAAAATGAAGCCTAAATCATGCTATTTCCTTGAATAAAAATTATTTGAGTGATCTCTCCACCCCTCCACTAAGCTAACCTAACTTTTTTGGGTCTATTTGAGCAATTAAATACCCTTTGATTTTATCATTATGGAACGTCTAATAGAATATACTAATTTTTTAGTTGAAATGACTAAAATGCCCATACACATAAATAATAAAATCTATCCAAGTTTCATAGATTTAAAAAGATTATGATAAAATTTTGAAGAGGATTTCATAGGAGAAAATTTAGAGCTCTAGTTACCAATTAGGTTAAAATCTATCATCATCAATAAAAATTGACACCCTCCATTTACAATGTGGCCAATGTCCATAATAAACAATTAGGCATCACCAATTATACCAGCACTTGCCTTCTACACCAACATTGATGCTTCTCATCGTCAATATGGTAGTTACTCGTCATGGACACCAGCACTGTCACCTACCATCATAAACAAGGCTAATATTCATTGTTTAATTACATCATCGACAACACTTACTATCACCAATAAAGTAATTATCCACCATTACAATTGAGTCTAACACTCTTATTGCTACAATCTCTAATGCCCACTATTATCACAAGACCAACATCTATTGTCAACAATAAGTACAACACCACCATCACTAAATAGGATGCTACCCTCCATAGCTAACAACATGGACACTTATTATCGACTTTAGCGTTGATGCTCGTCACTGTCAATTATATCGATATACAAACGCATACATGCAAGCACAAACACTTCCGTCAAGCTACCGCACTGCAACCTATTTTCTCCTCAACTTGTCCTCATACCCCTTGGCCGTCTCTCCTACGTGACTACATCGGTCCTTTTTGTCCCATTAATCAACCTCTTATGGTTCCCGACTTCCCGTAGCGATTCCAGCATCCTAAAAGCAATTCCCCTGGCTAATTATCCCAATTCGATCTGCACCTCACTGTTATGGACTCCACCATCGCCGCCGCCCTCCTGTTCCTTATCATCCTCTTCTTTTCATCACCGGCCAACCTTTTTCCTCCTTCTTCTCCCTCTTCTTCCCCCGATCTCTCCACCTGCCTCCTTTCCTCGGGCGTTCACAACTTCTCCGTTGCCAAAGACTCCCCTTTCTTTATCCATCTCCTCACCTTCTCTATCCAAAACCTTCGCTTTTCACGCCCTTATCTACCTCGCCAGCTCGCCGCCGTCATCCTCCCCCACGACCTCCCTTCCCTCCGAGCTTCTATCCTCTGCTGCCGGGCATCCTCTCTTACAATCCGCCTCCGAAGCGGCGGCCACAGCTACGAGGGCCTTTCCTACCTGGCAGCAAGCCATGCTGGCTCCATCGCCGTCCTCGACCTCATGAACCTCGACCACATCGACGTCGACGCAGCCGGCCAAACTGCTTGGCTGCAAACCGGCGCCACTCTTGGCCAGCTTTACCATGCCGTTGCGGCCGCAGCCGCCGTTTCTTCACCCCAACCGCTTGCCTTCTCCGCTGGCTCCTGCCCCACCGTTGGCTCCGGTGGCCATATCGCCGGCGGCGGTTTCGGCCTTCTCTCGCGTAAATACGGCTTAGCCGCCGACAACGTGTTGGACGCCATTCTCGTTACGGCCGATGGGCGGTTCCTTGATCGGGAGTCTATGGGGGAGGATCTTTTTTGGGCCATACGCGGCGGCGGCGGTGGGGCCTGGGGGGCGGTTTTTGCCTGGAAGATCCAGCTTCAAATTGTTCCTATCCGGGTCTCTGCTTTCATCGTGAATCGGCCTGGTTCGAACCTTCATGTAGCTGAGCTGATCGATGCGTGGCAGAGAGTTGCCCCTACCCTTCCCGACGAGCTCTACGTCTCTTGCTTTGTGGGTGGCGGCCTACCGGAGTCAGACCGAGTAGGGATGTCAGCCACATTTAAGGGCCTATATCTCGGCTTGGCCAGTGACGCTCTGTCCACCATTGCAGACCAATTTCCTGAGCTTGATCTCCTGGACTGGGAGGTCCAAGAGATGAGTTGGATTGAGTCGGTGCTTTACTTCTCAGGTCTACAGAGTGGGAGTTCCGTCGACAATCTCCTGGATCGGGATCTCCATTCTAAGACATTCTTTAAGGCCAAATCAGATTACGTTCGGACTCTCATTGAATTTCAGGATCTTCTTAAACTGGTTAATCTGTTATCGACGGAGCCGAAGGCTTACTTAATCATGGACCCATACGGTGGATCGATGGCACGAAGGAGAAGCGATGATCTGCCATTTCCGCATCGGAGCGACAATCTTTATGCAATTCAACATTTGATTGAGTGGAAGGATGAAGATGATGATGGGGATAGGGAGAGGTACATACAGTGGTTACGAGAATGGTATGAGTTCATGGGGCCAATGGTCTCCAGCGGACCGAGAGCAGCTTATGTGAATTATCTAGATTTGGATTTAGGGTACAGACGATGGGCAACTACTGAGACTGAGGAAAGTGGAGATCCGGTGGAGGAGGCGAGGACATGGGGGGAGAGGTATTTCTTAGGGAATTATGATCGATTGGTTCGAGTGAAAACGATGATCGATCCAGACAATGTGTTTTGGAATGAGCAGAGCATACCGCCATTAACCTTGAGTTGTCCATTCACGAGTCATGATAAGGAGAAATTTATCTGTGCGGAGGCGGAGCCAACTCTATCTCTGGAGTCAGCCATTTCAGCGGTACTGAGCCACGGTATAGATCAGTACCGAGCAGTATAGATCCACGATACATAGATAAGGGATGACGGTGACATATTCTGATTGGTCTCCAAACGATATTCGACTTCCGCACATAATAACTAATCCATGACAATGCATATAATTTATAAGGATTAAATTTTAATCATATAGGATCATATCTTCATTATTCGATTTAAAGTTATAGCACCCACCGTCCAACTGAATCATAAATCAAACAATATTTTCGAATTTTGAACAGAAATATTTGAGTCGCACTGTTCACATTGGAGAGAAAATACAAAATAATTTTCTGTTTGACTTTCGGGTGAAGATTTCCGGCAACTGCAAATAGACTATAGGTGAATGGCATCGGCTCGCATCAAAATGCCCTAACTTTTTTGCAAAATTAAGGTCTGATGTTTTATAAAGTTTATTATAAAATTATTATGAGAAAAATAATTTAACTATTATGATTACAAAAAATATCATTCTATCATAGAAAAGTTTGAAAATCAGTAAGAAATAAAAATAGTAGACAATCGAAATTATGATTGTTATTCAAAAAGAAAAACAACGAGAAAGTTGTCCCAACCCCCAAACATATCCTAAATCATAATTGCGGTTTGAGTTTTTTTTTTGGCCAAATTTTCAGAAGGAGCGAATTTCGTGTGGAATTTAGCTGAAGGAGCGCGAATCCGAGAAAATTTGAGAAGCAGCCAATACGCCGCACACTTTTGCGCATTCAAGGAATGCGCGTAATGAAACGGCGCATTCATAGAATGCGCCGAATGGTTGAGCGCATTCTATAGAATGCGCTTTTCGATTAAGCGCATTCTAGAATGCGCTTTTTAGTTAAGCGCATTCTATAGTTTTTTCCTCTTTCCCGCTGGCAGTGACCCGAAAGCTGAGAGGATTTTGTTTTTTAGCGGGGGCAAGATCCAGTTTTTCCGCGAAAGTAGTTGAAACGGTGGTGAAATTTATGCGGGTAGCTGAATATGAGTGGTTGGGAGCTGATCATTGATGACGGAAATGGCTGAAATTCCGGCTATAAAAGGGCAGGCTGCGTTTTCGTTTACACCATTCCTTCTCAAGCGTAGTTTCTCTCAATTTTTCGGTGTTAAAGCTTAGAAGGTATGGTTTTTTATTAGCAGTTTATTTTATAAGGTTTTATGTTTATGTTGTAATAATATATGTAGATTTATATCATAGGGCAGTTGTGTGATTTGTGTTGTTTCCTCTATTCAAAAGAAAGATCACAATATTTCTCCATGAAGCAATATTATGGAATCGGTTTGGACCACTTTTTTGCTTACTGCCATTGCCTTTAAAAAAAAAAAAAAAACTCTGTGATGGGCAAAAAGTTAGTATTGTTAGAAGAAATGAAAGTTAAGATGTTTTTTCTTGGATAAGTATTGTAGCTGAGCTCAACAATAAGTGTTCCCTTTTTTCTTCATTTTAGTTATTGTTAGTCCTATGAGAAGTTGCTACAAATTTTATTTTAATGTTGGAAATTTTTTTTTTCTTAAAACTAAGCGCTTGTTAAGAATTATTTATGTTTTGTGTTTTTGTTTTTAAAAGTACATTTGTTTATTGTTATTTCTTTTTTTTCATATTTTTTTTTTAAAAATAATTCAACTCAAATTTTTAATTTCAAATCAAAATATAAATAATTAAAAAATAAAAGTGATCCCATATGGCACCTAAGATTACAAACTTGTTTTTCGCAAGTGTTGTAATTTGAAACTTGTAATGATGCCCTAGTTATTTTGAGTCGTTTGGGGTTATAAATAGAAGTATTGAGGCATGTAAAAAGCTTTAAACAAATTGAGCCAACATGCTTTTGTAAAGGATGATTGAGTTGGGTGTGTAATATTTGCTTTGATGGTTGTTGAATCGAATAAAGACCTTGTTGAGAGTGTCTGTGTCGAAGCATGTTAGTCAATAACTATCTGAATTTAAAAAATTGTGTCATTGACACTATGGAGAGGCTTACACCAAAATAAAATTTGTTAATCCTAAGTATCAACAAGGAGTTTTAATACAACTATACTCAAGGGAGGACTACAATAAAGATGATGAAGCTTTGGCAACAAATAAACACAAATAATAGGTTCACAGTGACAAAGTGACAAAGTGTTCAAATTTAAAAAAAAAAAAAATTGACGAAGGCTTCATGGGTACCATCATCCCAAGTTATTAAACCTGAAACCACTTTACTGTAAAGTCAATCAAGCAATTAAGAGATACTATATTAAAAATTATAAATTATATATATTATCTTGAGTTAACCTCATGATCTCAAATCAAAAAAATAAAATTAAGAGTCCTAACATATGAATTTTAAGAGGCAAATTAAAAAGATGCAAGCTTTACAAGCCCTTAAAATATAAGAAATACTTAGGAAAAGAATGGGAAAAAGACAACCAATTTATAAATAACCAGAGCTACTTAATTTGAATAATAATCCATAAGTGTTGATTTGACATCTCATGGAGCCAAGGAGTCATTAAAGGTTATAACAAGTATGATTAACCTTTCCAAAATTGCTAATATAGAACTTTTTTATTTAGAAGTTTCACATTCTTGAGATTATCTTCGCTAAGTTTTATGTGGAACATACTCAATTAACTCTCGAATCGGGTATTATATTACCTATTGGTGATAACACTTCTGTAAATATTTTATACTTTGTGGATATAGTGATAGTTATTAGAACATTTAAATCTAAAATAATTTTGCTACCACTTATTGAGTTTGATGTAATTTTTTATATGAATATGCTGATTAAATATTTTGCAACCATTAAATACTAGAAAAAGTGAGTCAAATTTGATTTGACTAATGGTATGATATTTTACTTTTAATGTGAGAAAGGAATGATATCAACTCTTGTTGGCTCTATTAAGATTACTAAATAAAAGAAATATGGTGAATTAGTCTTTCTGGTAAATTTAGAAACAACCAAATAAGAAATTTGCAAGATAAGTAGTATTCTTATGATGAATAAGTATATTAATGTTTTCTCTAAGGAGCTTGTTGGTTTGACATCAAAAATGAAGGAAGGTTGCACCAATCCTCAAAACGCCATATATAATAGGCTAATAGCTATTAAGAAGTTGCATGAGTTAAAAAGAATAATTATTAAAGTTGATATATATAGAAGGGTTTATCAATTGAACACAATTTTTGCTTAAGAAATGTGTTGTATACTATGATTACTAGGCTTTAACATATCTAAACTCTCAAAATAAAATAGTATATACCAAATTGGTTGAATTTAAGTGAGAAAACATATTTGTGTTAAAACAATATGTTGGAACTGAAAATACATTTCGTGATGTCGTAAGTAATATTATTATTTTACACGCCATAAAGGTTAACGTGATAGTTTTGGTTATATTAAAGAAGATTGTGCCAATTGCAAGAATTTCAATAGGATTTATCTTGTCTTAATTAGTGATTCGCTTATGCTTAATAGCTTATGCTTAATAAGGACTTCTGATTAAGAATGATTTTCTATTCAGGGGAACTCAACATTAATATATTTTCTTATCTTAAAGTTACATATGCTAGTGGTGCAACACGATATTTTGCTTGTGATGAAAATAAAGCTATGGCTGAAAACGGTTATTACTGGAAAAGTTTAGAAAGGCATGTCACTCATAGTTTCTGAATGTAGAGTTATCCTGAAAAAATAAAAAAATACATTTTCCCGATAAGTAAAAGGGAGGAAGCATAATAATGGGTTGTCTGCACTATTTTCTATTCTATTTAAATCTTGGGAGGATATTAGTTTAATTTGTTCTAAGATTATCATAAACTTTACGGAAACTTGAGTTTATCTTTGGAATGATCAATTGCTTTTTTAAAATAGTTCATTTAATATTTTAAACTCCTATTGTATTTTATATAACAAATATTTTAGAAAGATGTTTAAATTGCATGGATTGCCTAAAATAATTATATTGGATGAAGATATAAAATTTATGAGAAATAATTGTGGAAGAAAATAGAAACCCAACTTAAAATTTGAACTACGTATCACACTCAAGTCCTCTAAGTGATGGCTAAATTAAGGTAGTTGATAGTAGTTTAGGTTGTCATATGATTAAGTAATAGGTATCAAGTTGTGATTAGATACTATGGCTGAGTATTCATGTAATTCATTTTTTAATAGATCTATAGGCATGATTTCATTTGAAACATTCACAGTGTATCAACCATGGTTTAAAATTGCGCAATATGAGGCTCGTCTTGAGGCCCGCCTTTGCGCAATTCCAGTAAAAAACGCCTCGATGCTTAATCCTCGAGTTTTCTAACATGCTTTATCACTATATTGGTTATCCCGAAAAAATTATAAGAAAATTGCACCTTTATTGTTTTTTTGATACTTTGATTTATATTGATGTACATGTTAACCTTGTGTGTTATAAGGTTGTAGAGAGAGTTGTATTGTTTTAATTCTAAAAAAAATAGATATAAAGAGAAGATTAAGTTAAGTTACTTTTTTCTTAAATATATCAAATCAAGCACAAATTAATAATATAGTTTAAGGTCTTGTTCGGGACGATTTATTTCTTTTTAGTACGAATTTCTTAGTTGAAAAAACATTCAGTTGAAAGATTACTTTAAAAATAGAAAGAAAGTTATCCCGACAAAGCTTAAATCGTTAGATATATTTAAAACATAAAGCAGCCAAAATAAATATGATGTGCCTATATATTTCTGTAGAATAAAATTATTAATTACATTCATGGAGGAAAATTATGATGTAACAACAACTATAGATTATTATTTGTAAGAGTTAAGAGTTTCTTTATGCTTTAACAAAAAGTATGAAAGTTGTCCCAAACAGTGCCCCCCCTGAACAAATTTTGTGGCTCTGCTAGTAATTATTATTATGAATCATAATATTTTTTCCATGATCAATAGGTGAAATTTTGTTAAATAATCATTGATAATTGATTTTAGATTTGTATTTATGGGTATAAGTCTTCATAAGACATAGGTATTAATTACATTACTTATCTTATGTTTATAGTATGTCTCGATTATTGCTGTATTTCAATGGAGAGTTACAAATTTTGGCCGACTTCACACCAAGTTATATTGGCGGGACGATTAGACCACTCCTAATCGATAATAATATTTCCCTTGAAATGTTAAAAAGAAGAATTATGCGTGCACTTAGAATAAATTCAACAACAACCACTATTAACCTGACATGTCGTCTTCGAAATAATGGTGGATTTTGTGCGATTCATGTCACTGATGATGAGGTCTGTGAGTACATGTTGATGGAGGCTAGAACACAAGCTGTTGTTGTGTATGTGGAGGTTGAGCAAATTTCACCCATCGAGGTTGCTGCACCACCGGTTGAACCTTACATGTGCGTATCAACAATTTTATATCATAACTATTTGACTTAACTTGTCCTTACACCTAACTTAACTTTTATGTGTTAGGCCAACTCGCATATCTGAAACATTTATGGCTAGTGTTAGAGAAGTTCCGAGAAATGTTGAAGATGAATTAGATGGTCGTCCAGTTGGGCAGCTTCCAAGAGTTCAACCTAGACTATCTATAGGGGAACATTCATATTACGACACCTCCAATAATACAGTAGCAGAAGATATGAACCCCTCAATGCCTTTCATCGAGCGTAATTCTGAAAATGAAGATGAAGGATATGAAACGATGCGTAGCGATAGTACTAATTCATCAGATGATGGTAGCCCGATATTAGAGTCCCACATACATATGGAGCAATTTACCAATACGGATTGTAATGGACAACAGTTCATTGCAGAACACGCAACACAAAATCGTGATGGAATAGATGGCATGAACATCAATAACGATTTTGTCGAAACTGTTCGGACAACGCAACAGTGGGATGATGATAAAAATTTTGATGCTCCTTGTGTTAGCACTGTTGGCTCGTTACAAACAACAACACCAGTAGAGTTATATGAAGGTCAGATATTTCATACAAAAGTAGATTTGCAAGTCGCAGTTAATGGTTGGTCGATACTTCATAATGTTCAATTTATAAATTCAACATCCAATAAAAGCCGATTGAGTGTCATTTGTGCTCATCATCTGGCTCCTGATCGTCCCTGCCAATGGCGCTTACATGCTGCACGAAGTAAAAGGTTAGGTGGATTATGGAAAATATCGACTTGTGGACCTCCACATACATGCACTCACCCAATATTGGCTAGTGGACACCATAATTGCACCTCAAAATTTATATGCAGACAAATAATTCCTATAATTAGACAACAATTAGACATGAAGCCAAAGGAGATTATAGCTAGAATGGAGTCGAAGTATGACATTAAGATATCATACATGAAGGCTTGGGATGCACGTAGAAAAGCTATTGAAGCAACTTTTGGTAGCTACGAGCAATCTTATTACTCTCTATTTTGTTTTATGGAAGCCTTTAGGTTATCCCAACCAGGCACTGTATATAACATTCATGTCGTACCTACTGCACGATTTAAGTCACTTTTTTGGGCATTCGGTCCTTCTATTTATGGGTGGCAACACTGTAGACCAGTGCTGAGTATGGATGGGACTTTCTTGCTTGGGAAGTATCGAGGGACCCTCTTAGCAGCAGTGGGCATAGATGGGAATGGCGGATTGTTTCCACTAGCTTTTGCAGTTGTAGAATCGGAGAGCAATGAATCGTGGATTTGGTTCCTACAAAAGATACAACAACTTTTACCAGTTGTTGCTACTCGACAGAAGTTGTGTATAGTTTCTGATAAGCACCCAGGATTAGTGCGCGGGTGCAGGGAAGTATTTCCTAATGCCGTTCATAGGCATTGCCTTCGTCACTTACGCAAAAATTTTAAAAAAATGGTCCGTCGTTTGGGAACTCCAGATAGTGAGGGCTTGAGTAACAAAATGTATTTTGCTGGAAATACTGATGATTACACATATTTCAATCGCATGATGGATGAAATTAAAATGACAAAGCAGGAGGCATTCGATTGGTTGGTCCAACGCGATGTTGCCAAATGGATCCTATTATTTGATGAAGGCTGTCGTTATGGTATAATGACCACAAACGCATCTGAATGTTTTAACGGGGTGCTTAAACGAGCTCGAGGTTTGCCGATACAAGGATTAGTAATGTCAATTTACTATAATCTTGTAGCATTATTCTTAAGAAGATCATCCGAATCTGGAAAGTGGGTAATCGAAAGCCAATCAAAGTTCGTTCCACGGACCATGATAGTTATACAAAGAGCCGAACGTGATGCTCGACGGTGTCCTGAACCAGTCACGATTAACAGAAATGAATTTGAAGTTATTGATACGTCTTCTCGAGCAAATAAGGTCGAGATAATAAATACATCAACCAGTACGTGCACGTGTTTGAAACCACAAATTTTTCATGTTCCTTGCGTTCATGTCGTTGCAGTTGCTGGCTATAGGCGATGGGATCATAATGCTTTTGTATCTCCAATCTTTCTGATCGAGGAGTATATTGCTACGTACTCCAAACTGTTCCATGTCTTCCCCCCGAAAGACATATGGCCCACCTTTACTGAGGAGCATGGAATAATCCCTTTGATGGCACCAAGTTTTCGTCGTCGCGCAGGGCGACCACGGATTAATAGGTTTCGTACCACGATGGATGAACCCCCGAGTAGATCAAACAAAGCTTGTGGTTTTTGTAAACAAATAGGTCACAATAGAACCACTTGTCCTAACAATCCTTCATCATCAAGGTAGTCCAGTTGCACTCCTTATAATTTTAATTCATTAGAAATTAAGCATTATAATTACATGATTTCTATTTCACTTTCTTTGGATAGGTATGGCCGACCGATCTAGACGTGCTCGTTCAGGGCGACGCACAACACATCGTACGACTGCAGAAAATGCCCCAGTGCAGCTTAGTATAGCATCACTTGGAGATTCTCATAGAGCTAATGACCCAGAGAACGTATGTCAATTAAATTTCTTTGATTTTGTATTACATATGTCATGCTTAATTATGCTACTAATATTTAATAATTTGAACTTTTCAGGCATCTCCTTTGTTTGCGTCATCTCACATGCGAATGGCTAGGGAATGGCCAATTGAGTGCCCACGGATGATATACGTATTGACTAACCTGGGATTTCAAAACCTCAGGCATCTGCAGTTTATTAGGTTGGATCACAACCTGATACAGGCACTGGTAGAGAGATGGTGCCCATTAACAAACACATTTCATTTAACAATCGGTGAGATGACTATTACATTGCAGGATGTACAAATTTTATTAGGGCTTAGAATTGATGGACCTGCAGTGGTTGGTCCAAATGTTGTTGGGCAATGACGTATTTGGCCAACATGGCCGAATTGCTGTGATGAGTTACTTGGTACGCATCCTGGGAGGGATACAGTATATCATGACCCCAATGATGAGGAAGACGTTGCGACATTCAGGATGGGTTCTTCACAAATAGATTCTATGCTCCCACTACGTTGGCTCCGCTGGACATTTTACAGAGACTCCTACGATGATTTGGCACAAAATATTTTCCTACGACATGTTCGTGCATATATCCTATTCATGATAGGTTGTTTTTTAATTCCAGATACATCACGTAGTCATGTTTCACTGCAATGGCTACCTCTACTAGCCGATGTTGAGAGCTTCAGTCGGATGTCAATTGGCGGTGCTGTTCTTGCACATCTTTACAGGGAGCTGTGTTATGCAACGAGACCAACAAGGACGTATATAGCGGGTTGTGTGGCACTCTTGCAAGTTTGGTCTTAGGAACGACTGCATATTTGTAGACCAACACTCTGAGTCCCGCAGATTATTGACTTAGCCGGCCGTCCATTGGGTTGCAGGTTCGTAAGATCTGGTCAATAAAAGATATTTTGTTTTTTCATTATTAATGCTTCATACAAATATATAGGTGGGCTGAAGATAGAATACGTGAGCTACCTGCGGGCAATACAATGACGTATAGAGATGAGTTTGATGGGTTGCGTATGAGTCAGGTATAATAAACGTCTTAATATTATAACAAAACATTTTATCTCAAAAATTATAACAAAAGTTCTATTACATTTTTCTAGGTTATCATGACTCCGTATACCCATACAGTTCTGGCTGCTCTTCCAATACAGTACCATGATGGAGAAGAGATTTGGAGGGCACGAGTTCCACTTATTAGTTGGAAACGTGCAGAGTGGCACCTTCCAGACCGGGTTGTAAGACAGTTTTCAGGTCTACCAACCACTGTAATTGAACCCATGGAACAGTCATTCAGGCGCATTGATGGTAGGGGTCGAGCAGATCAAGATTGGACAGTACAGTACCGTGACTACCTCCAGATGTGGGACGAGAGAAGGGCCTACGTGGTACCCATCATGCCAGTTTCAGGTACAGGCAACCAAGAAGTTGGTGCTTATTTACGGTGGTATAGATCTTGGGCATCTATCTACCTGTTACAATCTCAAGTTGAGCCTCCGGAGACCTTCTTTCCTCGATCACCTGGCGAGAGATTAGTCGTACGTATTGAAATGTTCATTATAATGTATTAATTTCTTTTTACAATACCCTAAAAAAAATTATATTTCTTTTAGGCGGATTACTACATACGATCATCTGCGATACTTGAGCCACTAGCCGGGGGTGGGGGACAAAATGCTAGTTCAATGCAGATGGCCATAGATCAGGTTGCTGAGTTGTCTGCCCGAGTTCAACAATCTGTTTATATCGACTACACTACCTTCGATACATCGACCGAGGTAGAGCAACAAAGGAGAGAACGTGCGGAGAGTTCTCAAGGCCAGCAGCACAGCAGACGATCTGTTTCAGATGCTCCTTCCAGGTCGATGGGAAGTAGGCACCGACGGAATGTTGCGCCGGACCCGCATCGGCATTCTGTTCATACACCATCCATGGCCTTCGATTACATGGGAGCAGGTACTTCAGCACAACATAGGAGCCCGCTCGTTGGACAGTCTTCTCAGCCAGGACAAATTTATTATGACACACAATACGACCAAACCAGTGGGCAATCCTTATTTCCAATGGCCATTCCGCCCTGGATGTCATCAGTTGGATTACCTTCATCACCAACGCAGCAGGACATTATGTTAACGGGAGGTTATCCTACGGAAGCAGGTATACAACTATCACACCAACGTGCCGAGGTTGAGCAGGAGGAGACTGAGGTTTCAGAGGAGCCACAGTTACAGAGGAGAAGACGAAGGGCACCAAATAGATTTACTCCAGGGAGTGGGGCACTGCCTAGGCATCGGTAGTTTGAGTTTTGAGATGTATTGTTGTACTGATATTTGTCATATGACTACCTATTATAGAAATTTTTAAATATTATGAAATCTTTTTATTATTTTGCTTGACAACTCATATCTACTAGTTAATTTTTTTTGGCACGTATTCATTTTTTATCTTCATTATTTTGTATTACATAATAAAGGTAAAATCTAGAATTCTCACGGACATTCTAAAAAAATATCATTTCAGCATCAGCAACCAATCATGTACTCCAACAATTCTGATGATATCAGCAGTACAGAAATCGAAGAATGGATTACGGAGGGTACCGTACGAGTGCGTCAAAGCTTATGTTATCCTCTCGATAACGACCTTGAGGCTAGAGTTTCATCAAATGCACTTTTTAGGTGTATTATCCATACTTGGGATGAAGATGACGATACCTTACTGTGGTACTTACATGATGATACAATGAAAGAGAAGGAATATAGAGGTAACCAAGCACGTCGAGAGTTAGGCTGGAAATGTATACAAGAAGGCTTTCCCGTTTTTAAGCACCACCTTGTGGCACAAGCTTTCCTAAAAGGTAGAATTTCTAGAACTTTGTCGAGATAAAAACGGTGACATTGAACCCGGTTTAGGAAGGTCTATGATGGATATAGACAATTGCATCTTATACTCCGAATGGACGCCGGACCATGATAAGAAAATATTAAATTCTTATAAATAGTTGATGCAAATTTCTAAACTCCCAAAAGCTAAGGATTTTCTTAATGGAGAAGATTGGCAACAATTACAACAACAATTCCAGATCAACTTCAAATGTTGTCCTACACAAACGCAGCTCCAAACTCGTCTACGATTTCTTCTTAATAATATGAAGCAGTAACTTCAGCGTTACTCCTATCCCCGTGCTTTAAATTTGTATTTCATGTTGTTATTTAGTTTCTCGTTCGAACATAACGTTTAAATGTATTTCATGTTGTTATGTTGATGATGAATATTCATGTTCGTAATTGTTGCTTAACTTGTAATATGTTATATTAAATTCGCTCGTGTCTTTCAAATCTTTTATTTAAAAAAATTCATTTAATAGTATTATCCTAAGGACGAACTAAATTGCATATGCTAAATACTCAGGTAGAAATGTCATCATCATCAAGGAGCTTATCAATAAAGCGGTCACCATCAATGGATTTCCTACATATTATTCCAAGGAAGAAGTTGATCTATGATGGTACAATTCGATTAACAGAATGTCTGTCGTACCCAATGGATGAATTCTTGGAGGAGAAATCAAGATCAAATGAATTTTTTCGATGTTGTCTGCATGAATGGTCATGGTATGAAGATGATAGTTTATGGGATACATATCATGAAGTTATCAAATGTCGTCATCCCATGTATGTGGATGGAGAAACTATTACTGATTTGGGCTGGCAATTTGTACGACAAAGGTTTAGAGATCATAATGGTCATTTTGCTCCTATAAGTACTTTAAAAACAAGAATTAGTGAAATCACAAAAGTAAAGGATGGTTCTGTTGTGGTCAATGTTGAGAATCCAATAACTGATGTTCAACATTGTATTCTGTACAAAGAGTGGCATAATTATCAAGATGCATTCCTATCAGAAATATATCAAGAGCTGAATATTATAGATGGTAAAAAGAAGGAGTTCTTAAATATCAAAGATTGGCACCAAATCCAAAAGCAGTTCACAGAAAAATTCTTATGTTGTCCTACATTAACCCAAATCCAAGCGCGTATGCGCATTGTACTAAGCCGCTCCTAATTATAATTTCTTATTTCTTCTTATTCTTATGATATGTATTTCATTCTATTGCTGAACTTATCATGTATCTTCAATAACTTGTGTTAATTAATTCTAGCAATACTCCCATTCCAATCTTCCTACGAAGAAGAAGATGATGAATAAATATTTATTTATCCAAATACTCAATACTTTGTCGTAATTTCATATATAATTTATTGTAATATAACATCTAAAATTAATTTCACGTTTCATAATATGTTTATAACAAATTTAATAGAAATACACATATTTTATAATTTACTCCTATTTTAAAGTTATTTTAATAATTATTTCACCATTTTCTTTCATTTCTCATTAACTCATTCTCAAAATTTACCTAACTTTAAAATTTATTTTAAAGTATATTGATATTAAGGCACACTTGCTTCATCATTAATAACCATAATAACTATAATTACTACCTAAAACTTAAAAGTAACATACAAATTTAATGAAAATCTTGTCTAACCTATTTGCAAATAATTATGGGTTCATAGCATTTAAGCCATTGCAATTCAAATTTAAATTTATTAACTTTTAATTTAAATTAAATTATCTAAAATCTATTAAAATCAGTTTTATACAAATTTAATTTGAGAATTTTAGAATAACTTCTTATATTTAATTTTCAAATCTATGAATGTATAAAATTAGAATTTTCTTTCAGATTAGTGGATCTCATCCCATAAGTAATAAAAAAAATTATTTAAATAAGATAAATAAATTTATTAATTGACATATATATACTTAAAATTAAATATGAAAAATAGATTAATAAAGTAAAAAAAAAAAAATTTCCTATCGGACACGAATGCACGGAAGTTCACAACATCAAAATGATTGTTTGCTTGAATGTCACAACAGCCAACTGCACAAAAAATCATACAAATTTCATAAGAAATAAAAACAAAATCCTCTCAGCTTTCGGGTCACTGCCAGCGGGAAAGAGGAAAAAGTTATAGAATGCGCTTAACTAAAAAACGCATTCTATAGAATGCGCTTAATCGAAAAGCGCATTCTATAGAATGCGCTCAACCATTCGGCGCATTCTATGAATGCGCCGTTTCATTACGCGCATTCCTTGAATGCGCACAAGTGTGCGGCGTATTGGCTGCTTCTCAAATTTTCTCGGATTCGCGCTCCTTCAGCTAAATTCCACACGAAATTCGCTCCTTCTGAAAATTTGGCCTTTTTTTTTCTAAAAAATTAAGTTTATGTCTAGACATTCTAAGAAAAAAATGATCAAAATAAAATTTAGAATTTTTTAGATTAACTTTTAGTTTAAAAGATAAGCATAATACTAAGTTAAGTGTTGCAGATATGATACGAAATGAGCATATACGTGAAAAGGTTGGAGTAGCTCCAGTGGAAGATAAGATTAGATAGAGGCACCTTAGATGGTTTGGTCACATTAAACAGAGGCCTTCCAATAACCCGGTTAGGAAAGTTGAGGTATTAGATTTGAATTATGTTAAGAAAGGTAGAGGTAGAGCTAAAAAGACTTGGTTATAAAATATTAGAAATGATCTTTCTTTATTAGATTTATTTATGATCATCTTTATTTTTCTTTTTAAAAAATATATTTATTTAATATACATATATATAACTTTTTTTTAATAATTTTTTTTTTAATTTTTTATATTAAAAACTAAATTAAAATATTTTTAGTGTTTTAATAACAACTATTATCGTCAATATCACTGCTTACTATCATCGACCATCATTCCAATAATCACATAAAATAATGAAACAAAACGCACGTTTTTTAAAATATTAAATATATTTTATTTATTTCAAAATATAAAAAAATATAAAAATAAGAAAAACAGTCCCAAGATTATTGATATTTAACTTTGAGCGAATTAAATTCAAATTCACACACATATTATAGAGATGCTTGGAACTTAAAACATCTTGATCAATAGGGTAAACTCCTAACCAGCAAAGCAAGAAGATCTACCTTTCTAGTTTCTAGGCAGCTTTTGATGGAGACTCTTGCTTTGTTTGGGACGGCTTTCTTAATGCTTTTTAAAGTAATTTTTTAGTACAAAAATTTTAATTTTTGTATTAGAAAGTAGCTTTAAGAAGCTGTTAAAAAGCCGTCCCAAACGGAGGCTCTTTTTCTTAGCTCACTTCTTTGCCTTTTTTAGCTTATAGGTAATATGTTTGAGAAGTTTGGCAACTGCGCACTAGTCTTGATAAATCCAGCCTAATCCTTGTCTTGCTCTTTACCTGCTTTAGCGATAAGAGTTTGATTCTTCTTTCTTTGTTTATCTTTTCAGGATTGGATCACATTTTCTTTGTAAAATTTTAATTTCGGCTTGATTCGAAATGAAGAGATGCGTGTGCCATTATTCTCTATAAAATTAAAGAGTTTGGGATGGCTTTCTTACTGTTTTTTAAATTAGTTTTTATCAACTGTTGCTTAGCTTGATTGGTGGGCGAGTGCGGTTGGGAATCCCTCAAGCTGTACTCGTTTCCTCTCGAGCGGCAACGTCTGTTAAGTGAGACCCAAACAAGTGCAGGTCAGGAGGTTCCTTGGGTGTGTCTCTTCAAGGTCAACAGAGGATTAGTCACGTCGTCAAGCGCCCTTTTGAGGCGGCAGCAGGTGGATTTCCCGTTCCAAAAATAAAAATAAAAATCTGTACTAAAAAATTGATTTACAAATAAGTAAGAAATCTGCGAGGCTTCTTTTAGGCAGTTTTTTTACCACTATGTTTTTTGCTACTTCATAATTTATTTTGGTTAGAAAGCGAGGAAGAAATAATAAAAATTTTGTGATCAGCCTATGATTAAGTGGAAAGATGATAAGAATATTGATACATATTAAAAATTTCATTTCATCAAACACAAATCTTAATAAACCATTTGACTTGAATATGTTTGTAATTAACTTTAAGGCTATCTGAACTCCGATTTCGACCAGCTTATAGCCAAGGAGTCTGTTCAACGCAAATCAAACCCAACTATATAAAAAAGTGATATGATCCGACTCCAAATAAGCCCAAATTAAATATGATTGAAAATTTATGATTTTAATTAAATGATCAAACAATCACCAATATTTTCATAGTTAACGTCAAAACGAGCATCTCTACTACCAAAAAATAATAAAGCTATTGCAGCACAATTTTGAACTTATCCCGGCGGCTATCGCAGCACAATCTTGATGACTTATGTTGATTATTTAGTAAGTGTCTAACTCCCTCTTTGAAATATTGCTAGAAGAACAAATTTGTCTTTCTTTTGATGTGCTTAGACTTGTTCTTATTATTTCACAAGATTGTTTACATGGGATATATCATAACATAATAATGGAAGAGAATTTTTGGTTGATCTTATTATCGAATTCACAATATTGACAATAGAATATGAAATAATTTCTTAGGAAGGCCAACTAGTTTTATCAAAGCTAATACAAAAAATTCAAAAGCTTTTTCATATTTAATATTTTTTTACTAGAAGCAGCTTTAAAGCAGCTTTCTAGTTCTATATAACCCATAGTACCAACATATGCTTCAATGCATTACATATGCTTGAATGCATTAGTGATACTTCGCTATAGAGACATGAGTGCTACATAAGCATTTCAAATGAAACTACAAGCTACACAATCATTTATAAGAATTAAACCATAAGCTACACAAGCATTTCAAATGAAACCACAAAATAATAGTAGAAAACAAAAAATTATATGAAACTATAAGCAAAACATGGACGGAGTTTGGGCCGAGCATGCTCACACGAGTGTGAGCTCAGGTTAGGGGACAAACAGGCCAAGGAGAGGAAGAGCTAGAGGCGAGTAGACAAACTTTAGGCTTCGACACAGTCGTGTTCTCTTCGAAAGAAGGCAATGAGAGTGGATCAATGCTCAAATATGAAAGAAACGGGAAGAGGGTTAGTCGAGCAACTCAAGAGAGAAATGGGAGAGGCAAGCGTCGAATCGGGTATAAGAGCTAGGGTTTCGATGCTGGGCTATACCAGCCATCAAATCAGTGCAAAATGCTGGTTTTGGGGTGGCAGTTTTCAAACCGCCCCTAACAACTGCTGCGAAAAATCATGTTTTTTTTAGTGAAATAATCCAACAAGATCAGTTAAATTTAAGATCATTAATATATGCAAAATCAACGATGATAATCTAATGGAATGTTGTAACCTTTTACATAAATTTGCTCAAATATTACTTCAAAAATTTATAAATGAACCTTAATTCTCCACATGGTGGAAACTTAGGCTTTATTTGGGACGGCTTTCTCACTATTTCTTAATTTTAATTTTTATATTAAAAAAATACTTTAAAAGCAATAAAAAAAGTAGTCCCAAATTAGGTCTTAAGCTGTTAATCATTGTACACTTTATCACTTCATCTTCTTTATCTATTAATCATTTATGGATTAGCATTCTGCCGTAGAGCTTTTAAAATCATGATGTGATCACAGAAAACTCCTTATCTATATGGACGGTGACATTGACCGTAAAGTCCTCTAAAAATTGATCAATAATTAGGCAAAAATATATCATGGAAGGATAAGGAATATTATTTTTCGGTTTTTTCCACATAAAACAACCTTCATGAACAAGACACGTAGAGCGCATTTAAATTTTGCTATTAAATAACTCAATATTAAATCAATCCAGCAAAAAGTTTGATGGCTTTCGTAATAGATTTGTAAACCAACTCATCTTAGTCTGTTGATTGAGATGTTTGACTACTAACCGAGAGGTTTTAGGTTCAAGTCTCGTGTATGTTATGTATGTGAGTTTGCCTTAATTGTCCTAAATCCACTGCCCCTGGGCTTAAGATTTGTTGATGTTTGCATTGCAAATTTGCGACTCAGTATGTCTTCGTTTAGTTGTCTTCACATGAAGAATGGATTAATGCAACACAATTGATAACAATTGCCTTATTCTCATTATAAGGATTATAGAAGTCAAATATCCACAAGTGAACAATTGAAGTTCGGAATTTAGTACTCAAAAGATGGTAATAGTGATTGCTTTAACATGAAATATAATTGAGTTTTTTTTGTTCTCATGAACCTCTCCCACGTAGAAAATAAGATCCTATTTATAGTTTTTTGAGAGAGAAACTTTGGTTAGTTGGCCAAAATCCAAAATACTCCATCGAATAGTTCATGTTGATCTCTTTAATCATAGATCATTTATTCAATATAAGTATCTTAATTACTTCATAATTAAATAATCATGGGTCCATTCGATTCATCTCATCGAGCCACTCAATTTTGTTATAATTACTCAACATTTGGATATCATTTGATACATGTTTCTTCTAAAACTTATGTATTTTGAGATTTTTGATCCACTTTTATATATTGAGGCTTATGGCTTTTAAGATTTTTTATATACATATATCTTATGAGGCTTATTTCTTCTGAAATTATGTATATATATATCTTATGAGATTTATGCTTAATGAGATTTTTGGATGAGTGAAGATTATTGCTACTCAACCTCGAACAAATCAATCAATTGGATGCAAGTGAATTTATATTTCAACTAATCTGACTTTTCACGAACGAACTAAACACATCGAAATAGATTGCTATACCCTTTAGATTAGTTTCATATTCGACCGATGTATTTACCAAGTCATCATCTCTTACTACTCTGACTTACTTAGCATCCAAGTTGGGTATCAAAGACTATTTTGGGAAGGAGTATTGAAGCCTTGTCATTTGTGCTTCTTGTAATTTAGTTTCTTTTGTTTTCTTTTATCATTTATATACAAAATTGATGATGCACAACTATAAAAAATGAAAAATAATAATAAAGTTTCTTTCACTTTCATTTTCTTACTTGATGCAAAAAAATATAAACATCTATCTCATGATTAATTCTAATGTTCAACTAATAAGCCACCATCTCATTAAAAAAAGATGTGTCAGCTACATTACAATAGATCAATAATACAAATTTACAAAAAAGATATTTTCACCACTAATATGTGGTGGAATAATGCCAAAATTAATTGTGTTATAAAAACAATTGCTTGATTTGCATTCAATTTTGGAATGGGTATTTGTGTAAAATGGTAATTAACACTTTTTTTTGAATGGGGATATCTACACGCTGCCACCCCTTTAGGAGACGATTGGTTGATTAACTAATCCCTCGATGAGCCTACCAGCAACCAGCCCCACGGGTGCAGGAACTGCAGTTATTTTCTCCTCACTTAAGGGGTTGCGCCGCATGAGGGGGGATTCGAACATGGGTTGGGGGGTTTCCAAACATGCTTGCCCACCAACCCATCTAAGCTCGGTGGGGGTAATTAACACTAATTTCATCACAATTTTTTATCAAAATAAGACATTATAGCTTATTATTATTTAATAATATTAATTGTATTTTTAATCGCTCTTTTTTACATGATATTAGTCTTCTAGTTATTTTCATTTCTTAAAAATCTTAGTAAAATTTAATGCTTTTTAGGACTTACTACTTTCTATATCAGCGAAAAATGGGTTGCTGAGATTAATAAATTTAATTATATCTCGCCTTCATAATGCTTAGTTCAATCGTTAGAGATTATAGCTTAGATCAGCTTTTCTTTGATATCAATAGGATCAAGAAAGCTACATAAGAACCGATGTTAGGATCATTTGCATTTGACAAATCACTAGAAATTCGTCCAATCAAGTAAAAATCTCCATTTAATTTTGAATTAAAAGTTTTTATAATTAATTCAAGGCTATATAGATTTTAATTTTAGCAAATTTATAGTTGAGCTGAATGTGTCGATGAGATGAGTCTAATAGCATCAAAAATATGTTGATTCGAGACCAAATGATCCCAAATCGAACATTTGAAGCGTAATTGGAAATTTTATGATATTTGTTGAATGATGAAATGATCATTGAAAATAAGCTAACTCGTTAATTCACCGTTACATTTAATCCCCAAATGTAATCTTGCATGCTTATAATAAAAAAAATCAAAATACGCATTTTGACTAGAGGAATCTAACCAACCCAAGATCACTCAATTCAAAGCTAACTAAGCACTTAAATGTAAAAAAAAAAAAGTTGATGATCAAGGGAATCAACATGGGTCGTCCAATAGAATATTTTGGAATTTTGGCTAAATTTTCCAAAATTAAATTGATCCACTTGCTTTATATGAAAGATGCATGAGTTTTAACTTTGACTTGAAATTGAAGAGAGCTAGAAGATCCGAGGTTTTCTTGAGCACCACCCGACATTCAATACATGCAATCAATGCTAACAACTGCTATTGTTCATCCATCATTGCCCTTCCAATGTTGCCAATCCATCAACACTTGACTATACTGGCTTGAAAATTATTGACAGCCCGTCGTTACCTAAATTTCATCACCCAACCACCTTTATTACCCTACTATGATCTCTTGACCACCATCATTGAACCATGTTCTCCCAATTACCATTGTCTGACTACCATCACTCAAATGCCATCTCCCTTTATCTTCTTACTAACAATGTCGATGCCCATCGTTGTCTAGAAAATCAATGTACAATGCTGACACAAAAGCTAACACTAGCCAATTTTGTTGCCAATTGTTTTCAACAACATCGATATGTGCAATCATTAACACTATTGATGCAAGCTGTCGACATCAACTCTAACTTTCGTCATCAACATAAAGAGTTACACTAGATTTATTGGTTTTTGGTCTTCTCTCCTCAATTGAGATTAATCAAACAAACTACAAATGATATCTTATAGATAACTTCAATACCTATATGCCCCTTCAAATTCTATCATGAAATCCATCATCTATAATTCATGTCTACTAAATTGTATATATCAAATCCTTACCCAATTACAAAAAAATGATATCATTTATAACTAATGATATATACATTATTGAATCAGATCAATATGCCCATACTCCATAGCTTTACAATTTTCTTAGTTTCCCCATAAGAATGTTGTCTCTATGAGTTGCTCTCGACCTATCCTATCAGTATGTCTGCGAGGTATTTGCATACAGTGATGACGAAAAACTCTCTTTTTCTTTATTACCATGAATTTTCTAGTACGTAACAGTACTAAAATAATAGTCTTATATTACATAATCTTCTTGTTCGTCCCAAATTCAACATCATTCATATATTCAGATGATGATTAAACTATCAACTTTCCTAAGATGTAACCTATATTAACACTAACAAAATACACACTTAAAAAAAAAAATCACTTGTAAGCAATACTTTAGACACATGTGATTTTCATATTATCTATTATTAATATTAGTAAGTACAACTTAACAATAATCATGATTACAATTGAAAAACAGTCCATGGGAAAAATGTTGGAATTGCTAATAATTAAAAATAGTTACACTGCCTCAATAGACTCCTTGCTCTCCCTACCACCTTCAATTTGCTTTACTTCTATGCCATGGGCCTCCTTGCTCTTACCCCACAAAAGGATATAAAGTCCAACAATCACAAGGATGGACCCCAAAAGACTGCCAACATATTACAAAAGCAACTGGTTAACATAAATTAATATTTTTAAAATAAATTTTTTATACAAAACATTTTAGAATTAAAAATGTTAGTAATTGCTTTTAATTGGAACAACTTTTTAATTGCTTTTAAAGTAATTTTCAGGTAAAATCATTTTCGAATTAAAAAGTTGATTTAGAAATCCATAAGAAAGCTGTCGCAAATGAAGCTTTAGGCTTTATTTTGGTCGGTTTTCTTATTGCTTTCTAAAACAACTTTTTATTATAATATTTTTTAGTTTTACAAAAAATTGTACTAAAAATTTATTTTAAAAAGCAATTAAACGCGGTCCCAAACGAAACCTTAATGTATATATTTATAAAGCTTTAATTAGAAGAATAACTGATTACCTTCCAAGGTGCAATGGCTCTCCAAGAATGTAAAGATCAATGGCGCCTACAATAAATTGCGTCAATGGATTAAACGCTGCAGTAAAGACAGGACCTTTTTGTTTAATGCACCATGACGATGCCAACAAACATATTCCTGAACCCATCAGACCCTGAAGATCACACAGATCATTGAAAAATACACATCATATAGCCTACAATAAGCAGATTTTAATAAACTTCTTGTTGAACAAACATGTATCCTCAGCCAGAAAAAGAAGGGCCCATATGAGCATTAGCTTACCGAGTATAACACAGTAGCAATCTCCAACTTCGAACTAAAAGCCCAAACTGAAGCTCTTCTCTGCGTAACCAAGCTCAAAACCGAAACCTGTAAGAAACTTTGGAAGAACATAACTGTAGTGCTAGTATACAGTGCAGGATAGATCTTCAGTATCTTGGACTGGAGAAGGAACCAAGATGACCAGCTAGAGCAAGCTCCAAACAAAGCAAAAGATCCCAAAATCCATTTCCAAGTCCTGGTGTGATTGATAGACTCAGCTTGTTTGTGCTGGGAGGATTGAAAGCTGTGAGATGGGCTACTTAGAGCCATTCCTTTGTATAAAGTAAGCAGCAATGCACCTGCAACGCACACTGTAGCTCCCATTATCTTCATCATCCCAGCTTTGCTCTTTATGTCCACTCTCTCAAGTCTGCATTATTGTTAAAGAGTTTTCAACTTAATTTCTTAACGCTGAAAGTAATAGGGTTATCAAATCTTTTCATAAAGAGAAGAAAGAAGAAAGACCGGAATGGCAGGGCCATGAGGAAAGTCGTGACAGGAACCATGTTGAGAAAAGCACAGGCAAAGGTAGCAGACGTGTACTGTAGCCCGATAAAGAACAAATATTGGGTGAGAGAGACCCTGCAATTCAGTAAATAATACAACATATTAAGAAAAAAGATCACTTACTTTATACTAATTATGAAAGGCTAGAAAAAAGTTCTATGTTGTCTCACTTATAATGAAAAACAACATGCTTTGGTCAAGAAAAAGAGAGCAACCAAGAAAAAAATTTAACAGAGAAAGAGGGAGAGAGAGGGAGAGAGAGATTACCCAAGGAGAGCACTAATGAAGATATACATGAATATCTCAGTTGTGAGCTTCAAAATAGCCTTGCGCTCGCACACGTAGGCCACTGGAGCCATGAACAAAGCTGCAACAAGCTGACGAAGAATGATCAGAACCAGGCGATTCATCCCTTCATCGATCGCTTTCTTAACCATTACGTTCATAACTGCAAATGCCAGTGATACTAACACCATCACTACCACTGGCTTCCATCCCCCCATCCTTTATTCTTAAATCTTCTTAGTTCTGTTAAGCTTTCTGAAATAAAAATACTGTCCATCCATCTCTATTTAAACTCTTCCATAAGCTACAGTACTGTACTCGTAGCAAAAAACATTTCAGTCACATATTGATGGCGGAAGCATCAAGTCTCTCTTATTAGCAAGAATCCACGTTTTAATTGTTTGCTAATTAAACATGATTAAAGCTTGCTTTTCTTTGCATTTTCGAAAATTCAAGGGGAATGTAATCCTTTTTTAATTAGTATCCAATGCTCAACTCCATGATCCGATTCCAAAGCAGGTATTAGTTTTTTTTGTCACATGGGACTAGGACCCAACAAACAGTGCTACTGTTTCACTTTGGCCTCTTCAGCATGGGAAGGGTTTGGATATGAAATCATATATGAGATGTGGGACTAAATAATCATTTTCCATGTTCACTACAGGAAAACCCGTTAATACCGGCGGACAACATCCGGTGACCGTCGACGACGTCTAACCACGGCGAACAACATCCGTTAATACCGGCGAAGTCCGGTGATCGTTGACGGCGATGTCCGGTGACCGTCGGCGACGTCTAACCACGGCGAGCGACGAACGGCGACGGAGGGCGACGAGCGAAGCAATGGAAGTGAGAGAAAGAAAGGAAAAGAATGACGGCCAGAGGGGTTCGGGTTCGCGAAATAGGGCTTCTACCGGCGGAAGGTCCGCCGGTAATTTTAATATTGCCGTCGGTATAATTTCCGACGTATACTCCGCCGTTTTTGTTTCGTTGAGTTTAAATAAGGCGGCGTACTATCCGCCGGAACCATAAGCCGGAATAGTTCCGCCGTAACATGCGACGGAAATGGTTCAGGCATCCCTATACCGTCGGGTTTTCCGGCGGACACGGCGTCAGTGAATTTCCGACGTATGTTCCGCCGGTAATGTTGACGCAAGCCTTACGTCGAGCAAATCCGTCGGTGAGTACGCCGTTTATTACCGTCTAAAAAAATCCGCCGGTATTCACGTGTTTTCCCGTAGTGGTTAATCTATAACCAACAGATTAAAATTCACTTATGTTCCGCCCAGGCATTCGTGTTCATAGCCATTTTTCACCCTCATCATGCTTGGGAGTAGGGAAATTGACCGACGAGAACAAAAAGAATGCATGATAACTTATGATAAGCTTCCATCAAACTAATATGGTGCATCAAAGGAAATGACGTAGAACAAACTTGTTGTGAATTCTTGGAGGAAAGGAATGGAGATATCATGTTAGTAAGAGGAAGAGAAGATCAAAGATTCAATAAAAGCTATCATGGACGATCTGACCTGTTGAAGTCGGAGACGTCCAAGAAGTACTATCGGCATTTCAAGAGGAATTACCCGGATAGAAAAAAATGACAAGGAGCTGGGCTCAAAAAAGACGCAAACTTCATAAATTCAGATTTATACAATTCAATAGATGTGTTGGTTCCATCGGCAACACATTCAAGCGATGAATGAATATAAATCTAATGCTACTAAGAGGGTTACTATTTTTTTGTTAATACGTTATAAAATTGGACCATGGCGAAGATGGTTAGTATTTGATCTAGTTTTAAAATTAGGTCTATCTGTTATTTGTCAACAAATAGGTTATAGTTACTCTACAAGACACCATACAAGTGTCAAGTTGTTTATGTCTATATATAGTTCATAGGTAGATAAGTTGGTCTCTAAAACATTTGTGTTCTCTGAGCTCTCTCTCCCACTCTCCCTCTCTCTCTCTAGATGGAAGCAGCAAGAAGCATAATCTTCCTCCAAGAATTTATAACAAAACTTAATTATTCTGACGCCATGTAATTGTTACTGTCAAAAAAATCAATCTCTAGATAATCACCCGATCGAGCTACATAATAAGACCACATCATATGCTTTTTTTTTTCCATTAGCCGCCTCTATGAAACCTTACTATTTTTCTTGATATGTTCCACGATGTCGCATCAATCATGACTATATGATAAAAATGATAAAGTAGCAGCAATTCTTGATATAGCTTTAGTAAAAAAGTACATAAAGAAGTGTTTTTTTTTTTTTTTTAAGTACATAAAGAAGTATTAGAGCTTCATTAGGGCTCACATGTGGATGAAAGCAACAAAAGGGATTTACATACATATCATTTTATTTCATGCTATTTATATATCTAATACTTAAAACTTTAATATTATATATCTACCATCCATGAAACAAATATAAGTGCATGGAATGAAATATTATAGTTTATTGGGTAGTATCAATGAAATATTTGAGTAATATATTTGATATTAAAAATTTATATAAGTTATAAGAATGTAATGTTCAAGTTTTGAGTGTTAGATATGTAAATATTATAAAATAAAGTGTTATGTATGTAAATCCCCCAAGCAAGAATTCAATATCCATCCACTTTCTAAAGAAGTTTTTTAGTGTAAAAATTTCTATTTAAAAATTTTTCTATTAAAAAAAAATTTTAAAAGACCGTATGAATTTCTCAAACGAAGCCTCATAAATAAGAGGACCAATTTAAAAAATATGCGAGAATTCGAATGATATGTGAACATAACTATATGTACAATAATAAGGTAAAAAATATAATTTTTTTAACATCATAAAGATATATGAATACCCACTCTAGATAGTACTAATTTGAAATCTCTAAACAACCAAAAATCCAAACATAACCCTAATAAAACACACTAGTTTAGTTATGAATGAATTAGCTAACATTCTCTCATTTGGAATATAGATCAACATGGCCTTTGCTTGTGCATTAAAACTGCTTCATCATTCTTCACATTTTCACTACGACATGCCCTAGCTGCTGCCCTGGCCTTTCCCAATCTACCTTGCCTTCTCCGCATACTGTCTTTTTTGGGGGATATTTAGAACAATTAAGGCAAACTCACAAACACAAGCTTCAAACCCAAGACTTTTTTTGTTGGTAGCCAAAACTCCCACCCAACAGATCAAGATGAGCTATGTGCATATTTTGTCTTACTCATACCAACCGTGCAAATTCGCCATCATGTCGACACCATCTTGCCTACTACCGCCATTAAAGCCGACTTGCATGCCACATATATGATAATTAAGGTAATTATGAGTTTATGCCATTGTCAATAAAGGATATCATATGATAATGAAATACATTTTGTGTAAGCAATGCCTTTGTGAGCTTATAGGTGAAAGATATATAGCTGTGAGAATTGTGAAAGAAGTTTATGTCATATATAGAAAATTCATCAGACATTCATTCACTTTTTAGAGGTTTTATCAAAATCTTTTGTTTTTATAGAGAATTTCATAAATGCTTTTAGTTCTCATTATTCTTTTATTCCACCCAAGTGAAACAATCTACTTCTAAACTTCATCCATGCTTTCCTTTATTAATGAAATTCATGTTGAAGCTTCATGTGATTTTAAATATTAGGCTTCGTTTGGGACTGCTTTTTGAATGATTTCTAAAAATCTTTTTAGTTAAAAATTTTTTTGAAGTAGAAATTTGTGTACTAAAAAAATATTTTAGGGTCTTCATTGGATATATATATATATATATATATATATATATATATATATATATATATATATATATATATATATATATATATATTTTGTTTGTTTATATATAATATTTGAGAAAGTGCTATAATAAGTCAAGCTCAAATTACTCCTTGAACTATATTTTGTAAAAATAAGAAATTTGATTATTTGTTGTACTTGAAAATGATTATTAGTATTAAACTCAAGAAATATCTTCAAAAATCAAGGTAACAAAGGTTAATTTTATATTTTTATGTGGGTTGGTGTTTGTATTTGCAATTGTGTTGTCTTTTTAGGGTTAACTAGTTAGGGCTAGAGGCAGCGATGTAATTAATTGGAGCTATTATGTTGTGTAGACATTGGATGATTTTTCCGTTCGGTTACGCACTCAGTGTCGAGCGCGGGTGCTGAGCTGGGTACCGAGCGTGGTACATTTTTCGGGTGACGTGACACATTTTTATTGATCTTCGGACTCCATCCGAACTCCGCACAGAATAATAAATCGTCTAATTGAGTTAGAGTGTGTTAATTATTCGAAAATAGTGCGTAAATAAAAAATATCATTCCATATTTCTTTTTTCTAATATTTCTCAATCATGCGTGTGTCATAAAATTCAAAACCAAAAGAGATTTAAACTTCTCTTAAAAAATGAACATTTTTATTATTTATTTAATTCATTATCTTCTATTAAAACTTTTCTTTTTTTACTAGTATTATTTTTTCATGCTAACTTCTCTAGTAAAAATGATCTAATAACTTAACTTCAATGATCATTCATGATGTTGTGCTCTGAAATTTTTTACCTTGGCTCATTGTCAACCAACACTGACAACCGTCGGAGTCCATCATCGACCATCATTTAACGTCAACATTCTTCATCACTTGAATGCCAATGCTGGTCATCGACCAATACGAATGTCCATCACTTCTTATTATTTCTTTAGCGAGAAAATAATCAAAACTGATCCCTAACTTTTTTTGAAGGCTCAAATTAGTCCCCGACCATATAAAAATACCAATTTAGTCTATTGACTTTTTAAGTTGGGATAAAAACTTTTACCTAATCAGGAACTATTTTGACTCTTCATAAAGAGTCAATGGATTATTCGATCCTTTTATCTCTTTCTCTAAAATTTCCATAAAGTGTCGCTAGAGAATGGAGATTGTGGAGGACAAATTATCCCAAATTTGTTATCATGAGTAACAAACAAAATCAAATTACATATCTTAGTTCATCATAAATTTTAATGAATATCCTCAAATATAAAAGATCCTCTTTAGATATCTTAGTTCAAAATATATTTTGGAAAATATTTTTCAAAATAAAAAAAAATATATAATAGGGATTATAGTGCAAATTTATCTTTCAAAAGTACCATTTGATTATTAAAAAAAATTTAAAAATCAAAAAATCAAATGAACATATGAAATGAACGTGTTCAAAGCCTCTAAAGTCTTTTGGAAACATCCTTATAATGTGCTACAGCTTGTTAACATGCAGACCAATGCCTTTATTCCATTCCTTCTTAGCTTTGCAAAACTTTAATAAAGGGAAGTGAAAGCTAGGTTAATGGACTATAACAAAAGAGAATGCCAAAATAGGCCATTATTACTGATCGAATTAGCTACTAAGATGGTGCGATATGTGCTAATAAAGGAAACAAAAATTGATTAGAATTGTAAAGAACTTTTTATGAGGCATGATATTTTTCTATGCAACGTCTAATGTTTTGTTTGTGACAGCTTTTTTACTGTTTTCTGAAGCAATTTTTTAGTATTAAAATTTCTAATTTAAAAAATTTTTGTATTAAAGATTGTTTTAAAAAACAGTAAAAAAATGTCCCAAACGAAGCCTAATAACGAGTGAAGAACTTCTTCAAACAATTTAAAAGATAGCTTGTGTTCTTAATTAAATAAAATTAACATTTTTCAGGGTTCTTTCTGCTAAATTTCAAATTATATTTCAAAAAATTTATGTGATATTTTAGTTATATTTGAACTAATGTGTGTGAAATTTATGATGAAACAACAAAATATAAAAACATAACTACTCTTTTGGAGATATTCAAAGTGAGGTGTCCTACAATTTTGGAAAGGCAACATGGTTTATATATAGTTGGCTCACTAGAAGCTAATTAAAAGCTTTGTTATGATCCTAAATAATTTGAGGGTTTGGGGATTTGAGGTCTTAAGAACTTTTTAAGTTATCGCTCTTGGATAAATTTGAAGGCTTGGATGATGACAGTTGGGACAAGATGATTAGAAAATGATAATCAGAACGAGTACGTCGATCAAGCAATATGACGGTCATGCAGCAAAGTTCATATGACAATGGTTGGGTAACAACGATTGTTGGCGGTGTTTGTGAGCATCATTTGTTGGATAGGGGGTTGACTTCTTAAGTTCTGTTAAAGTCTCTCCAATTTTAGTTGTGTTTCATGAGTAAAATGGTGATCTATTTATAATTTTTGAAAGTGATTTTTGACCAAAATTTTTAAATATTCCTTCGAATTGTCCATGTAGATTCCTTTAATCATAACTTATTTTTCAAGAATTTAAGTATCTTAATGACATCAAAATTGAGTAATCTTGAGCTTTGTTGGATTCCTCTAGCTGAGAAACTCTATTAAATGTAATTATGAAATGTTTGAAGATCATATAGTCTCTCAAATAGTATCATGAATTTTTCAATTATAATTCAAGTGGTTGATTTGGGCTAATTTATACTTGAATAAAAAAACTTTTAGATCATTGATTTTGCCTCATCAATTTTGTCTCATCAACATGTTCATTTATATTCTTCATTTGGGATAATTTTCTCACTGTTGTTGACCTCAATTTTAGCTCGAGCGCCCTCGATGGCCTTTGATTGATTTAATCAAACCCTGTCGAGTCCAATTTGAGCTCGAATAGACTCGAGTTGAGTCAATTTAGACTCGAGAAAGTTCGGATAAATGGGATTAGCGCCCATTAGCCTCTTTGAGCATGATTTGATCCGAATTGGCGTCGATTTGGGTTCGATTTTACCAAATTAATTTAATTAAATTAAATCAAACTTGAATAGGCCCGATTCAAATCAAATCGAGCTCAATTTGAACCCGGAACGAGCCGAATCAGATTTGGTTTGAACATGATCTTAGCTTAATTTGGTTAATTTAATTCTGATTAAGTCATAATTGACTTCCTCATGAGGTTGGATTTGTTCCTAAATCAAGAGATCAAACCAACTATGGACCTTTCATCTAAATTCAAATAATGTGCCGTTACTTCAATTGAATGGCGGAATCTCGTCATTAATGAGCAATTATGAGATACCTTTCGCGGCTCTAGAATGGGGATCACTCTCCTGCCCGAACCAGCTGAGGGGGGGTCTCGGTCATTGGAGCATATCAGGAGGTGGAAGCCCTAGCCAGAGGGAGGACTTCGCTCCTTCTCCAATCTCCCTCTCACATTTTCCTTGTCTTGAGCGGATGGATCAAAAGCTTCTCCTGTTTCTCTACCGTGGATTTTAGCAGATAAGTTGGTTTTTCTCTCTTTCTCTTGAAACATTGTGCATTAACCACGGTAATTTGAAATGATCCAAAATCCCTATCTCTATATAAGGAATTTTTTTTTTTTGGGTTGTCTTGGTTGTTTGAAAGTAGAAATTATTTCTAAGCTTGGGCGAAGTTTGCTAGATTACTTCATTTGTCTGGATGCAGTTAGCTAACAATGTGAAATGAAGGAGAAGTGTTATTGGTCTACAGTTGTATGACGGTGTGGTCTATCCTTCCCAATAGATTTTTTTTTCCTGCTTCGTGGGGTTTGATTGTCACTTGGAGGGATGATGTTGGTAGGGAAAATTTCATTTCTTTTTCTTACAGTTAGCTAGAATCAACTTGTTGATGGCTTGCCTGGCAATATTGGAAATGTTAAGGTTATATATATATATATATATATACACTAGCATTATTGTTGATTTCTCTGAGGACGGATCTTCCTTGGCCAACTTTTCTTCCCAAGAAAATTGAAGTTTGCTAAATATTTGGGTGTGTTTATTATTCAATTTCTTGGCCATTCCTTCAAGCTAAAAAAAAAAAATTGAATGAAATTTACTTTTCCACTCAGTTTCCCCTAAATCAAACAAATGGGCAAAGACAATTTTTGATTCATTTCCTTTAGTATTTTTTTTTTTAAATTTCATTTTCATTTTCTCAAGTAGAAGAAGGCCTTGGCATTCTTCATGGTATGCATACAAGATGCTTGGTGAAATGCTCTTGGAAGGGAATTGTGATGTTTTTGCTCCACCTGGGGCATAACTCATGAATAACTCATGAATCTTGTACTTATACAAAATGTTTTGTGAGCATTAACTACCACGTTTGAGAGATTCTAATGTCATTTGAGTTATATATATATATATATATATATATATATATATATATATATATATATATATATATATATATATATGCTTATTATCTTGCACTATTGCTCTTATCATATTAGAGGTATTTTTCACATGATAGTGTATGAGAGATCATATGCTTTGAAGCTTCGGAACCATTCCCTTAAATAATATGAAAAATTTGGCTAGTTGTAGCTGTTGAAGTTTCATCTCTTGTGGTGTATACACATGATATATCTTGTTAAAATGAAAAGGGCTTGAACATGAGTTGGTTTTTCCAAATTGATTTGGGAGCGAGCTAGGTGCAATTTTTCACTAATTTTGGGTTCCGAATTATTTTAGGGGCGAGTTATGTGCAAATTTCTCGCCGTTTTGCACTCCAAGCTGTTTAAAAAAAATTGATGATGAGATGCATGCCAAGTATTTGTATCAATGCTTTTTAAGGAGTAGCCAAAGTTGTGTCAAGCAAAGTCATCACTTTATGGGTATTAAAAATCTTGTGAGTTTTTATTAGTAATGGTTGAGTAGAATAAAATCCTTCCCTCATGCATTCAAGCATATCATGGATGATAACTTTTTTTATTATTATTACAAATTGGGTTTGCATGGACATGATTTGTTCATCCATCATGTCCTCTTTCATGGAATCTGCTATAGAATTTATGTCTAGATGATGGAGTTTTGTTGCTCTGAGGAGTGATGTCGCTTGAAGAGTGTACTATCATATTCATTTGATCACCCAGGGTCATAATCCCCTATTAGATCAATTGCTACTAAAATTATACTCCTTGTATTCGACCTTAGATCTACTCAAATAAAAATTTTAGACTCAAAGGTTGATCATTGTAATTTCAGTTTTTTTTTTCTTTAGCTCCCTCTTTAGTGTTATTGATAAATTTCTACTTGCCCAATTTGGTTTTTTTTTAATGACTAATTTAATGGTCAACAGACGTTTTGTTTTTATTCAAAATTATTGGGCAAATTTTGATATTATAAGATTTGGCTTCTAAAGCTTCATATTATTCTCTTACCGCTTAATATTCTACGGATTTATCTAAGTTAATTACCAAACTTTAAAACTAGCGGAATATCTTCATTTGGGATTCCAAATCTTCCAATAGATCTTGCTCACGGTATATGATGATGGCCTTACATAACACATGACTGGATAGGAACAGTTGTATGGAAAGACTAGAATTTCTTATCAGCCATGGCGGCTGCTTTTGTTAGTCAAGTTTTCATACCTGTCTGTGTTTGTTAATGCTGAGACGGATTTAAATGCAGTTTCCTAGTGCCTTATTCTGTAGCCAACACTTCGCCAGAGAGCTTATCTAGTGTTTGGTTAATTTTCCACTATATGACTTGGATTTCTTTCTTTCTTTTTTTATGAGGTTTCAGTATATACGAAACATAACGGATTGTGTAGATGGCTAACTGCATGTTGTGTTAGTTTTGGGACTTGTCTCCAATGCTGCAAGTGATGTGGGCGAAGCTATGTTCCCGGGAAAATGCTATGGTTTATTTTATTTGAGATCTCTTTTGAATAATATGGCTGCACTTCTATAAGCTTCTTACCCGTTTCAGCATAAAGTTTGATTTTGATTAAATTATACATCTTGAGGTGAGATATTGAGGATTAGTCTTTTGAAGAAAGACTTCATGTTACTGTTGCCTATTTCATGTAGATTGAAAATATTTCTGTTAACAATATTCATCTTATGTGGATCTTCTTTACTTCTATGATTTTTTATTTATTTATCTATCAGCTTTCCTTTTTCTTAAGCCTTCACTCATTTTATTTGTTTTCTTAGACATTATTGAGACACTTTAAAGCTCTAAGAATTTATAATAAACATAAATCAAATTTAATGTGCTAATTTTAATTTCAATAACTAATTCTATGCGTAGTGGAGAAATTGGTTGTGGTACATAAGACAACTTAGTGCTTTCTTTCTTCTTCACTAGTTGGGTATTTATGCGAAAGATATGATTGACAACTATCACTTCTTTGTGAAAATTTCTACAGCTTTTATGGAGCTTTTCTCACTACTTTTGTGAGAAGTGAGGGCAGTTTTTGAGCGGTTCTCTCGCTGATTTTACTCAAGAACTTCTGCAGCATTTAAGAGGAGCCTTCTTTTGCTTTCATGAGAAATTTCCTATATGTTTTGCATGTTTTTTTTTTCTCACAGTTTTTTTTATAGAAATGGATTAAATGCATATTTTCCTTCCTTCCAGTACCATGACGTCAATTTTGAAATTCTTGGCAAGTAACGGTTATGCTCTTGATGGTTAAGTGGAATTTATGAGTATTGATGAATATATTTCGCATGCTATGTTTCAATTTGAAGTGAATATGGTTCAGATGCAAGGTTATTATATTCATGTTGAGAGATTTCATTAGTCATTTAGAGAAGTTTACAAATGATGAAGGGTATTTTTGGGTGAATCTTTTATTGCTTTTTCTGTGAAAATTCCTACAACTTTTATGTAGTTTTTCACTGTATTTGTGTCCTTAGTTGATTTAGGAATGACCTATATGCAGTTTTTTTTTTCACTGTTTTTGTGTTCTGAGTTGTTTTTTGCGAAAAGTTTAGTGAGTTGTTTTATAACGAAAGCTTTTGAGTCATTTTTTTTTGTGATAAGTTTTATGATGAAATGTTTCACAATGCCTTCTCATTGAGAAACTTTCATGATTATACCCCACGTCAAATATAAGAGCACTCGGTGATTTTGTGTCGGATAAGGCTTTTGGGGGTTTCTTATTTAAAAAAAAAAAGAAGGGTTTTGGGGTTGTTTTGTTTGTAGATTTTATAACTTGTTTTTGGGATTTAGAGTTTCATGTTTTGCTTCGTGTTGGAGGCTCTCTTTATGTCTTTTTTGGAACGAAATCATACTTCGTATTTAAATTATTTTTCCTCTCTTTATGTTTACTTCCAGAATTGAGTTCTTTTTTTTGATAAATGTGAGTTGAAAGCTTATTTTGATTTTAGTTTTGGGAGCTTATTCCCCTTTCGTCACTTTGAGCTTTATTTAGGAAGTAGTTTGATTATTTGAGTTGGGTATTATTCGAGTGCTTTATTTGGAACGTGGGGACAGCAAAGGGCATTGAAAACTCCTTCCTCCCTATTCATATCATATTGAATTGGGGTGAAGGTCGTTTTAGTGTCACACTTGGCTTCAAAAAAGTGTGCCCAACAACAGCGATGCCTACATTCCTTTCATTTTGATTTTCATTCTTTTTTTTTTATTCCATTGCATTCTGCCGCATCTTTCTTTACTTTTAGAATTTTCGTTGTCTTTCTTATTTTTTGCTCTAAAGTTGAATGCTCGTAAAAGAATAAGAAAACCAAAATAGCAAGTGAACCATCCGATGTGCAAATGATAAAGAGGAACGTTCTTATTTAATTTGCACTTTCATTTTGATATTATTTTCTTATCTTATAGAACGTGCTCTAGCTAACACAACCCTTTGCTTTTTTGTGTCTTGCGAGATTGTCCTAAGGGTTAGAAAAACTTCTTTTTTTTTTCGTCTCATAACTTTAGTGACACCTAAGGACAAAAATTAAGGACCGAGTATTAGATAACATAGACTTAGGGTATATGTTCCTTTTAGGATAGAGACTTTAAAACATAGAAAACTTAGTGATACATTTTTCTAGGATTCGTGCCATCTTAGATTTAGGGTTCAAGGCTACTACATCGGGTGTCTCGTAGTATGTCTAAATAGTGGGTATGTCCATCTTCAGGGACTATAAATCCTGCTTATATGCGTTACATAGATGGCGTCACTTCCATCCTTTCTCTCTGTATGTCTTGAGTGTATGATTTTCTGTTTCTCCTCAACTGCCTCAGTCCCTCCGAGTGTGGATGTGAGCCTTGCATGTTGATTAAACCATTTGAACATATCTTTCTATTGAGTAGGATTTCATAGTCTCCTTTTTTGTATGCCAATCTCCCTTGTTTGGGAAGAATAATATTGGATTCTTAATCGAGAGTTTTCTGAAGCCCTAAGGCTTGAGATGTAATTAACCACGGGGGCTTGCGCCCGTGGGAAACGGAATTCCACAACAAATAAATCCTACTCGAGCTGTTGTATCGGGTGGGGGAAATCCGTGATTAGGTCGTGTATATTACTACCCATCGGGGTGCGCTGGCGAGAGCCGCTATCATCAATGGTTAGTCGTATGCACGATCCAATATGTCCCTTCCAATTGACCCGTTTGCACGGTGCTCTTTCAGAGGTCCACAACTGCTTTATGCAACAACATGATAGTACAAAGATTTATTGAAAGTAGCAAAAAAGCTATGGCCAATAGTTGTCCCAAACCAAGCTAGAGGCTTTGTTTGGCTGCTTTCCTACCACTTCTTAAAGAAGCTCTCTAGTATAAAAATTAAAAATTTTGTACTAAAAAGCTGTTTTAAGATGCATTAAAAAATCCGTCTCAAACCAAGCCTTAGGCTTCGTTTGGGACGGTTTTTTTGTTGCTTCTTAAAATAACTTTTGTGTAAAAAATTTTAACTTTTATATTAAAAGCTATTTTAAGAAGCATTAAGAAAGCCATCCCAAACGAAGCCTTATCCTTTAAGTCCCCTAAAATTGGAGTTCAAATGAATCCAAATTTAATTTTCAAAATTTTCTATTTAAATATTATACCAACGTTTTTTTTAATTAGTTGAATTTTTGATGAAGTACAAATCTATTACACATCAAAAACATGCTTAGATCTTTACCTTTAAGACTCTTAATTTTCTTGTTCTCCTAACCGTTCTCATTTTAATCTTTATTAAAGGCATTGAGAAGTCTACTCTTCCTTATGTTTATTCATTCAAATTGCTAACTGTGATATTTGTTTTCAATACAACGTTGGATCAAAGTCCTGAATGGGAGAAATTATTTTGTGCGGACATCGGATCGTCCGAAGGTGAATCAGAGTGCGTCGCGTCACTTGGTACACAACAAGTACACAGTTGCGGTACACATCAAAGGGGTGACGTGACGAGCTCTGATTCGTCTCGAGATGACGTCCTTATCCGACCGCACAGAATAATTTCACCTTGAATGGTTCATTGGAAAAGGACTTTGTCTTATATACTTCGGATAAAGTTTTGATATTGTTATAGTCGTTATTGTTGTATTTATATATTACACGAATCTTAAAGTAGATCGGACCGATTTAAGGCATGCCCTTATCAAAAAATTTGTCAGGATTTTCTAACCCTGTTTCCATTTAATTTGGCTCTTACAAGTCAATAGAATTATTTGTATAGTTGACATTCAACAATACATTTCCTTCGCATAATTTCTTTTTATAATCATAACATTCATTATAACTAAATTATTAAATTTATTTTAAGATAAATAAAATATATAAATAATTTATCTTTTGCCAATCTTAAAGCAAATATACTTGATTGAAATTCATCCTAATTAAAATATTAATCAGAATTTTTTTCTTTTTTTATTTATTGAAAATAGATCTTCAATATTACTTCTTTGAGGCATTGTCTCTTATCATTATTAATTTATTATTGATTTTCTTATGTTGACAATAATTATCTACTTAGATCTTTCATGACATTTTGTGTTCTTGCTTTTTTGCTTGGTATGAAAAAGGAATGATTTTAAAGGAAAATTATTTTTATAGCAACCAAGCTATATTGTTATCATCCTTACTCGCATCTGTCTGCCTGCCTGCCAGTCGATCATCACTACGGCCGCAAGCTAACCTTTATTGTCGATCAATTACCATCATTTTGAACTTTATACTGCATTCATAATATTTCAAGCCACATAAAAATAATAAAATGGCGCATTCCTTTTATACTCATTCAAATAAAACGAAACCTTTCAAATATATTACAGTCACTTTTCAGTGCATTCCTTCTATTATACATTCTTACCGTAAATACATTAAAGAATAGGATAACTCTAATAAACCGCAGGTTAACACTCCCCCGCAAATTAAGCATTCAGGTTTTGAATGGTTAATTTGGACCGAAGGTAGTTAAAGCGAGCATAAGAAAACGGTTTTGTCAAAATATCGGCTATTTGCTATGTAGACGAAATATGAGAAATAGCTATGGCTTTAGTGGAAATATGCTGCCGGATGAACTGATAGTCAATCTCAATATGCTTCGTTCTGGCATGGAACACCGGATTCTTAGCGATCGCAATTGCTGAAATATTGTCACAATGAATAGTGTTTCGACCGAGTTGGATAAGGCCAAGTTCGGCAGCCAGACACCGTAACCATAGGACATCAGAAACCGCTGCAGAGAGAGAACGATATTCTGCCTCCGTAGAAGATTTGGCGACTGTGACTTGTTTCTTGACCGACCAAGAAATAAGGTTGGGACCAAGAAACGAACAATAGCCAGAAATCGATTTCCGGTCAGAGCTATCGGACGCCCAATCTGCGTCCGTATAGGTACGAAGTTGAAGATCACCCGTTTGGATAGGTAGACCGAGCTTAATAGTACCTTTAATGTATCTAAGAATCCGTTTTAGAGCTTGGTAATCTTGATTGGTAGGTTTTTGCATGTTTTGGCAGACCCGATTGGTAGCATAAGCTATATCCGGACGAGAGATTGTGAGATATTGAAGAGATCCAGCTAGGTGGCGGTAGAGCGTTGGATCTGAAAATGGTTGAAGTCCGGTTGGTACAGATTTTACATTGGGAGCAATAGGTGTAGGTGCAATCTTGCAGTTCTCAAAACCGGAGTCTTTTATCAACTTATTGGCATAATGTTCCTGGGATAAGAAGAATCCTGTAGAATTTTTAATAACATTAATGCCAAGAAATAGTGATATTTGTCTCGGTTGTTTGACTGCAAACTGAGTTTTGAGAGCGTCGATGAGAGATCGATCGGATAGCCGTGATATTGTTACCTGTGACAAGAATGTCGTCGACATAAATGAGAAGATAGATATGAATTTGATTTTGATCAAGAATGAGTAAAGAAGGATCAGAACGACTTATCTTGAAACCGCGTGATTGTAAAAATGTAGTTAGCTTTTGAAACCACTGACGCGGCGCCTGTTTGAGATCGTATAATGATTTGTGTAATTTGCACACTGACGTTGGTTGATGTGGATCTACAAACCCGGGCGGCTGACGCATATAGATATCGTCCGGTAAATCACCGTGAAGAAACGCATTTGTAATGTCAAGTTGAAGCATCTCCCACTGGTGATGGACGGCTAAGGTAAGAATCATACGGATCGTTGGCATTTTTGCCACAGGACTGAATGTTTCTGTATAATGTTCTCCGAACTTTTGATCATAACCGAGGGCGACGAGACGAGCCTTGTACCGATCTACTTGGCCGTTTGGAAGCATTTTGGTTTTGTAAATCCATTTGCAACCCAAAATTTGTTTGTTGGCTGGTTTTGGAACAAGAGTCCAGGTATTTTGTTGTTGTAATGCTTTAAATTCAATGTCCATAGCTGATTGCCATACATCAACCTTGGTAGCTTGACGGTAAGTAGTAGGAGTAGCAGACGTAGAAGAGTTAGTAAGTAAAGAAAATATTTGTTTCGATTTAGTTATACCAGATTTTAGCCTTGTTTGCATCGGATGAGGTTAACTGGGCACCAGGCTAGACGGTTGGGACGGAACGGCTGGACCATGCGAAAAAAGGGCTGAGAGAAATCGTTTGATCGGTGAGCGGAATATGTTGTTGAGCTGTTGGAGTTATGATATTTGGAATGGGCAACCGATGGGTTTGAGAAGCAACAGAAGTAAGAATCAAAAGGAGAGGAGAAGTACTAGTAGGAGGACTAGCCGAGACGGTGTCAGAATGATTAGGAGAATTTTTGTAAGGAAAGCTAGATTCTTGAAACACTACATGTCTAGAAATGTAAATTTTGTGATTGTGAATGTCAAAACATCTATAGCCTTTGTGATGAGGAGAATAACCGATGAAAACACAATCTTGCGAGCGAGGAGTCAATTTACTTACAGCATACGGTTTTAACCAATGGTAACAAAGACACCCAAAAATACGGCTGCTTTCCATAAAGATTTTGAAATGGAGATTTAAGTGCGGTAGCTTTTGATGGTAAGCGGTTAATTAAATAGTTAGGCGTTGCAAGCGCATCAGCCCAAAACTTGTGGGGAATGTTAGAAGCATGTAAAAGAGTGCGGGTAAGATCCAACAGATGTCGATGCTTGCGCTCAGCCAACCCATTCTGCTCAGGTGTGTGCGGGCAACTGAGCTGATGAAGAATGTCGTTCTCCTGAAGAAAGTTTTTAAAAATTGTACTAGTAAACTCACCTCCGCCGTCGGAACGAAAGATCATGGGTTTGGTGTCGTGTTGATTTTGAACTAAACTGCAAAATAATTGAAAATTTTGGAAAGTCTCTTGTTTAGAATGCATGAAATATATCCAAGTGAAACGCGTAAAATCGTCAATAAAAATGACATAATAGCAGTAACCATCTAAAGAAAGATCGGGAGCGGGACCCCAAACATCCGAGTGGATAATCTCAAATGGTTTAGACGTCACAGAATCACTATTATTAAAATTGAGTTTGTGGCTCTTTTCCACATTACAAGAAGAACATAAGATTGAAACATTAACATCTCTCAAAGTAGGAATAGATTTGGACAAAATGCTAAGAAGTTGACGGTGAGGGTGGCCAAGCCGGTCATGCCACTGTTGAGCTGAAGACAATGTGGTGTGAAGCGCAATTGGTTTCTGCCATTGGTTTGCCGGTAGAATGTGATAAAGACCTTTATGGAGATGTCCACGAAGAAGAGGTCGTTGATCCTTGATATCCTTAATTTCAAACCCATTAGTATCAAAATTAATAGAAACATAATTATCGGAAATTAATTTCGACACAGAAAGTAAATTATGGGTTAAAGAAGGAACGTGAAGAATGTTACTCAAGTGGAGCTTACGATTACTATCCGGTAAAGGTAGAAGACCTTGGCCGGAATTTTGAATGGGTAAGGTAGACCCGTTGGCAATGGACACTGAATCTTGGCCTTGATAACTTGTTTGATTGTGAATATTTGAACTATCCGGAGTAAGATGCGATGAGGCTCCGGAATCAAGAATCCAATCTTGAGTAGGATAAGAAGTGGGCTGAGCCATCATAGCGCGTGGTCCATTGATGATTGTAGGGGCGTACTTGAAATTGCAACGGTGCCAGCAGTTGATGGCGACGTGGCCGATTTTGCCACAAATTTGACATGTAGGCCGACCGGTGTTGGGAGCAGAATTTGTTGAAGTTGCTGTTTGAGCAGGTGGTCGATTTTGCCACAAATTGCCATTTGAATTCTTGGTATATCGTTTGGAGCTGCGTCCACGATTTTGATTGTAAGAAGACGCGTGAAGTGCAGTAACAGTGGAACCGGCATTAGAATCTTTAAGAAGATCTTGATTAATGTGGATCTCTTCGCTACAAAGTAAAGAATACAAGTTATCAAGATTGGCGGGAAGAGAGGATGTGCGAATCGCCGTTTTGAAAGAATTGTAAGTTGAAGGGAGTCCGTTAAGGATGTAGAGCACGATGTCTTCCGGATCAACCATGGAGCCGGCCGCAGCAATATTGTCAACTATGTTCTTGATTTGGGAAAGATATTGTTGCATGTTCATATCTTTCATTTGAATGTGGTGGAGCTCGTTCTTGAGTTGAATAACTCGAGAGCGGCTCGTAGGTTGCAGACGACGTTCAAGAGTCATCCAAACATCGTGAGCGGTGGAAGACGTGATTACATAAGGAAGAATTGCGGGAGATATGGTGGAGAACAATGCTGAAATCAGGTTGCTGTCAACTAGAGACCACCGGATGAATTCCGGAGAAGTTTCGTCGGATGGCTGGAGGAGCTTGCCGGTAAGATGGCCAGCATACCCATTTGCTGTAAAGTGTTGGAGAATTTGAATTCGCCAAATAGCATAATTGTCCACCGTGAGAGGATGTGGAAGAAGATTCTTGATATTGGAAACAAGAAATTTGAGAGTTGCCGGAATTGACTGATCGGAGGAGACTCCGGCGAGTGCAGAGGAAGAGGGAGGGAGGGAGGAAGAATCTTGATCCCCCATTCTTGGCTCTGATACCATGTAAGAAAAGCCAAAGGAAAGAAAGAGCAGAGAGGAAGACGGACACAGAGAAGAAGGAAAATAAACTTGATTAATCGTATGAGAGAGAACATGATACATTATATAGATAATTAACGGTAAAACCGTAAATACATTAAAGAATAGGATAACTCTAATAAACCGCAGGTTAACAAATCAAACATCACATGATCAAACTATTTGTGATAGCAATTCTAATGTCTCAAATACAAAAAAAGAGGAATTTACATATATATTATTTTATTTCATATTATTTATATATTTAATACCTAAAATTTTAGTATTACATTCATGCCACTCATATAAAATTTTAATATCAAATATATCACTTATATATTTCATTCTTACACGCATATAATCATATAAACTTTAATATTATATTTCATGCACCCATATTTATTTTTGGTCGTAAGCCTGTAATATTAAATTTTTAGATATTAGATATATAAATATTTGTGTTATTAAAAACATTCCAAAGGGGATTCTGTCTATCCAGTCTCCTGGTTAGAAGTTTGAATTTCATTGAACGCCATGATTACGAGATGGCTTCCCGCGCTCTACTCTCGTGCCTTTCTCTTCCATTCTTTCGATTCCACTCCGTCTGCTACTCTCCCGCCTTATTCCAATTCACTCCTTCCCCTCTAAGGTACATCGTATACCCATTCCACCGAATGCAAAAACTCCACCTTTCTTGTTCACTTGCTCACCAGCAGCTCGACGAAATCTCCCAACCTGAACTTTCTTGCTTTAACAACACCATCCATCGCCTCTCCCACCGTCGCTCCTTCTCCGACGTGCTCCTAGTCTATGTCACCATTCTTCGAAATGGCCATCTTCCAAATGGCTTGACTCTCCCATGCATCCTCAAGGCCTGCACAGCTCTCCCTGCCCTCTTCTTCGGTTGTGCCGTTCACGCCCATATCATCCGCCTTGGCTTCGAAGCTGCCACCTTCATCCAGAACGGAGTCATTGTAATGTATTCAAGGTTTGGTGAGATTTCGACTGCCCATAAGGTGTTTGACTTGTTGTCTCTTCGAAATGTCGTTTCCTGGACCTCAATTATGTCAGGTTATGCTCAAAATGGATTCCCTCTAGAAGCTCTTCACATTTTCCGAACAATGAGGTTAGATTCTCCTATCATTCCAGACTTCATAGCATTGGTTAGTGTTTTGAAGGCGTATATAGACGTTGGAGATTTGGACCAGGGAAGATGCGTTCATGGTTTAGTGGTGAAGTTTGGGCTTGAAGATGATCCGGATTTGCTCATTACTCTCACTTCATTGTATGCAAAATGTGGTCAGGTGAATACTGCAAGGAATATGTTTGACCAGGTGCTTTCACCAGAACTCATCCTTTGGAACGCAATGATCTCTGGGTATGCGAAGAATGGCCATGCGGATGAAGCTGTGGAGCTCTTCAAGAAGATGGTTGCAAGAAAAGTCAAGCCCGATTCAATCACGCTGCGATCGGCTATTCTGGCTTGCGCCCAAGTTGGATCTCTTGAAGCTGCAAAGTGGATTTGGGAGTTTGTTAGTAATAGTGACTTAAAAGATGACGTTTTTGTTAACACGGCCATCATTGATATGTATGCAAAGTGTGGAAGTGTGGTTCTTGCTCGTAGAGTGTTTGATAATATTCCTCACAAGGATGTAGTTGTGTGGAGTGCTATGATCATGGGTTATGGATTGTATGGTCAGGGAAAGGAAGCAATTTGTCTATTCCACGGCATGATTCAATCTCAGATTAGACCAAATGATATCACATTTATTGGGCTGCTTTCAGCATGCAAGCATGCCGGATTGGTTCACGATGGTCGAAAATATTTTTATTTGATGAGAAACCATGGAGTAGAGCCTCTGCATCAACATTACGCATGCCTTGTCGATCTTCTTGCTCGTGCTGGACATCTTGAAGAAGCTTATGAGTTTATCAAAGGAATGCCGATGGCGCCAGAGGTAACCGTGTGGGGGGCTTTACTGAATGCATGCAGGATTCATGGTCAGGTGGAGCTAGGAAAATATGCGGCGGAAAGAGTTTTTGCTATAGAACCATGGAATGCTGGCCACTATGTTCAACTTTCCAACATATATGCTTCTGCTGGTTTGTGGAAAGATGTTGCAAGGGTTCGAGTAGTAATGAGGGAAAGAGGAGCTACTAAGTCCATGGGATTCAGCTCTATTGAAATTAATGGAAAGCTTCAATCTTTTTATGCTGGGGACAAGTCTCACCCAAGATCAAAGGAAATACTTGCAATGATGGATGAACTGGAGAGGAAACTAAAAAAATCTGGATTTTTACCTCATATGGACTCTGTCTTGCATGATCTGGGCCCAGAGGAGAAGGAGCTATCATTGTGTAATCACAGTGAGAGAATAGCAATGGCATATGGTCTTCTTTGCACTCCTCCTGGTACAACCCTTCGAATTACAAAGAATCTCCGGGCTTGTGTCAACTGTCACTCTGCTACTAAGCTTATTTCAAAGCTTGTGGAAAGAGAAATAATAGTTCGAGATGCAAATCGTTTTCACCATTTTAAAGATGGTTTCTGTACTTGTGGTGATTACTGGTGATGGATTTAGCATTGAATTACGATATCTTAGTTGTGGAAAACTACATTATGGGTATGGGTGGAGCATTGCTCTTCTGTTGAACAGGCCCAGAACTTCAGTTTACTGGATGGTCCATACCTTTTATGGCTAACAATATCAAGTCAAATGGAAGGCAAACAGTTTAACATATATTGAGGAATCCATGATTGACTATTTTTTGGAACGGAAGGATGCTTTAAGAAAGAATGTGATGCAAGTGTATAATAATTATTCAGGTACATGCATATATTTTTTTAATAATGCTAAACAGTTTAACATATATTTTAAGGAATCCATGATTGACTATTTTTTGGAATTAGAAGGATGCTTTAAGAAAGAATGTGAAACGAGCATATCCATGAAAAAGTTGGAGTAGCTCTAGTGACATATAAGATTAGATTAGAGACAACTTCTTTAGATTGTTTGGTTAAAAAATGTTGGCCTTCTGATGACCCAGTTAGAAGAATAGATGTATTATATTTCTGTGGGCTCCAAAAATTCATGACCTGACCTCTCCATAGACTCCTTTTCATTCGGGTCGTCGATGAGAGTTTTAACACTTAAGTTCCGAGGCAAATTTTCAAAAGGTAGATTAGATTTTAGAGTAGACATTACCTAGAGATTTTGCACTCATTTTATGAGGACTTTATAAACTGAGCTCAAGTTTCTTATAGGCGCAAACCCCTATATTTAATTACCCCTCCCGATAACAAGAGAGAACTTTCGATTAATGCTAGTCATCAAATAGATACATAGTATTCGGCTTATAGTAGCAACATGAGTTAGGTTTTTTAAAATTTTAATATTTAAAATTGAAAATTTCTTACCTTGCACTTAAAAGCGGACGGTGGGAGAAATGATGATGAACCCGATCAATATCATATGGTTCCATCGTCCTAGGTCATCGTGGTCTTTGGTCCACTTAGTCATAGGAGATAGTCGACTCAACCAGACAGAATGATCATTGTCGAAATCCATGGCTTGCTTCGTCCAAGGGTACCTTGTAGACATGGAGTGAATTTTTGGAGCCCACATTCCTTTACAAAAGAGCAAATAAGGACTAAAAGTTGTTGACCTAAATGTCTTTGCCCTTGAATAAATATGTTCTTTGAGCGACTTGTCCTTCCATAATATATTTCCTAAAAGTAGTTGTTCATTGTGTTGAAAATTTTGCTTAAGAAATCAAATTATGATGGAATAAATAGGAAAATTAAACATAAATTTTAAAATAGTCCTCAGTTATTCACATGTGATCATTTTAATCCCATAGTATAACATTGCTCTAATTTAGTCACTTCATTATATAAAATTGATCCAAGATGGTCTATTTAAGATTAAATTGAGGTCAATTTTATATCATAATTACAAAATGAAGGACTATTTTGTATTAATCTGTATAGTCGATGGACTAAATTTAGGGGTGTCAAAATAGGTCAATAGGTCGGGTTAAGGTCCAACCCAAATTGATCTGGCTCCAAATGGGTTGACTTTAAACGGACTCGATTTTGCAAATGGGCCAGGCTCTCCAATTCAAACTCGGCCCGACAGGTTTCCGGTTGATCTGAACCACGAACCTGGTTTTGCATGTGGGGAGTCCAAGATCAAGAGCCTGTTTAATCCAGATCGAGTGCTGTTGTGCTCCATCTAATTTGCGATCAGCAATGTCGGGGATTGAGAGTTCGGATGCGGGTCCGGGATCGAGCCGTCAAGCGTTGTCCTGTTGGTGCGTTGCATCAGTGCATCTGATCCACGATCAGAAATGGCAAGTGATGGACGCCTGGACGAACGCATCACACATTGGGAAACTTAAAGTCTGGAACATGTGAACAACAAAGATGCCTTCCACTGGCGCATGGATCGAGCGTTGGCTGGTGCACTACGGATTGTGGAGGGTAGGATCGCCAATCGCGCTGTAGAGGGTATATTCGGATGCCTCTGGGTCATTTGATAAATGGGTTGGAATCTTGAACCCGTCATGTATAGCAAACGAGTTGACTCTAATCCAAAATGAATGTGTCACGTGTAGGGAAACCTGAAGTATGGAATAGGAGAACTACAGAGACGTCGTCTGCCGGCGTAAGGATCAAGAGTTCGGAGGGCGGGATTGCCGATCGCATTGCAAAGGGTATATTCGGGTGCCTCCGGGTCATTTCGGTTTTCGGTTTAACCCAAACCCGAATTGGTTTTATAAACGGGTCAAAATCTCAAACACGAACCTGGCTCATAAAGAAAACAGGTTGACCATAACCCAGAATTTTTCGGGCTGCGTCTAACTCTGGTTTTGATTTGGATCGAGTCGAGTCAAATTTTGACACCCTAACTAAATTGAAGCAATGTGATACTTATAGGGTTAAATTAACCATACATGAATAGTTTGAAGACTATTTTAAGATTTTTATGATTAAACTATTATACAATATTTGAAAAAAAAAAATTTATAACATGCTATTTTCTTATGGTGATATTGACATAAGTGACACTTGATCCTTTGCTATTTAAATTTCTAAATTAAAATACTAATTTAATCTTTTACTTTTTAAGTATATACATAAGAGAAACTTTACAATTTGTTGTTTAGCACTAAACCCTACTCTAAATGTTTGCTCGCTAATTAAGCTAGAATTCGATATGTTTTGTACAGGCATTTTTACTTAATCAGCCGACTTGTTTAGATCATCTTACCTGGCCTGTATGTTCTTGAACAGTTCTTGTTTGGCTTGATAAGCAAATGAGCCAAAGATGACTATGAAATCTCAGCTGTTTACTTAATGAATTGGGACATATAATGCTTCGGCTTACCAAAGCTTAGTTTGTTTACACAACTATTTCCTTGTCCAGAAGCCCAAATCTAATTCCTCTTTACAGTCCGGATGCCCAAATCGAATTTTATAATTAATAATAATTTAGGGTTTAATTATAAAATTCGAATTATGTCCAGAGTAGGGGTGTCAATATTTGACACGACACGAAAACCCGACCCGGAAAATCTGGGTTGGACCTGACCTGTTTGAAAAATGGGTCGGGTTCGGGTTGACCCGGCGGGTTGCAGGGTCAACCCGAAAATCTGTTTAATTTAAAATTTTTGGATTTCTGCTCGCTGCCCCCATCCGTGCTGCCCCGCGCGCCCGCGTGTCGCGTCCGCTGCCCACTGCCCCCGCCTGAGCTGTCCGCTGCCCTCGCTCGCTGCCCGCGTCCGCCCCCTCGCCTGCTGTTCGCCCGCCGCCGTTCCGACAGCAGAACCCAAAACCAAGTCAGGTCGGGTCAACCCGACAACCTGCCGGGTCGGGTCAGGATTTGAATTTCCGATCCGTTTGTCTACCTGGATCGGGTTAGGGTCGACCTGTTTAAACCCGGATTAGTTCCGGATTCGACCCGAACCCGACCCGTGACCCGAAATTGATACCACTAGTCCAGAGGACAAAAGTGAAATTTGTAGGATGAAATCGCATAAATTATATGTAGAGACATAATTCATTTTACATTGGACAGCACACGGTTCATTGTCTTTTACTTGCTCATTTTTGAAACGGTTATGTTTCTTATTAGGCTATCGCTGGATATAAATTTTCTGTCCAGGTGAAGCCTTTCTTTGTTTCAGTTTCCTATTGCATTAACGAATTTTAATATCTTATTTAATAAATAAATAAATTCATTTATTATATTCTTATATATTAATTATAATTAGTTTATAAACTTTTAATAATATTTATTTCAATCATTCAGTCATTCATATCAACATCATAACCTTAATAACTTGAAATTATTTAGTAAATTTTCAAATGAATTCCAAGGTGAGTCTTTTTTACATACTATAATGCTTTCTAAAACTCCTTTTTTAAATAGAAGCTATAATAATCCAAGGGGATTTACATATACCATAGAGTTCTTACAAATTTAACATTTAAATTTTATATTTAGTTATATAAATTTTTAATATCTTGATCACATCAAAATATATATTTTATTAAAAATAAATAAATATTAATGCTATTTTTTGTGATTTAAAATTTAAATATTATATAAAATAACTATAAAAATTTTTATGCTAAATATATAAATACATAAATAAATTTTTAATGTTATATATATATTTGTCCCGAATTTTCTAATCAAAGATTAGGCTTCATTTGAGATAGCTTTCTTACTACTTTATGAAGCAGCTTTCTAGTACTAAAAAATCACTTCATAAAATAGTAACAAAGCTGTCTCAAACAAAGCATAAATCCCTTCCATGACATTCATCACTATCCATGATCACCATGAAGGCTAAATTATGGAACAGCTAAGCAACCAAAGTCTTATTTTTAGCTTTTCACATAAGAAGGATGCTGTATTCTACAGTTGAATCATTACAAAATTATTGCTTATAACAAAAACTAATGTGCAGTTCTGAACCCCAGATGGAATCCAGTATTTAGGTAAATAGAATTCTGCATACCTTTCTGCTATTGGAACTTACCATTAAAATTTAGTGAACTTAAAATGGTTTAGATTAAAATAAATGAATGAAGGGTACTAATATAGCATGAGAAGTTTTGAATGATAATTGCAACAAAATGATTACTAAAAGAGTTGTCACCTGGGAGAAGAGAAAGAAGCAAAAGCACAGAACAAAAATGTCTCCTAGAATTCAAAAAACCGTAGCTCAACCATTCCCTCCTTCCTCTTTGCAGAATACCAAGCCAAGAACTTCCCAGATTGCAGCATTCTCAAGGAATAGCTCAGTCCATAAATCACATCCTCAACATGAGGAAGGAGACTACCAGACGGAGAACTGAATGAAAATCGTGTGTCCGCTCGAAACAGTATTGGTCCAGCAATCTGTGAGGCAAGAAAATCAAATATCATTATCATCATCATATTAGCCTACCCAAAATTATTTAAGGTCAGCTTTATGAGTCGTTATTCTCCAATCTCTATCGTTGAGTGCCACATGTGGTGTTAAAGTTATGTTGTGCAAATCATTTTGTATAATTTTTGTAGGAGTTGACTTAGATCTACACGTCTTCCAAATCTATCAATTTTAATTTTGGTTTCGTTTGAATGGCATTGTTAATGTTTCTTAAAGTTGCTTTCTAGTACAAAATTTTTAATTTTTGTACAAAAAGGCTGTTTTAAGAAGCTGGAAAAAGTCGTTCTAAACGAAGCCTTTATCTATCACTCTTTTAGAAGCATTCTCTTTCTTTTATTGTAAATGTTTAAAGCACTTAAATATATTTATATAAAAAATTTGTCTTCAATCAATACTGCTCTCACCATCCTCTAATATATTCATTCCTCAATATATCCTTCCTTCTAATTTTATCATCCATTTTAACATTCTTATTCTCATACTAAAACTTGGTGCCCCACCAAATCAGTCTCATAGAAAAATGAAAGTTGTCGCAGTGCCTTGAGAATTATATTTGAATTGAAAAATAAACAGAATAATTTCATTGGTTTTTATTAAATGTTTATTCAGCATTACAGAAGCTTGAGGATCACAACTTCCGAGAACCAAATCGTTATTTCTGTATTGTCTTAATTATTTGCTCCCAAGGTAGTAGCTTAGCAGAATATAGAAGTTATTATTACTAAAAATAAATAAGCGGTATCAAATATATGTTGTGATTTGTGATCCAAGCAGTTTGAGATATCGTATAATGTGAATACGAAGATAATGCGTAGCCGTTGATAGGCTGCAATGTAAACTGGACTTTAAAGTCCCTGAATTGATTCCATTCTGACAAAATTTCGCAAAATCAAAGATGGCCAATGTTGACCTATAATCTACAGCCAAGCAAAAAAAAAAAAAAAAAAGAAATAAAAAATGCAAAAATCATTACCTCTGCCGGATATTCTGGCAAAATGATCGCAAATCCTGCTTTGCTACAGTTGCCCATCCCTCTGCAGCGGCGCCAAACTTACGTCTTTTCTCCCGTATGCGAAACTCCCGCTCATTTGCGTCGTTAAAATGGGAGAGAGGCCTCACCTCTTCGGCTGCTGAACACGCTCTCGACTCCAAGCCACGGTCCCGTAACTCCTCCCGATCTCCTTCCCTGTCATAGAGCTCCCGTCGTTGCTTCCCTCCGATCTTCCCTACCCGAAGCCGATTGGAAGCCCCAACCTCCACGAACTCCACCTCCTTCCTCTCCGACCTCTGCAAGCCGCACCCTACCCCTCCGATCCTTTCTCTGCCTGTACCGATCCCAAGCCGAGAGAGAGAGAGAGAGAGAGAGAGAGAGAGAGAGAGAGAGAGAGACAGGTTTCTTCCTACCTAGCCGCACTCCACAGCAGCCCTGCCCGACATCTTCCCCTGTGCCGATCTCACGGCCTACAGCCACCAGCCGCGCCGATCCCTCTTACCCGAAAGCCTCAGCTCTACCCGATCTCCCTCAAGGCCTGCCGATCTGCTCGCATAGCCCCTGTCCGATCCTCTCTAAAGGCCGCCCGATCTTTCCTCTAAGCCGTGACCCCCTCTCTGCCTTGGCCGCGAGCTCCATCCCGAGCCCCCTTTCTCCTTGTCTGCTAGAGAGGTTAACCCCTCTCTTGATTAATATTAGTGCTAACTAATATTTGTATTAATATTAATAATAGTATTATATTATTATTACAATATTATTGTTATTATCATTATTAAATTTAATGATACATAATAGTAGTAGTATAATAATAATATAATAATACTATTAGTAGTAATATAAATTATTATGATATCATTTATTTTTTTTTTATTTGTTTTTTATTTTTTTTTGTTTTTGTTTGAGATTATTTATAATTAATTTATAATTAATTTCAAACTAAATTCATTTAATTTATAATTAATATTAAATTAAGATATAATTAGTTATTCATTAAATATAACTAATTGTGATTAATTTATAATTAATTATAAGTTAAATGTGATTAATTTATAATTAATCCTAATTTAAAAATAATTAATTATATGATAAATGTAATTAATTATAATTAATTTTAATTAATTATAAATTATATTTAATTAATTTGTAATTAATTTTAAGTTAAATATAATTAGTTATAGTTTAAATATAACTAATTATATTTAATTTATCACTAATTATAAGTAAAATTGAAAAATTGGTTCTTTTCTCGATGCTTGCAACGGGCCGGCAAACCCCCGAGGCGCTCACGTAGCGTTTAGGGTGGGAAACCGGTGCGAAGCTCGCGACGATTTAAGAATCCCTCTTCAAAGCTTGCAACGAGCCGGCAAACCCCCGAGGCGCTCAAGTAGCGTTTAGGGTGGGAAACCGGTGCGACGCTTGCGGCGAAGGGGATAAAAAAAATGTGTCTTTATTTTATTTATTTTTATATAAGTACCCCCGAACGCCCACGTGGTGTAGAGGGGGGAAACCCTGCTTATTTCTAACACCTGTTTTCTTCTTATAATAAACAAACCTAAAAACCCTTAAATGCTCACGTAGCAGGCGGGGATAAAAAAAATTTCATTCGCGACCGCGGTGTCATTTTTGACACCTACCTGAAGCTCTCACGTAGCGTCGAAGGGAAGGTTGCCTCTTGGTTTTTCCCCTAAACGGGGGAGACGCCGGGAGGCTGCCGAAATTTGGATTGAAAATCCAAGGACTTTGAACAATGTTTGGACACTGAACTTGTACTCAAATGAACTCGCATTGTGGACCTAAGATGAAGCTTAAGTTTGGACCAAATCATATTGAATTTCACTTTAATCTAAACTACAATTTAAGTGAATCATGAAATGGCTTGCACTTCAAGTGAATTTGAACAAAGAATTCGAGCATTTGAACTTGAAGGTAAAATTTTGGACTTGAATTCAAACATATAAGATGAACTATATTTGAACTCAAAGGAGATTGGTGAAATGAATTTTGAACTGAACTCGAATACTAAGAGCTTGAACCGAAAAAGACTACGAGGACACAAATTAGAGCTTGATTTGAACAGTCATGCAGCACTTGAACTCAAGCAAAATAAACTCAAACTCAAGCAATCAAAGACTTGAACAATTTGGATACGAAATTGCATTTGCAAGGACAACATGGGACACATGACTGCTCAAGCAACAATCTAAATTGGAATTTGAACTTGCCAAAATCACAGCAGGCTTTGTTTGAACTTGCTTTGGACAGTTGAATTGACTAACTACAAAGATGAATGATTAATTAAAAGACCTCATTCAAAGCTTGATTCAAAATGAACTTGGTTTGAACCATGTGAGATGGACTTGCAACGAATGTGTGATGAATAAGGGTCCAAATTTTGAACTAAGTGGGACTTGAGTTTGAACAAAAGAAGGACCCGAATCACATTAGCTTAATTTGAGAATAGAATGGGCATGAACTATGCTCAATTGAAAATCGACGATCCATGAAAATTCAAGTCTAACTACGACACGAAGAACTTGAATGATTGTAGAAGACTCACACTGAGTTTTGAACTCAGGCATGAATGGAATTTGGACTCAAACTCATACAAAAAATATATAACTTGAGTCTTATAGAAGGAAACTTCTTCATCTCTATCACCAAAAATGATCCAACTCAAAGAAGATACATCAAAGAAAAGATCAAACTCAAATGAACTACAAGGGAGCTTGGGATTGAATGTGATATGGTGGCTTGAACATTCAATCAAATCAAATCTTAAGTGGGGATGAACAACACTCATATATAAGCAAATATTGAAGTGTCCCTACAATCTACTAGAGGCCAAGATGCCTTTACAACTATTGAATCAAATTGCTAGCAAATATCTCAGTCTCCTACAAGCAAGAGATTGTTACTAAATAAGGTTCCAAACATAATTTACTTCGAAGAATCAACCTTGAAGCAACGAGCACAAGACCTAGATGAAGACGTCAAAAGTAGCGATCATTCAAATACATGCAAAGGAACATCTTATGAACCATATAAAGATGAGGAAGGTTGATGTGTATTAAACATACGAGTAAATATACATTATCCTCTTGCAAATAAAAGTAGGTTCACAAGCATCGCCACGGATATTCCTAAGTTCATCATGTATGTCGTAAGTATAATGTGATCTTGAGAAAGAGCTTAATCTTCATGCAAGAAAGTATGGTAGCTCTTATCACATCCATGTGCGAACACTAACGAAAGATCATAGATGTTAGAAGAAATTATAGTGTGCCCACAAGTGACTGTAGAATGTCTATCATGCACACAGTAATTCATCTACAAGCATCCATAATGAAGGCAGGAGATTAGTTAGTGCACTACAACCCACCTGCAGAAAGCAACAAGTAGTGCACAACAGTCTACCTGTACGAAGCAGCGAACAACTCAATTCAGAAGCTGCTACAAAACGCCACCGGATCTGCAACCTCCGTACAAGCAGACAGAAGGCGTTTATAAATATTCCAAAAATATCCCCTGCACGTGCACTATAAATTGTATACACATAGGTACACTAAAGGGGAAAATATATTCTCAACCCGCATGGGCCCCGGCGAGCGTGTTATTGGTACGCACGTGACATCTAGGGATGCTGCGCGGGTTGACAAGTGAATTCAGGCTCGAACCCGATCCTCCTATACGGATTAATAGGAGTCGACAAGATTCGAACCAACAAATAAATATGTGGCCGTGGCGACCAGAATATTTATTTTAATACATTCATATTAGGCCTTCAATGCCTAAAATCAAAAGAATTCACTAATAAAGGCTCAAAGCCTACGAAACCTGATCCTCTATCGACCAATAGATAGAGTCGACAAGGTTCAATCCAAAAAATGGAAATGCTCCCCAAACACCCCGATGATGGCCGTGTTGAATGCAAATCTCAACCGGAGGGGTGATTCAAATGCTTTCAAACATTTTCAAATGTCTCCCAAATATCCAAATGCCTATCAAAATCCAAAGCTCCACCCAAAATCCAAAAACTCAAAAACTCCACAAAAATCTCAAAATCCCAAAATCCAAAAATATTTAAAATATGAAATCCAACCATACACACTTAAAACAAAATCTATCCACCCTCCGCAACAGTTTGTCGGGGTGGACAAATTCAAATAAACTCTAGCTCACAAAGAGCCAAATGCCTAGTCGAAAATATCACTAGGATTCATTCTCAAATAATCTCTTGCTAGTAAGGACGTGGTACGTGTCCTCTAACCGGCAGTTTCGCCGTCAAATGGCACTGCAGGTAAACGGTTATGACCCGGGGCCCTCTGAACCGAGTGGTTTTGCCGCCAAATGGCACCACGAATAGCGGTTATGGCCAGAGCCAATACGCTCCTTAATGGCGTTAAATCCTTGAGATATGAATCAATAGGATATGATCGATAGGGCACAAAGCCCTCTGTCAGCTAAGGTGAATTCAAATTTGTCCCCTTAGACAAACATTCAACCCCGGTCTACAAGGTCCCCTTGGACGAAGCAACCCATGGCTGCCGACAAGGATCCTTCTGTCAGGTTGGGTCGACTACCTCCTCTGACTAAGTAGACCAGGGACCACGATGGCCCGGGACGACGGAACCATGGGATCTTGATCGGGTCCATCATCCATTCCCCCACCATCCGCTTTAAGTGCACGATTGTGAAATTTCATATTTTTTAAATATCAAACTTTTTAGTGCTTTCCAAATTCCCAGATCCAAACCCAATTTTCAAATCCAATTTCTACCAATATCAAAATCCATTGTTGCTACTATATGCTAGATAACACGTATATTCTACGTATCTGATTGACGACTAGCCTTAATCGAAAGTTCTCTCTCGTGATCGGGAGAGGTAATTAACTATAGGGGCTTGCGCCTATAGGAAACCAGAACTCAGATCATAAAGTCCTCGCAAAATGAGGGCGAAATCTCTGGGTAGTGTCTTATCTACAAACCCATCTGCCTTCCAAAATTTACCTCGGAACTTAGTTCGTTAAAACTCCCTCGCCGAATAAAGAAGAGCGAGCGGAGGCCGGGGCCGAATTTTCGGAGCCCACAGCCAGTTGTCTTAAGTTCACTATGCAGTAAAAGCAGGGATTCATAGTATTTCTTTAAATGCAACTTCACCGGTTTTCTTGATTCCTTGTTTTCTATCAGTTTCCTTGAGAATCCATGATTTCATGGCTCATGATTCCTCAATTTGATACAACAATAACAACATCAAGCATTTATCCCACTATGTGAGGTCAGCTACATGAATCATTTTTCTCCATCGTGTCTTGTTAAAAGTCAAATTCTATAATCTCATTTAAATCTAATAAAGAAATGTCATTTCTAATATTTTCTAACCAAGTCTTTTTAGGTCCACCTCTACATTTCTTAACATAAGTCAAATCTAAAACATCTATTTTTGATGCGGACATCGGACGGTGGACGATATTCAAAAGAAGAGTCGAAAATCGACAGTCGAGATCACTCCATTTTATTTTAGTTTATTACTTGTATTTTGATTTAATTTTGCAATTTTTTCTTTTCACCCTTTTGTTTAAGAGTCTTGTCTTATATAAGCCCAAGGGGCAAATGTGTCTTTTAATTTCTTTTGAGGCCTATATATAGAGGTCCTTCTCTTGTATTAGGCATGATGAAATTATAATAAAAAATTTGTGTTTTTGCACTTTTGTTCTTTGGGAAGAACCTTGGGTGAGATTCCTATGGGAGGAATTCATAGCTTCCACCAGCCACAGGATATGTCCGGGCTCGTGGCCTGAAGTCCCTTGATGAAGGGCAACGTAGTACCCGTCAGCTACAGGATTTGTCCGGGCTCGTGGTTGTATCTTTCCTTTCCTAAAACCTCTTCTCCTCCTCCCTTGGCCGCCGGCCAAAATCCCCCACTTTCCACCAGCTGATTCTCCCATAAACCCTTCCACTTCCACAAAACCGACCTCCCCTTCTCCCTCCCCACGGCTTTAGCTCCGCCTCCACCCCCCCTCCCCCCCCCCCCAACCTCTCTAGCCGTCGGTCTCTCCAATCCGTCGGCTTCATCCCCACCATCACCCAAACCCACCCGCTAGCAATCTCTTCACCTAATATCACTTCCCTCCAGAACTGTCCTTATTTAGGATGTCATTAATTCATAAAGATTTCAAATTCGAATTAATCTAATTTGAATTTCAAATCCACCCTCATTAATTACATTAATTTTGGGAAGTTTCTTTATTTAATTAATTAATCAATTTTGAAATTGATTGATTAATTAATCCCATATCCAAATTTCAAATTCTTTCCTAATTAGTACATCTATTTTAGGAAGCATCCTTCAATCATATTAAATCTGAAATTATTTCAGATTTAACTCTCCAATCTCCCATTAATGCATGGGTCCACATACATTGTATGTGGACACTTATTTCTCTTCCCTCCATTGGCCGGCCCACCTCTCCTCTCTCTAATTATTTATTCCCTAATTTATGGCCTAAGATTAAGGAATATTAATTACCTTGCCTCCTAGTTTGAAATTCATTTTTTTTTTAAATCTCACCCACCTCCTTCCGTTCTACATCAATTTTCTAACCAAGTCATTGGAAGCCCGCCATTTTATGTGACCAAACCATCTATGGCTCTCTCTCTAATCTTATCTTCCACTGGAGCTACTCTAACCTTTTCACGTATATGATCATTTCGTATCCTGTCTCTAAGGGTAAAGCCACTCATCCACCTGAGCATTCTCATCTCCACAACACTTAACATTATGCTTCTCTTTTAATGACCAACATTTTGCACCATAAAGCATAGCAGGTCTCACTATCATCTTATAGAATTTTCCATTAAACTTGAGAGGGACTTTTCTATCACACAACAAGCCCGACGCATTCCTCTACTTCAACAATCCAATTTGAAATCTACTAATAATATCTCCATCTATTTCACCATCACCATGAACAATAGACCCTAGATATCTAAAAAATGTACTCTTATTAATGACTTGCTCGCCCAAAGTCACAATCCCCCGACTAGATCTACCTCAATTTGATAAAAGGATAAAAAGGAAAACAGGATAATATAAGTTTACAGTAGACATTAGCTTGTAAATGATTACCTGCTGTTGAAGAATCACATTAAGCCTTGGGTAAGCAAGAGGATTCACTTCTCCTTGAACTTGCCCTTTGAAGGTAGCCGAAACCAATTGAGCAAAACCCTTAAGGAGAGCTGAGGCTGAGGAAACATCCAAGCGAGCATCTACTCTGGTGAGGTCATTAAAATCATATGTAAACTTGCCTCTTTGGAATGAACAGCCAAATGAGCCAAACAAGTCCATATTAAAATGATTTCTAGTTCTTAAGGATGAACTTGATCTGTGAATCCCTTCGTCCCCTGTTTGATCTTTTGAGCTTGTACCCTTGTTTCCATTTCCTCCAAACCACACTTCACAAGTTCCGCCTAATTATAGTACAAAATGTCAGTTTTATTTGATAAATAGAGCATAATAACAAGCATAAAAGTGAGGTTCATATTTAATTCATATGCATAAGTACAGGTCCATTAAAAACAAGAGTAGTTGGACAAAAAGAAAAGGTTGCCAACTACATGACAATTTTCAAAATGGAATATGGTAAAATGTTATCAAATTCATTTAAATGTTGATGGTATGTATTTAAAGTGCGAGAAAAAATGTGGTCAAGTGAATTAAAATATAAATATAATAGCAATTTAATGTAAAAGGGTGATGATCACAGATTGCCTTGAAGCCCAACTGTTTTAGAACATCCAGATTAAAAACATGGATGATCTCTTAATGACTTGCTCGCCCAAATTTAATGTACAGGGGGGGGGGGGGGGGGCCAGGAAGAGGGAGCTGTTTAGGAAGGTTCCTAATCAAGGGGGAGTTGTTTAAAAAGTTCCTAATTAAGGGAAAATTATTTAGGAAGGTTCCTAATTAAGGGGGAATTGTTTAGGAATGTTTCCTAAACCATGTTTAATTGTTTATGAAGGCTTCCTAAAATATATTTAATTATTTAGGAATATTTCCTAATCATGTTTAATTGTTGAGGAAGATTCTATTTGTGTTATATTGTGACTAGAGCTATTTAAGGGAGAATTTTGATTAAGGTTAGGGATCATTATATTGTTGAATTTATTTTCCCACTATTTGTTTATTCAATTATGAATCTTTCTGCTGCATCAAGGTTGATTGGGATTTGGGAGAGACGATCTACCACTCTAATTATAGATCATTTGTATCTTTTGTTTCTTGTCGAGTATTAATAAAAAATCAGACACAATTTTTTCCAAATTCTGTTGCTTTCACTATTTTTCTATGAATTTCTTGGAGTTCAAAAGACATATAGTCGACTATCAGCAGTGTTATATTGGGTAGGGATGCGTCGCGGACAAGGGAGGTAAAAGAGAGGTGCTTATGTTGAAGGGCCTTCAATCGTACAAGAACATGTGAGGAGAGAGTAGGAATGCCAAGGGAAATACACATGCACAATAGATCTCCTCAATCAAGGAAAATTTACTTATTTTCCCTAGTTTAAGAAGTTTCTACAATTCTCCATTGAAAAAATAGATGGTTTTCAATAATTCATTATTATTTATTTGATTTTTTATCCACCACATGATACTTTATATTTCTAAAATATTGTTTGATACCATGAATTAATGTGTAGATATCAAACTATAAAACCATAAAGGAGAGGAGCTTATGTTGAGGGGCATTCAATCGTGCAAGGACATGTGAAGGAGAGAGAGAGTAGGAATGTCAATAGAATCTTATATATATACTTTGACAATTATACATGCACATACCCATGAAAAATTGAAAAACACATACATAATAGTCTGATATCTACACGAACATGTGAAGGAGAGAGGGGGGGGGGAGGTTAGAAAAGAGAGGAGCTTATCTTGAAGGGCATTCAATCGTACAAAAACATGTGAGGAGAGAGAGTAGGAATGTCAAGGGAAATACACATGCATGATAGACCTCCTCAATCAAGGCAAATTTACTTATTTTCCCTGGTTTAAGAAGTTTCTACAATTGTCTCCATTGAAAAAATAAATGATTTTCAAGAATTCATGATTATTTATTTGATTTTTTTATCCATCATGTGATACTTTATATTTCTAAATTCTTGTTTGATGCCATGAATTAATGTGTGTAGATATCATACTATAAATCCTTAAAGGAGAGGAGCTTATGTTGAGGGGCGTTCAATCGTACAAGGACATGTGAAGGAGAGAGAGAAGGAATGTCAAAGGATTCTTGTATATGTACTTTGACAATTATACATGCACATACCCATGAAAAATTGAAAAACACATACATAATAGATCTCCTCAATCCAATGTTTAAAATTGTGTATTCGGGTATTGATGCGTTTTTCATTTGTGAGGCGAGGCGTAAGCCTCAAGGCATTTTGAGGCTTAAGCCTCAAAATCAAAAGATTGCGTAAACATAAAATGATAAATTTTTTATATACTAATGAGTGAATAATATAAAACATTAAAAAGGAAAAGATATGAAGTGAAATCAAAATATCCCAATAATAAGACAACATGAAATATAGTTCAACTCAAAATTCTATCTTTCCCAAATCCCAGTATTATTTTCATTAACATATAATTCCAATTTCCAAAAAATAAATAGCAATGACATATCACATAAGAACTCATAAGTCATCAGCACTGTCATCACTAAGGGGTTCTTCATTTGAATCATCATTATGATGAACTGCTATCTCCCCTTCCTCCTCTTCTATAAAGTCCAATGTCGGACATTTACTTCAAGATTTATATAAGTTTTAATATATATAGCGTGAGGCGTAAGCCTCATGCCAGTAAGGCGAGGCGGGCCTCAACCAAGTTGAGGCGCAAGCCTCATAAAAAAAACTCAAGGCGTAAGCATCAAGACATTTTTTACTGGAATTGCGCAAAGGATGGCCTCATATTGCGCAATTGAGGCTCAATCAAGGCAAATTTACTTATTTTCCCTAATTTAAGAAGTTTCTACTTTCTACGATTGTCTCCATTGAAAAATTAGATGGTTTTCAAGAATTCATAATTATTCATTTGTTTTTTCTTATCCATCATGTGATATTTTATATTTCTAAATTCTTGTTTGATACCATGAATTAATGTGTAGATATTAAACAATAAAACCTTAAAGGATAGGAGCTTATGCTGAGGGGAGTTCAATCGTACAAGAACATGTAAAGGAGAGAGAGTAGGAATGTCAAGGGAATTCTTATATATATACTGATAGTAATACATGCACATTTGAAATACACATGCATAATAGATCTCATCAATCAAAAAAATTTACTTATTTTACCTAATTTAAGAAGTTAATTTCTACAATTGTCTCCATTGAAAAATTAGATGGTTTTCAAGAATTTAGGATTATTTATTTTATTTTATTTATCCATCATGTGACACTTTTTATTTCTAAATTCTTGTTTGATACCATGAATGTGTGTAGATATTAGACTATAAAACCTTTGTTATTGCCTTTTCATCACATAGATATCTTTCACTTCTTAGGTTTGTATATACATGTGTAATTCAAAAAATTCGCATAGGGAACTCAAAAAGTGTCATGGGCACAAAATAAGTGACTGGCAACAAAATAGTAACCTTGAATGCATAAGCTTATATGTGTGTGTGTGTATAGATAGACTGTAGCTGGCAATATTTTACCTATTATTCCTGATACGGCAGCATGTGGATCTTTTAGTTGTTTGTCATACGAAATCAACCAAGCAGGTTTTTTCTCTGATTTTCTTTCTTGGGAAACAGGCTCTTCACTTTCTCTCCAAAAGTCTCTACTCTTCTCAACAGAAAAAGCAGCTTTTGCGCATATTCCAGGCATAAGAGACAAAGGAATGTCACTGTGAGAGGAACTAATCGCTTCTGGGTTTCCGCTATTTTTGTGTAAACCAAAACGATATCTAAAACCAGACTCAGATATAAGAGATGAAACATCCAATGATGCTGAACTTGGCACTTCCCAGTACGTTCCATTCCTTTCAACATACAGTTCTGGCCATGCTGCTTCCAGTGTTACATCATGATTGGGAAGCTGTAGATGTAAATGATATAGTGAAAATTGACTGAGGGTTTGAATAAAAAACAAAATGATCCATAAAGGAAGATGAACCAGCGTAGTAAAATCACAGATCATTTGAGAAGAAATGAAAAGAAAGAAATGATACAAGGTTTCAAAAAGATGATACTAAAAAGAAAAACAAGGAAATGCGGCTAGTTTTGAAAAGCAATATCCATGAAGATCATCATTATGCTTAGGTCTCATTTGGTTTGCTTGTAAATAGACACATGTTTTAGAAAATAATCATTTAATTTTCATTCAATTTGTGTGAATGAAATATAAATCTTAATAGAACACAATGGACAAAAATGATTCATGCAGCTAACCCCATGTAGCGAGATATGGGCTTATTATTGTTGTTGTGTTGCTAGGAGTGTTAATAAATGACCCGATTTGCCATCCAGACTCGAAAAATTCAGGTTTGACTTGACTTGTTTAATAAATAGGGCAAATTTGGATTGACCCACCAACACAATTTTGACCTAAAAGTGAACCACTTAATATTTTTTACTTAATTTTTTTATTTCTTCGTATGATGGTCTTGTTTTTTGTAATTAACCTAAAATCTATGGTTACTAATTTATTAAAAAAATAATCAAAAGGAGTTATCGAGTCGGGTTCGGGTCATCCGAGTTGCCAGTGGGTCGGATTCGGTTTCAAATTTTTTTGGCCAGTTTATTAAATGGGTCAAGTTCGGGATGACTAAATTCAGGTGGGGTCAATTTTAGGTCAGAACCATACCCGACAAGTTAACTCATTTTGGTACCCCTAGTTGTTGTTGTATGTGAATGAAATTTTTACATTTTTGTGGTTTGAAGGTGTTTGTAGACTTTAAAACCAATATAAATATCTAAACATTTTCAACTAAATGATGCAATATAAAAATTCACCATTTTGCAAAACATGTTTTCTATCATCAAGCAACCAAATAGACCCGAAATGGAAAATCAAACTTAGGTAACATATGAAGTATACAACTTAACATAAAATTAAGAACATGTTTGATAATAGCAGCGTTTGATAAAATATCAATCACAGAAACTTAAATTCAAGTATACAATTGAAAGGGATAGCTTGAGAACATTAAAGAATAACCTTGTGAAAAAGTATAGCTTTTGAACGAGGGGATTTCCTTTCACCATGCCTTTCAACATTAAAAAGCAATGATGTATCATTTGTTAGAGACAACTGTGAGAAAAAACCAAGTGTATATAGGGATTTGTCCAAAATATGTTTTCCAATATCTCTGAATGAGGATAGATCCATGTCGTCAGTACTTGCTATTTCCTTCTTGATACTTGATATCAGCTTCCATGGACGAAATTGCCCTACTAATCCAAACCACCTTAAAAAGCAGCTTAGGAAGGTTAGAAAGATTCATAATTGAATAAACAGAGAAAATTCTAAGATCACAAATATCAGTTTAAGATTGGCCATTTTAAAAAGAAAAAGATTTCAGAAAAAGAGCATTAGTTTCAATCAAAGAAAAGAAAATGGGCAAATGACTACCAGAAGCAAACAGATCCTTCATTAATCAGCTAGAATAAACAGAGAAAATTCTAAGATCACAAATATTAACATCTAGAACTTAAACTTTTCATGGAAGATTGCAGGTTGAGCAGCAAGAAAGGTTTTTAATTACATATACAAGGCATCCACTGGTAACTTTGTGCTGCTTGTTGTGATATGTTTATGAATTACCACTGCTGTCATAAAAATGGACTCATTAAGTCATGGAGAAGGTGCAAGTGCAATATAATCCTTTCCCTTGCATGTTTTACTAAAAACCTAATATAGAAAAATCTGAAGCATTTAATGGTCTAATATAGCAAAACAAATCTCCATGCAGGTCTTACAATTCTGTTATGTGATACCATATGATCAAACAATTCAAACGTTTTTAGATACCTCATGTTTTCTCTTCATTTCATAATCAAGTGAAGAATGGAGACATTGTAAATTAAGAAAACTCCAATCTACACTTAAATCTCTAGGTTGTCTGTTCAGAAGAATCATTACTTCTCACTCACTTCCTCTCTTAACGTCCACAAATCTTTAGTTGATGAGGCTGCCTAAACTACAAGCCAATACCGCTATCCACATACTAGATTACTATCATTTCAGTTTAACAAAAAGGTCACAAAAAGCTAATATCAACTTAAAATTCTCAAGCCCACCGAAAAACGATAAAATGTCAAAATCCAACAATGTTAGGAAGAAGTTAAAGCAAGCAACGAAAAAGCCCAACTCATTACCCACTTGAACAAATATAATCCAGGTCCTCTATCACAAACAAATGCAAACTTGCAAATCTTGAGATGAATTGTGCACTTCTCTTGCAACCTCCAGAAAAGTCGATGCATTTAAAAAGATTTTTCTTTTACAATGCCTTGAGCTTGTGTAGCCAACAATGCCATGTAATGTAACGTCATTGGCAAATGTTTATTTCTCAATTTCTCCATGAAAGGGACGGATTGTGCAGGCCTCTAACAATGCTATGTAATGTAACGTCATTGGAAAATGTTTATATCTCAAATTCCCCATGAAAGGGACGTTCAAGTTCCATTTTCCTGCATTGAGATATCATCCAAATCTGACAATATATAGGTGTCAAGCTTATAAACACGAAAAAAACCAAAAAAACATTTGCAAGACAATGATGACATCTAAATGACAGTAAACCAAAAGGTGGCCAAATTGGATGCTCTCTAAATTACAACCAACCTTGATGGTCAAAAAAGGCATAATCAGCATCAATGGTTCTGAATAATATTTCATTCTTAGCATTGAACCAAACACACTGAATTCATAAATGTCACAAATATATGAATAGCATCCATATCAACAATGCTATTGAAATAACACTGCACAAAGATGCTGGATAGAAGGATGCTATTTGCTGCTATTCCATCAATCTGAGCAAAAACAAACCCTAAGCACCTAACGTCATCCCGCAAAGACAAATTTTACAAAAATTAAATAACCTTTTTCAGAACAGCCAAGTCTACATCATAACACTTTCTACTACCCTACAAGAGCCTATGACTTACATTTGGGAAAAAGCTGGGGATAGGAGGAGAGACTGGACGGCGAAGGAGCCGATATCCTTGTAAGGTGAGGGGGCAAAGCATGGAATGATGCCTAGTGGGAACACCTGGCGTAGGAAGGAGAGCTGCTGCGGCCGAACGGTGCGGCTTGCTCGCTCCGTAGACGAAGGCGCCGGCTCGCCGGCGACGGAGCGGACGACGCCATCAAGTGTCTGCGACGAGGCAACGTTAAGATCCCAGAACGCCGCGTCCATTGCAAGGCGGAGGTTAGCCATTTCTTAGGATTCTCTTCTGCTCTCTGTTAGTGGAGACACTCTTTATCCTCCGGATAGTATCCATAGGGCGTTTGAAATGAGGGCTTTTGCAGGTTTTAGAAGCTTCTCAGTATTTTTCTTCATCTTTTAAAAAAATTGTTTTATGAAATAAATTATTTTCCATAAAAAAAATTATTTAAAATATTAAAAATATATTAATTTTTTATCGATTTATCTCTAATTTTTAAGTTATATTTTATATCACCAAAATAAATAAAAAATTAGAATCAGATATTTGCTCATACTTGTGGACTTAACTAATGGAATTGATCCTAAAATTTATTAAAATTTGTGCTTATTTAAATTTGGTTTAAAAGCAAATTACTGATAATAAATAAATAAATAAATAAATAATTTTGGAATAATATAAATTATTTTCGTGTAATATTAACATTATGTATTTCGGCATATGCGTCTATTTATAAAGTTATAATAAGAGAGAGAGAGATTATTCTTTTATAAAACTAAGGTAAAATTCTTATTTTTTTAACTCTTAGTGTTTATAAACACAGAAAAATTGCTCATTATTGATGAATTTTCTAGCGGATTACAATGAAATATTTCCGATTGATTTTCAGACAAATTTTTCGTCGGATTTCCAACGGCTTTTCGGACGAATTTTCCGACAAATTTTAATAATTTATGAAAAATGTTATATATTTATTATTTAAGTAATTAATAATTTTATTACCAGTTGTAATTAATTTAATTTTTTTCCTGCGGGCATCACGCGATCGAGCAAGCGAGCAACACACAGTTGGGCAGGCAGTTGCGGGCAAGCGGGCTGGTAGATTAAAATATGTTATTTGTTTTAATTATTGCGATGAATTTTTTCCGCAGGATAGCTGTCGGAAAAAATTCCGGGCAAAAAAATTCCGCCGGAAAATTTTCCAGCGGTTTTTTTTAACGAAAAATTTTATAACATGCATTTTACCATCGAAAAGATTTTTGCTGGAAATCAGCCGGAAAATGAAAGTTTTTTTCCTGAAAAATCTGCTAGTAATACGTGATTTCCCTATAGTGTATAATCTCCATAAGAGCATTAGAAGTAAATTTTAAAGAACATCTTCGTTCTCAAGAATGCAATAAATATGAGAGTAATTCCTAAAAATAGGGAGGTAGGGAAGTTTTTGTTCATGAAAAAGTATGACCAAATTGATGACCTTACAATAAAGCTCTCATAGATAATAGAAATATTTTGCATTAAGGGTTTGCAAATTCGACCCGTTTTAATTTTACAATATAGCTCTCATGATGTGATAAAATATAATAATGACCCTTGACTCAATGATCCACAATCTATGAAGAAATATGAAAAATAAATGTGATTCACCAATATATATTTTAGGGGGCTTTAACTATTTGCTTATGGACAGTTAATTTCCATAATCTCTTCAATAAAAATTTAAGATATAATTATAAACTATGTATAATGGCATCATCTTCAATATTAGAGAAGAGAGAATTCTCGTATCTTCAATTATATAGCTGATTAGTACAACTTGATTAGGCCCAATGATTTTTCCCATTCTTAGATTTATCCGTGTTAAAAAGCTCAAATATCTCAAATTTGTAAGTATTAGATTTTTATGCAAAAAAAAAAGACAAAGCACATACTCTACCACTGTAAGTTTTCTAGCACGTAACAACTTTCATTATCTTCATTTAAAAATATAAAATTATCATCCTTAAAACAGCTTGAAAGTGTTTCTAAAATAGAAATCAATATTTAGTTAATTAAATCAAACCAAATGATAAAATTTAATTCATTTTTAATTTACAAAATATATTTACTAACTTTAACCAACTAAATGGGCCCCAATGAATGATCTTAATGGTGAAATAAATCATTATAGAGATTAGCATTAATATAATTCATTCAAAATTTTATAAAGTTAATTGTGAAGTGTTGTATATAAGTAATTTTTTCAGAAGCCGTACATCGTCCTTTTTATAACTCCCATGTATAAATAGATGATAGATATGATTGCAAGAAACAGTTTCCCACCTTAAAAAAAGCAACAAAATGCAGTGCATATTGCATTCTGAAAACAAAGTAGTTAGAAAGTTGTTACAAACAAACCCTAATTTCGTGTTTAAAATATTAATTGAATCGTATTAGAAATTTGCTCGACCTCAAATTACATACAACACATGAAAATGATAAAATATTATTATTATATATTTAACATGAAATTATTATTATTTTAAAATAAATAAATAATATAAATTTCATTTACATCAAAATCAATACATAAAATTAAGTAGATCATAATTGAATTTAGAATTATCTATTATGATATTTGAAATTTATTTAATTTTAACAAATATTTGTTGAGAACCACAACAGAAACTTTCATAAAACTGAATTTTTTAGAGGAAGAAATGAATATTGATAAAATGTAAATAAAATTGATAAAATGTGAATAAAAATAGAAAAAATGAGAATTTTCCAGCCTAAAATATATATTTTTTTAAACCACTTGAACTGGGAAAAAACATAAGGGCCCCACAATCCCACATATAGTTGTTTGAGTAACCAAAACAAAAAGCTTCCTAAAACTAAACTCATGAGATAAAAAAGTAAATACCAACCGCTATAAATACTAACCCATCACCTCCACACACCTTCACAAATACTACATTGGTTATCCCTTCTTCACATCATTCCCCTTTCCCATCCATCCAAGAAAACTTACTTAACCTACTCATTGCAAAATAAGAAGACAAAGATGAGCCAATTTCTTTCTTTCATCATTTTCTCTCTCTTTTTCCTCCTCTTTCATCAATCCTCTATTGTCTGTGGTAGCATCGTTGAAAAAACTTGTAAACGTTGCGTCAAAATCGACCAGGGGTTTGACTATAACTTATGTGTTAGCATTCTTAACTCAAACCTGAAGAGCCGTAATGCTGACCTCTCGGGTCTTGGAGTCATCTCTCTCGACATTGCAGGGGCGAAAGCCGCCAACATTCAATCTACTATCAACAAGCTATTGAAATCCCTCCCTGATGGAAAGAAATATGAGAAGGGTTGCCTTGAAGATTGTCTTGAGCTCTACACAGATGCAGTTTCTCAGCTAAGAGATTCGGTGGATGCGATAAAATCACGTCAAATCGACGATGCTAGGACTTGGATTAGCGCAGCCGTGGATGCGGCGTCGACTTGCGAGGATGGGTTTCAAGAAAGGGGATTGAAATCCCCCTTAAAGAAACAAAATGATGAATACTTGAAGACTGTTCTCATTCCATTGGACATAGCTGCTCTCTTGGATACCAAATGATGAGGTTATTGCATAAATGTTATATAGATCAATGATATATATTTAATGTTCTCTTTATTTATGTTTTGGAACTTATAATTATATCTATTAAAAAGGTTGCCTAAAAGGCTCGAGTTGTGACAAATTTACTAATCAATGAATACATATTTCAAAAATACAAAAATAAGCTCTATATATATATATATATATATATATATATATATATATATATATATATATATATATATATAGGTGTTAGAAATATGTATTATGTATGTAAATCCCTAATCAATTGAGAGAATTTCATTTTATTACTTTTTTTTACTTTTCTTAACAAAAGATTTTATGTTCTATGTGTATTATTTTATTATCTAAGTGAAAGCCAAGCATATAAATTAGTTTTATTAATTTGAATGAGCATAAATTAAATATTTATTATTCGAAATATTAAATAATGATGGATTATTAATATATAATATTCCTTAAAAATAATGATGTCCTCTTATCAATTATCTCTTTTTACATGCAATTCAACAACTATATTAAAATGGCGAAAAAAAAAAAGAAGAATAATGAAATAGAAAGTGTAGGTGAAGAGGGCATATTTTATGTATATTTAACAAAACAAAGCAAACAATTGCATAACATCTATAATACCATTTAAAGGAGTTGCATGAAAGTCCACTACTACATACTAAATTTAAACAAACATATTCACAGTCACTTTCTTAAAGTATATAGCCGTTTATTATAGTTATAATACATCTAATAAAGACTATAGCTATAAAATTAGAATCAATAACACAGTTCCACTTTCTAAATGATTCCTAAAATGTTTAATGAGGTTGGTGTGAGTCAATTGAATTTACGAGTGCCTCAAATATATCAATCATATCACATTAGTTATCAATAATGATGCAACAAATAAAGAATGAATAACTATAAAGTAGTTGGAATACGAGTAATTGCAATATCATGTGTAGTAGGCATCATCATATCACTAATATACGTGATTAATGAAAATTCGCTAACGGAAAATGCTTTGTTACCGCGCGGACTAAATCCACTGGTGACAGTAGAAATCAGTCAGAAATTTCTTTTTTCCAACGAAAAATGATCCGATTGTAATTCACGCGTTGGAAAATCTAAACCGGCGGAGTTTTTCCGTTGGAAATGTTTACGGGTGCGTTTCCGGTGAAAATCCAACTGAAAAATGATGGGAAAACAACGTCTTTCCATTAACATATTCCGGCGTTTTAATTTCTAGTGAGAACATACATAACAAAAACAAATTAAAAGCATACATCAAGATACATTCTCTTACAAATGTCTAGTGAGAACATTCATAACAAAAGCAAAAGCATACACCAAGGTTCATTCTTTGGAAAATGTCTAGTGAGAACAACCATAACAAAACCAAAAAGCATAGACCAAGACATATTCTTTTGCAAATGTCTAGTGAGAACATCCATAACAAAAGCAAAAGCATACACCAAGGTTCATTCTCTTGCAAATGTCTAGTGAGAACATCCATAACAAAAGCAAAAAGAACACACCAAAAAAACTTCTCTTACCGGAGGCAGCGGCCTTCTCTTACTGGATGCGGCGAGTAAAGGAAACCAACTAAATCCACTGGTGACAGTAAAGATCCGTCAGAAATTTCTTTTTTTCAGCGAAAAATGATTCGACTGTAATTTGCACGTTGGAAAATCTAAACCGGCGAAGTTTTTCCGTTGGAAATGTTTACGACTACGTTTCCGATGAACTTCTTACTGAAAAATGAGGGGAAACGATGTATTTTCATTAACATATTCCGGCGTTTAATGTCCAGTGAGAACATACATAACAAAAACAAATTAAAAGCATACATCAAGATACATTCTCTTACAAATGTCTAGTGAGAACATCCATAACAAAAGCAAAATAATACACCGAGGTTCATTCTTTGGAAAATGTCTAGTGAGAACAACCATAACAAAACCAAAAAGCATAGACCAAGATATCTTCTCTTGCAAATGTCTAGTGAGAACATCCATAACAACATCAAAAGCATACACCAAGGTTTATTCTCTTACAAATGTTTAGTGAGAACATCCATAACAAAAGCAAAAATTATGAGCCTTCATCTCAAGGTGCTTCCCGTTTTAGGAGAAGAAATCAAATTAGTAAGATGATTATGAGGAGAAGCTATCAAATGGGTCTTAGAGATCGTGCGGAAAGGCCTAATTTTTTTTTTAAATCTCAATAAAATTGGAAGAAATAGAATGCAGTACAACGGTTAGAATATATATATATATATATATATATATATATATATATATATATATATATATATATATATTGCTTCTTGTTATGTCCATAATATAATGGTGGGAGAAAGTCTATCATACAAAAATAAAATATTCATATATAAGAAAGGTATAATTTTACTTGTATGGAGATAGTGACACATAAGAGATAGAGAAGAAGAGGGATAATGGGACTACTCATTTCCTATTATAAGATTTCATGTATCAACAAGAACATCCCTTCTCTTTTGTATAGTATTGGTAAAAAACACTTATTGGAGGGAGATCAAAATCTAATTAATTGCTTGAGTAGCCATTATAACCACTTAAAAGTGATGCATAATTCCTTTTTTATTAAGCATAAAGAAAGCCGTCCAAAATGAAGCCTAAGCCAATTAGATATTCATTTAAAAATAAAATAAAAAATCAACCGTCTTGATGGTCGATCAGTTGGTGCAATGGGCCTGACAAAGTCCAGGCCCGATTTTAAAGCATGGACAAATCTTTTCTAGTATTTTTAAGGTCCTGAAAATCATTTCTTGAAGTCCGAGATTAAATTTTAGCACTTTTAAAAGTCTCTAAAAAAGGAATTTTGACCAAATTTAAAGAATTTAAAGTAAAAAATTTTCAAAAAATTTATTTGGTTTGTGATCTTGAGGGAAGTTCAATGCTAACATTTAGGGAGCTGCCAAGATTTATAGTTGGAGCTCGTGCTGCGTGTGAATCGAGCTCGAGATGGAAGAGGAGGGATTCAAATACGAAGCGTTTGTGGAGAGGGGGGGGGGGGGGGGGGGGGGGGGGGGGGATTCGAAGCGTTCGTGACAGGCATCGAGCCACTCGACGAGCTCGAGTTAAGCTTGACTTGAGTCATTTACATTGCTAATCTCTAGTCAAAATGATTAGTATGAGTTGTTTGATAGAACATTTTGAATTATGGACAAGTTTATAAAAATGACATTCTCAAAAACTTCTAAACATGACATAATATTCTAAGTGAAAGATGTTGAGCAGAGAGACAAAGACATTTATTGAATTTCTCAATGATAACCGCCAATGATCACCATCAACAATCACTACTCGATAATCATCTTTTTTTTTTTCCTTTTATTATTATCACTTGAATACTAACATTCAATCCTCATATTAAGCTTCAATTATCCTCTTGTAGAGAATCGAATTTTGTAATCACTATTGTTGCGTGCGAGAATATACGCGGCGGTAGAGTTTGTAAATTTGCGTCCGAGCGTTGCACGAGTATTTCGCACACAAACAGAAAAGAGAAAGTGAACACCAAGGTTTTTACGTGGAAAACCCAAAAAGGGAAAAAACCACGGGGCCTCGCCCAGTTGTAAAGTTCCACTAGTGATTTTGCAGATTACAGATGGCTGATTCGTCCCACAAGTTGGGATAATCAGAATACAATTTGTTTCTTCTAGTGAGTTTACAAAATTTCTGCGAATTCCTGGCGTTTCTCGAAAATCCGGCAGAGTTCCGGCGTCTTCAGGCGGCAGGAAGAGTTTCGACGGTGGTCGAGGAGGTGAGGAATCTCCTTTTCCCCTTTCTCCTCTTCTTCTTCTCTCTTCTGCGAGTTCCTGGCATTTCCTGAAAGTCCGTCAGAGTTCCGGTGCCTTCAGGCGGCAGGAAGAGCTCCGGCGGCGGTGGTCGAGGAGGTGAGGAATCTCCTTTTCCCCTTTCTCCTTCTCCTTCTCTTCTTCTTCTCTCTCTTCACTTGAGCCCCTTGGTGTAGAATGAGGGCTCTATTTATAGTTTTTCTGGAGTGGCATAGCCCGTAAATAGGTGTGAGATCAAGGGCGAATTGAGAGTGGTTTGAATGGGCGGCCGATATCGAATCCTTTGATCATGCACCGTTCGTTGGTCATTTGAAGGCCTTAATAATGTCGGAATTCAATGATCTTGGGCTCGTTGGATTCGTCTCGTCGAGCCGTTCGATTCGAGTATAAGCTCGTCAAAATCGAAGACCGTTTGGTAACTCAAATTGCGGTTTGAACCTTCCAACAACGCTTTGAACCCTTGATTCGGACTCATTTGGGCTCGGATTGGGTTGATCTTGGTGTCGTTGGGTTCGTATTTCCGAGACGCTCAGTTTGACTATAAGCTCGCTGAAATCGGAATTCATATGCTCCCGAAATTAATTTTTGAAGTTTCCAATTAGCTTTTGCCTCGAGATTCGTGCCCGATCAAGATAATTTTGAGATGACGTACTATAATGAGAATCAAATAACTGATAAGAACAAAATATGTATATTATTATAAATTATAACTGAATTTAACTCATAATTTTTATGTTTTTTTTTTATTTTTCATATAAAAATTATATAAGTACAAGTTAATTTTTTATATAAAAATAAAATATCAAATATTTTGTTATTATTAAAATTTTATTATGTGATAAAGATTTGTTTTTAGAATAAAAAAGATATTGTTAAGAATTTAGGCTTATTTTGCCCTATATTTATTTTTTGTCCATACATGTAAATGCCATTCAAGCCCCAAATGATATCTATCACATGCTACCGAATTTGCCCTTACAGGTCGTTTGTCATTCGGCGGTTCGCTTCCCGGTTTCTACTCCTTTGACACCTTGACCATCAAGATTTTGTGTTCGACGGGAAGCTGGCAACGTCACCACGTCGTTCCCAAACACGCAAGCTGCTATAGCCACGGGTTCAGTTGTTGGTCAAAAACTTTGGTCCCGAAACATTTGTATTGCATCAACCGTCAAAGAAAAACAGGTCGCACAGACGACTTTGAAACGTGTTGCGGAAAAACGCGACACTCTAGAAACACCAATCCCCTATGCTGTTAGAAGTTAGAACATCCGTTCGAATCAAAAGGCTCACATTATTATTATTATTATTATAAAATTATATATATATATATATATATATATATATATGGAGATATTATCAGCATAATTCAAGTTGGATGATTGAAGTAGAAGAATATACCGGATTTGTTGTGTGATGGAAAAGTCCCCTCAAACTTAAGAGAAAATTATATAAGATGGTGGTGAGATCTGCAATGCTTTTATGGTGTCGAATGTTGGTCATTAAAAGAGAAGCATAATACTAAGTTAAGTGTTGCAGAGATGAAGATGCACAGGTGGATGAGTGGCTTTACCCTTAGAGATAGGATATGAAATGAGCATATACGTGAAAAGGTTGGAGCAGCTCCAGTGGACGATAAGATTAGAGAGAGTCGTCTTAGATGGTTTGGTCACATAAAATTGCGATCTTCCGATGACCCGATTAGGAAAGTAGAGATATTAGATTTGAGTTATGTTAAGAAAGGTAGAGGTATAACTAAAAAAACTTTATTAGAAAATATTAGAAATGATCTTTCTTTATTAGACTTAATCGAGAATTTGATTTTTAACATGACACAATTAAGAAAAAAGATTCAGGTTGTTATTGTTATATATATATATATATATATATATATATATATATATATATATATATATATATATATATATATATATATAAAGAGCAACCAATATCACCAGCATAGCCAAGAATTAATGAAAATTTTCTTCTCTTCATTTAATAATTTGGAGCTCACTCCAATAAACATTAAGATCATTACAAAATAATACATTCAGTTCATCACAAAATGAATATTTCTTTAGCAACTACAAAAGAAACACTCTCCTTACCATGCCAATTAGGGATGTCAATATTTGACATGACACGAAAACCCGACCCGAAAAATCCGTGTTGGACCCAATCCGAATTCAAAATGGGTTGAGTTCGAGTTCTAGAAATAGACCCGTTTGAAAAACGGGTTGGGTTCGGGTTGACCTGACGGGTTGCCGGGTCAACCCGCGCTTCCCCGGTGCCGCGCGAGCGCGTCCCCGTGAGAGCTCGACCCCGCGCGAGCGTGACCCTGCCCCGCCACGCGCGACCCCCGGGTCGGGTCAACCTGACAACCCGCCGGGCCGGATCCGAGTTTGCATTTCCGATCCGTTTACCTAACCAGGTCGGGTTAGGGTCGACCCGTTTGAACCCGGGTAAGTTTCGGATCCGACCCGAATCCGACCCTTGACCCGAAATTGACACCCCTAATGCCAACTCATCTCATTAACTCACATTGTTAATTTGAACATTACAAATTTTTATAGAGTATTTGTCTCATATTTCATCCAAATTTATTTGCATTAACAATTAGGCTTCGTTTTAGACAGTTTTCTTAATGTTTTCTACAAAAAAACTTTATAGTAGAAATATTTCTTGAAAGCAGTGAAAAATTTGTAGCCAAAAGCTATCCCAAACGAAACGTTAAACACACTCATTTGTAATTATAAATGTCCACTAATCTCATAATTGGAACATTTAAAATAGAGCAAAAATAAATATATTTCATTGTGTACAAATTCTACTTCTTATTACAAAAGCTCATAACCCTGAACTGTGTAGGTGATTAAAAAATATATATCATTTTTTTTTTGTATAAGTTAAATAGCCCTTAGCCCTCTCATCTCTTCTCATACATTTTAATTTCCAATTTTGGATGGCAACATTTTTCAATATATAATTTTATGTAAGAGAATAATTTATTTTGAATTTTTATATTTATTAAATAGCATGTTTTTAGATTAATAAGTTTTACATAAATTTATTTATTTTTAATTAATGCCTCATATTAAATCTTGTTAATCTTCTTAAATATAGTTTTTACAATTTATTTTTTATAAAAATAAGTTTTTATTTTATTCAATAATATATTTGTTAAATTTTTAGTCTATCTTAAATTTGACTTGTTAGTTCATCAAACTCAAGTTATCCGTCATTTATTAACTAAACTCACTTATAACCCCCACACCCAAGTCACTCTACATATGTTCTTTTTTTTTTTTTGTTCTTTTTCATTAAATTAATTATTTAATATAATTATTTTTAAAACTTCATTATATTTCTATAATTGGACGAAAAATAAATTGCAATTTAATTAAAAGCGTGGTCGGCAGCTGGCCTATGCGCGAATCGCGATTATTATTATTATTTTTTTTTGGACATTTAGGCCATTTAAGGCAAATTAACACACACAACGCATACACATGGACTCGAACCTTGGACCTCTTAGTTGGAAGCTTAAACTCTAGGGGAGTTGTGTGAATCGCGATTATTACTAAATTAATAAATTATAGAACTCATTCACATTGCGAAAACCCAAAAATACCCTCTCGTGGGGATCCGATAAGTCGAATTTCCTTATTTGCCCCTACGGTCTGATGTTTTTAGAGGAGAGTCGCAGCACGGAAAAGACGACAACAGGTACTAGAAAATTTTTTTTCCGTTGAGCTCTTCTCTTCATCCTATAGCTTCTTCCCCGCGCGCCATTTCTCTTGCGATTCAGCGCGGGATGGAAAGCTTGATTGGGCTCGTGAATAGGATCCAGCGCGCGTGCACCGTGCTCGGCGACTTTGGTGGCGAAGGCGCCGCTGCACTTCCCGCCCTCTGGGAGGCGCTGCCCTCTGTCGCCGTCGTTGGGGGACAGAGTTCCGGAAAGTCCTCCGTCCTTGAGAGCTTCGTTGGACGCGACTTCCTTCCGCGAGGATCGGGTAATGATGGTTATCTTTAGCTTGATATCGCTTTTTGACTTGTTTGCTGATGGGCTTCTTTTTCGTCGAGAAGGGATTGTGACGAGGCGGCCGCTTGTGCTGCAGCTTCACCAGGTTGAAGAAGGGCAGCCTGAGTATGCCGAGTTTCTTCACTTGCCGAATAGGAAGTTCACGGACTATTGTAAGTGATTTTTTTGGAATATTCGCTTTGAAGGCTCTGTTTTTCTTTCTTTTTTAATTTCTTGAGTTCAAATTTTGATGCTATTGCGTTGTTAATTGGAAGATATCGATGGTTATTTCTCACCTGGTTTCAATTGCTCGTGATTTATTGCAATGATTGAAAAAACTCAGAAAGCTTGTGAAAACGTGAATTACTTTAAATTCGGATGGTTGTTTTACCTGTTGTTGGGTGAAATGGTTTAAAATTACACCACATGATTTTTTTGGTTGCCGTCTTTTTTATCATTCTTTAACTGAAATGTTAAACTTCAATCAAAAGAATTTTATAGCCTATGGAAATTTGGATGGATCGTCTTCACTTATAAACTGTTCGCACGAACATGAGTTTATGAGGATTCAGTCACGGTACTTTATTTGAATCAAGTACCTGATTTGATCAATTTATATTTGAATATTTTAATAGGAAGAAATAGGGAGAGTGATCAAGGAGCGAATGTTGTTGGATACAAATTTGTCCATGGGTATCTACTAGCAAGCCTAACTATGTAGATAAAGAGAACATGATAGAGAGTAAGTCGGTATAGAGAACAGCTAAGAAGTCAAATAATCTTTGTGGATAGTAGAAATGGCTTGAAGTTCAAAATATATCTCTTTATCCCTTATTTATAGGATTTAGATGGCTACAAGAAAATACACCTAGAAAAATAGAAAAGTAATACATAGTTTGACAAGTATAGATTCGTTTAAGTATGTGGACTAGGCCAAAATGTACATTTGTGGTCATCCATCTCTGATGTGGCTCAAGATGTCTCTGGCGAGTAACTTGGAGGGGTGCTGAGTCCGCTGGGCCAGTCCTCAAAGGCAAGTGCATTGGACGATGCATATCCTAGGCTAGTTTGCGAAGGTGAATATTCCCTTAGGGCAAGTGGCATGCCTTTTAAGTCAATATCCCATGCAAGTGGCTATGAGCTGGGGGCAAATATGGTTGGAGTCATGACTACAGGTTATGTAGGTGTCTGCCTCTTGTAATTTGATTGGTGATATATGTGGATGGTGAATCACTTGACTAGGAGAACAACTGAAAGAGTGGAGTTCTCATAAGGTGAGTTCTTCAAGTGAAGATTTGCTAAGGTGAGTTCTTTGGTCGAACTCACTTAGAATATGTATCTCTTTGATAAAACTCCTTGGGAGTAAGCCCCTATAATGCGAGCTTCATTGGGATGAGTGTCTACCTATCTCTAACTTGCTCCAATGAGTGCTCCTCTAGTCGAGGCCATTTTGGGCCAGTGCACCTTTTAATCGAATATACTTTTTTTTTTGTTGGCATTCCATTTCTGAACTGTTTTATGCACCAGAAACTCCATCCATTTGGATATAACTTTTATTTCAACTGCATACTTTAAATGCCTACATTTTTCTTGTTCATGATGAGTTTTTTTTCCCCTTGTGATTTGGCAAGTAAAAATTAATTTTAAGATGACTTCTTAGGCGTGAATTTAACATAAGCTATAGGAAGTATATCTTACATGATGGATAGCCTAGCTTTTGTCATCATGCATATTAGATGTCTCATGGTTTATATCATTATTTACCATTTTGCTGCATTCGTTTACCCATGCCACTTTTATTTGTCTCTAACTAAATCCATTTCCAAACTCAGCTCTTGTGCGCAAGGAGATTCAAGATGAAACTGAAAGGTTGACAGGGAAAACAAAACAAATTTCACCTGTTCCCATTCATCTCAGTATTTACTCACCACATGGTACGTGCTTCTTTATCTTGTATTTTTTATGGGGAAGTGAAATTTGAATGATGGACATGTGACCTTCAAAAGCATAGATTCCTTTTTATGGAGGGCAAAAATTTTCCTATTTACTTGTATTTTCATTAACTATTACTTTCTATACTATGTTAGAATTATTTATATTTCTCTTTAGTTGGTTAAAAACTCATTTTATAAGTAGGGTGGGCAAGGGCTTGCCAAGCTAGATGAACGTTGGCCATTTTATATGTAGCTTTTGGATTAACCTAGACCAACCTTTATGTAAAGTCGGCTTCAGTTGCTCAACCTTGGTGTACCTTTTGATTCAAATCTTGAACAAATTGTATGGTCGTATTTTGGCAGATGGAGGCACCTCCGAAAACCTATGAAAGCAACAATATAACGGAAAAAAAAAATAGAGCCACTAATCTTTAGAATTTTGTATGTAATGAGTTGTTTACCAGTGATGCACATCCATTAAGTCATTTACTCTACAATGGATTAAAGAGAGAGTACTATTAAGGGATCTTAAAAAAAAAAACCATACATAAGCTAAACATTGAAAACATTTTAGTTTTCATCATGTATGCCATTAAACAAATAGCTCATACAAGCCACAAAAAGAAAGTTTGTCCTCTTCTTTCTAATGAAAGCTAATTCATAGAATTTCTTAACTGAGAATTACTGAGCTTATTATTCTAGAGTCAAAAACTGCTACCAACCTGAAATTTGAATTGACCTTTTTATTCCCATTGTATAATTTAACGTCAAATGATCAAAGTGCTACTCAATTATTGCCAAAATTAATGTCGTTGTTCTTGGTTTATGCTTTGGTGTTGGGAATTAAAATACCCCTAATGCATTTGGCTTATGTAAGTATTAAATGCCTTTTGATAGCTTAATTTCGACTTGGTTAACAAACAAGCTTTTTTCTTTTCTGGTATGGCTCTCCGCTCCAAAACAAGCATACGATAAGTGTTGTTCCTTACTTGCTCCCTCTATCTTTGATAAAAAAAGAGAGACGTTATGAGTTCCTGGCTATATCTAAATTAGAATTAATGCTACATTTAACTAGAAGACCAAGGAAGACTTAACCAACTGAATCAAACACTTTGGTTCCGTTTTGCCTAGCTATTATTTCATAAAGTATTATAGTGTATTAGTGTCATCTTTTTTAGATATACTTTGATCGAAGTTTTATCATGGACATATGAAGTTTCTGTACTTTTACGCTTAAAAGTTTCATTTACTGAAGGGATCTTTCCTAGTTATTGAAATTAGCTCTTTTACTTGATGCTGCACCTAACATGAAGAACCTTAGAAACAGTACTAGACATGATTAACTGAATCAAACACTTAGTTCCATTTTTCCTAGATTTTCTTTGATATAGTATTTTAGTTTCAAATTTTTAGATATAATACGATAGCAAGTTTTATCATCTTAGACAAATGGACAGTATATATTTTTCCCTTTAAATTTTGTTTTTCTATTAAAGGAGTCTTTTATTGTTTGATCTTATAGTTGTAAATCTCACATTGGTGGATCTACCTGGTCTCACGAAGGTAGCCGTAGGTATGGTTTTTTTTCACTAATTTTCTAATTTCCTTTTTGAAGTGTTTTGGAGTTGATGTTATTTCTATTAACATGACCGCGGTTATGCTTAACAGAGGGGCAGCCAGATAGCATTGTGCAAGATATTGAGAATATGGTTCACTCATATGTTGAAAAGGTATCACGTGTCAAAGTTTCCAATACTATTTCCTCTTCTTTTTTTTTTTTCTGTGTAGTATTTTAACTTCCCGTCACACTTAAAAGAGTCCTATGATTCTTCATTGGCTTTTCAAAAAAAAATTAAAGGTTGTATATTTTATTGTCCTGGCCATAATTCAAAAATTATTGAAACTAAAAATACTTAGTACACTGAAGTTGTTGCACGATCATGTAAGATGGAAATTCAAGAAGTTAGGGTAAAAATTTCTTTACCCATTACTTCTTCTAAAGTTGTTATTCCTACTATTGTTGATTAGTTTGATGATTTTCAAGAATAAGAAATGAATGACCAAATTTCCCATGATGAAATTATTGTTAATGAACCTATATAGTTGATGTTCTTGAAAGGAAATTAGATGCTCAAGGATTAGAAAAACTAAGTATTAGTAAATAAATCTTCTTTTATATAGTCCTTATAAAGTTGCCTCTCGAATAGTTACACTGAATAGATGTTTAGTACATAGTTACAAGAATCTAGCTAAAACACTAGTTCACAATGCCCATTTTTTGAAGAGCAACTTTGTGAGACTGAAAGTTCAGCAGATGCTTAACGGCTTCCTTTGTGTAGGTTTATTGTTTATTTTCTGTTTTGCCCTCTCCTTCTTTTCGATAATTTAAAATAAAAGGGAAAAAAATGTCCTTTCATGATAGTTTATTTTATTTTTGATATGCCAAAGATTTTTATAGTATGATAATAATGGCTCATTATGATTTGGATTTATATCAAAGGGATGTGAAAATTGATTTTTTGAATGATGATTTAGAGGCTGAAGTTTATTTGAATCAACCTAATGGCTTTCAATTGATGGAAACGGACATATGATGTTAACTTTAAAAGCCAATATGCATGCCTAAACAAGTTCCCCGAAAAAAAAAAAAAAAAGTTTCCCGATAATGTTGTTTTTATGTTTAATGATATACTAAGCCACACACATTTTAACGTTCACTAGTTTACTATTTCTTTGAACTTTCAGAGCTGACCATGTCCGAAATTCATGTTTCTGTTGTGTAGCCCAACTGCATCATACTGGCAATTTCTCCTGCTAATCAAGATATTGCAACGTCTGATGCAATGAAACTTTCAAGGGAAGTCGATCCAACAGGTGAGAATGGGGCATTGTCTTAAACCTTCCTTTTGCAAATATTTTCTTGTTCATCTTGTTGATAAGTCAGAAGCTCTGAATGCCTTCTTTCTCTGTTTTACCTGCACATGACATTTCTGCTATCATGGTCATGATAGGTGAAAGGACTTTCGGAGTTCTGACAAAGCTAGACCTCATGGATCAAGGAACTAATGCTCTTGATGTAAGTACATGATAAAGATCTTCAGATCTTTATAGTTTTGGAGCTAGCTGAATAGATTGATATCCCGATGTCTGATCCTTGAATTCCTTCTGTTTTAATTGTCATTTCCACAAATAAATACTATGATATTGTTCCAAATGATTAAGATGGCGCTAACAATGTTGTTGTTGATGATGATGATAATAAGCAATTATTTTATGATTTTATTGCTATTACTTTTGAAGGTTCTTGAGGGAAGGGCTTACCGATTACAACACCCTTGGGTTGGGGTTGTGAACCGTTCTCAAGCTGACATAAATAAAAATGCTGACATGATTGCTGCCAGGAGAAGGGAAAGAGAGTACTTTGCTACCAGTCCTGACTATTCCCACTTGGCTAACAAAATGGGATCTGAATACCTCGCGAAGCTTCTTTCACAGGTACGATATAATTTTATCAACTTTCCCCTTCATATATACTGGATTACTTGAAAGTTAGATTTTATAAGTATTTCCTTTCTTTCAGCATTTAGAATCTGTGATCAGGGCACAAATTCCAAGTATCACTGCTTTGATTAATAAGACTTCTGATGAACTTGAGGCAGAAATGGAGCGAATTGGTAGACCCGTCGCAGTGGATGAAGGGGTAATTAATAAGCTCTGTTCATCACATTATTAAAGTTTTGTGGTTTCTTTAGTTAAAGAGGGGAATTTCTTTTCATGATTCACAGGCTAAGCTTTACACTATATTGGAACTTTGTCGTGCATTTGATCGGATTTTCAAAGAACATCTTGATGGAGGGTAAAATCCTAGCCTTGTCTTTTCAATTTGAATAGCTTGTAATTTCCCATTCCACCAGCAAATAAATATATATTGGATCTATGATATAAAGATTGTCCAGGAAATGATGCAGTTCTGTTGCGAATTCTGTTAGAATAAACAATCTCAACAAAGTAGTAACTATCGAAAGTTATACTTTATATTCCATATTTCCTGCAGTTTTGTGAATTTGTTTATGCATATTTTTTTTAGTCTTCTCTTGAAATAAGAATTGTTTTTAAGCAGGAGACCTGGTGGTGAAAGAATATATGGAGTTTTCGATAATCAACTACCGGCTGCTCTTAGGAAACTTCCAATTGACAGACATCTTTCTATCCAAAATGTGAAAAAGGTCGTCTCTGAAGCCGATGGTTATCAGCCTCACTTGATTGCTCCAGAGCAAGGTTACCGTCGTCTTATTGAAGGAGCTATAGGCTATTTCAGAGGTCCAGCTGAAGCATCAGTTGATGCTGTAAGATGAAACTTTTTTTTTTTTGAACGGTTTTTTTTATCTTTTTTTTTTTTTTTCCTCTTCCTTTTTTTCAATATCAATATGTCAAAACTCTTAACTATCGAGATATTATTTGCTTTGGCCTAAAGGCCTCACAGTTTTTTTCCTATTGGTGTAACTTCTCTAGAGGTCACCCATCTTAAGCTTTCTCTGTGATGAGCACGCTTAATTGTAGAGTTTTTTTAATGAAATTCCAACCATTATATCGAAAGCCGCCTCGATGCTTAAGAGTTTAGCTTCTTTTATTTAAGGATTTCACTATCTGTAATGTTTGGAATTTCATCAAGAAACTCCACAGTTAAGCGTACACATTCCGGATAAATCTTGGGATAGGTGATCTCCTGGGTAACCAATAGGACAAAACCGTGAGGCTCTTAGGCCAAAACGGACAATATCTCGATAGTAAAGAGTTTAGCTTCTTTTACTTAAAGATTTCACATTAATGATGCATTCATCTTCAATCTGATACCAACAGCCTTAGTATAATGATATTTCTGACCACCATTATTTCTAACCATCATTCAGTGTATTAGTATACAAATTGAGGGACCTGAGACAACTTCTGATGATGAATTGATGAAACTTAGCACATGCGCCTTAGCACTACTATGTGATAACATCATAGAATCGAGATTTTAATTTATAATTTAGAAAATTACAATCTGTTTAGTATAAAGAAGTATTGCTACCCAAATTTGATGTAGCATTACGAGATTTTTATGATAGATGCATTACATAATGAATGATAGAATAAGAAATAATCATTATAGAAATTGTGGGAGTGATTAACAATTTAACATTATTGAGATAAAATAGTTAAAAAAAAATGGTCTGAATGTAAAAACAATGAAAGAAAATTGGCCATTTAGAGGGGGATACATGAAATTAATATCTAAGAATTTGAATCAAAAGATAATGGATAAAAAAATGTAATATCTTATGCATCACTCAAAATGAATGGATGTAGAATGAGAATTCATATGAACCCAACTAGTATAAACTAATATTGATAAAATCTTGCAGGTACACCATATTTTGAAGGAAATAGTGCGCAAGTCAATTGGGGAGGCTGAGGTAAAAGCTTCAACGAATCTAATCCTTTAAATTAAAGAAATAAATATTTGATCATGACAAATTCTCTGTGAACATTACTAACCAACAGGATCTGAGGAGGTTCCCCTCTCTAAAGGCTGAACTGGCTGCTGCCTCTTTTGAAGCTTTAGAAAGATTTCGTGAGGATAGCAAGAAAACAACACTGCGACTGGTCGATATGGAGTCATCATATCTAACAGTTGAGTTCTTCAGGAAGCTTCCACAAGAGGTTGACAAGGGAGGAAATCCTGCTTCAGCCTCCACTGTCGATCGATACGGCGAAGGCCATTACAGAAGAATTGCATCAAACGTTTCATCCTACATCTCCATGGTGATGGAGACGCTCAAAATCTCTGTGCCAAAGGCAGTCGTTTACTGCCAAGTTCGAGAGTCAAAACATTCTTTGCTTAATCACTTTTACACGCAAATTGGGAGAAAGGAGGTACTGTATTATGGAAAAATATTGATGATATCTTCTTCTTCTTTCCTTCTAAAGTTTTCTCTTGTTTTTACGAGTTTTTTGTTGATGTTTGTTCAGGGAAAGGATCTGGGAAAGCTTTTGGACGAGGATCCGGCATTAATGGAGCAGAGGCAACAGATGGCGAAGAAATTGGAGCTCTACAAAGCTGCAAGGCAGGAGATTGAGTCTGTCTCGTGGTCCAGATAAGTGTTCATCGTTGGTTTCAATATACTTAGGCATTGATGGCGATGGCATAGAAGAAGTTTCTCCAGATATGGAATGTACAGTTTGTAAGTGAATAAAGAACTCTGCAATTGACTTATTTTGAAAGAAAATTTTGTCTTGAGATAATTAATGGTGGAGAAGTATGATTTTTATTGATTTTAGTACTGCATAATTGATCTGTGTTTGTTAAAGAAGAAATATTTATGTCAAAAGTTATAGTCATTGAATTCATATATTTTGGGGTATTGATTATGATGATATTTTCAAAGATATTTGAAGTGAGATGTTTTGATTAAAAAGTGAAAAACTAAAAAAGATAGAGAAAATATGTTGAGGATATTAGAATTAGCAATTATTGGAATAAAATTAAATATAGGAGGATATGCAATGCAATAATTATGAATCAATATTGATAAACTAATATCTTGGAGATTTATTATAGAAAAGAATGTAGGGAAGAAATATCTCAAGAGTCATTAAGTTGATATCATGGAGCCTTAGAAGATAAATTTTATAAAATAGTCATTAAGTTGATGATGATGAAAAAATAAATTAGGTTGAACAAATATCAGACATGTGCCTAAATTTATTAAATAGTTAAAAAGGCATTAATATATATGTAGAATTTAATAAAAATAAAAATATTTAGACTGATATTTATCTAGGTATACTAGGAGAATGAAATTTATTGTAACTAAATTTTTAATAATATGAAAATTTCTTTTACTCTAATAAAAGAATACATATTTATAGCCTCTTAATTCTCAGCCAACCATCTTTCTTTTTTTGATTTTAATACATTAATTAATTGCGCAAAGTAGTTAATTAATGATTATGTTCTTAATTGAAAAATTAAAAATTAATTGAAATTTAATTAGATAAATATGGAATTAAGTTAGTTATATATTGAATAGTGTAATTTGTTAATTAATCTAAATAAATAAGATGTAATTTTATATAGAGAAAATTACTATATTGTATTATATATATATATATATATATATATATATATATATATATATATATATATATATATATATATCTTCCTAATACTTGCAATCAAATAATTCATAGATATGTAATGTGTGACATCTAAAACTACTTGAAAAATTATGTGAGGATATTTTGTTGAATTTCATAAGAGAATGAACTTATAAATCCTTTGAATTAGTGCAACGTACAAAGAGTTTGCATTAAATTAATCTTAAATCAAATCATATTATTTTTTAAGCTCACAACACCCACAAATTTTTTTCATAACGAAGTTTCAAAAATTATTATCATACAAATAAATTTTTTCCATCCATCATCAAACCAATGACTATGCCCCAGACTGTTTTAGCTGCAGGTTGGCTTATTTTCGAGGGTTAAGGAGAGAAATTATTCGGTGTTGAATCCGGACAAGAAGAACCATCCGAATTGCTGCGTATTTATTGAATATTTATAAATACTCAACAAATACTATAAATACTCAGTAAATATACAATAAATAAACAAATACTCATAAAATTCTCAACAAACAAACACTCACATGATATTCAGTAATACTCACAACTGAGTATTTGCTGGATATTTACTTTGTATTAAAAAATACGTAATAAATCCCAACAATTATTCCCGTCCAGACTCCGCATGTAATAATTAGGAAGCATTGTAACAATAAGAACCTTGTTTTGATATTAGCCATAGTACCATATCGAGGGTTAATAAAAAAAAACTCGACAAGTCGAAGGATTTTGCAGTGCATACAGATATTTAAGCATCCAATGAATTAGAAATTTTGCATTTTGAATTTCTTTGTGCGATGAGACACTAAACTCATCGCACCTAACAAATAAATCACATATTTTCATTGAAAAACTAAACTCTTGTTCTTAAGAAAACTGGCTGACATGCTCCATATTAAACACAAGTGAAGACTCTTCACAGGAAAATTAATAGTCACTTCTAACGAAACAATTTTCATGGAAGTTTAAGAAAGAAATCTCTTAGGCTCCATAAATTCACTAACACAAATAAAAAGAGAGAATCTTAAACTGGGGTACAGCCCAAACTTCATCATCACTTGAACAAAAACTAATCACAGCAATTAGTATTTAAAAAATAGCTAACTTCCTCCTAATCACAAAAATGCAAATCCTTCAATTTCCGTTCTAGCTTTGCAGTACTCCTGAAAGCGTATTTAAAGATGAGATACTATGAAAATTCATTAAATAAATAGCCACATGAATCTAATGCTGAAGATGCTTAAAAACCAAAGGGAGGGACTGCATATAAACAAATAGAATTGCACAACATATGATTTATTTCCAAACAAAATAGATTGTCTGAGAAGAAGATCCAAAGATACAAACATAAAGCTACAGTTTAACAAAGAGAAATACCAGAGATTCATCTCTAAGACATCTCTCGGAATCTTGCAATGGCCTTCTTCTGAATAATGGTCTTGTAGCTGTCCCCAGGCTGAGCCTCCAAGGCATTATCCACAACTTTCCTCTGCTGGCTCCCCAATCCAGCTCTATCGTCAACAGCTCTGGCCTGAACAGGCTCTTTAATACCACTACCATCTTTTCCGAGTCCCTAGATGTTTTCATTTAAAAACCAAACAAGAAGAATAGTTCACTAAATAAGAAAAATAAATGTTAGTATCCTGGACCATTTAAATAAAGCATCAGAATAACTCATCTACTAGACATCTTAGATGAAACCAGTTAAGATGTTTGGTCATCCACATTAAATAAAAAGCGTCAGGATTCTGTCTCACAACCCCCGAGCCACAGTGGGCTTTTGAAGAAGTTGCCCTATATAGGCGGGGTACCCTGTCCCTCTTTCAACTAGAGGTTCACATTCACAACTGTATCCTCTAAAATGCCACCCAATGCCCCCAATACAGTCATTCCCTCCCCTTAAACAAGAAACCAATCAACCCTAATGCCCAGGCATTCTCAAAACCCCATGAGAATCAATTAATAGATACGTAAAATACCGCATTTAAACTTTAGCATGCATTACTTTCCATCTCTCTCCCCAAAAGATGTTAAGGGTTTAGCTGGGTTCTAGAAAAAGAGAGTTCATAATATCATGAGGGATTGAAGAGAAGAGAAAACCAGCAAGATAGACATGTTTAGACTAACGGATCTTTTTTACTTGTACAATGATTTTGCATGCCACTGCGTTCATGCATTTTATGAATGCTGAATAATGCAGTGTGATTTGGAGTAATTACTAATCCTTGCTACATCTACTTATCTGGAAACTTATATTTCACTTTTTAATTACATTTTGAGCATCGACCCTCCAAAATCAAAGTCAAGAGTTAATCTTGATCTACATTATTGCGAAACTGAGATAATCAAATTTCCATATTTTCCCAATGATTTTTTTTAAGTACTCAATTTCTGAGGTAAACTAGAAGTTCAAAAGCAACAATACAAAAGATAGCTAATTGATGTAACAATGACAAGGAAGAAAATTAGCAGAACAGTAATTCAGGGAGATAAAAACCGCCGGGTATATTTCAGTGTAAAAAGTTCCCAAGTGTCCTACATGCCTTTTAAGCTAGTATATATCAATACTATATCAATCTACACAAGCAAAACAAAGGGAAATGTACTATTGTAACTATAAAGAGGATACAACTATAATAGTGAGCAGCAAGCACAAGGTGTGGTGTCCCTAGGGTGTATAGCATAAGGTTTCCACATCAGCTCTCTCCCGCTCTTGAAGAGTTCGCCTCTGTCGAAGTAGTGGCAGTGGTGGAATCAACTGGAGGATAATAATTATATATATCTCTAATATTGAAGGTTGATGAAGTATGGACATCAGTGGGGAGATCAATAACATATGCATTATCGTTAATTTTATGTTTAACATGGAACAGATCAAGTTTCCATGGGCTTAACTTGGAGTATGTGCCTGCGGGAAACCTTTCCTTGCATATCCATATCATGACAACATCTCCGGGTTGGAATACTTTGAACCTTGGATGACTATCAATTTGGAATACTTTGAACCTTGGATGACTATCAATTTGCTGTTTGTATTTTTCATTGGCTGTTTGTAGCTTAGTTTGAACCTCTTTAAGCATAGTTTTAAATCCATCCACAAATTTAGTTGCAGAAGTGCTGTGGCACTTAGGCAAAACTGCAATATCAAGTAAATGGTTGGGCATTTTAATATAAATCATACTAAATGGACATTGACCCGTCGATCTGTTGGGCATCAAGTTGAATGCAAATTCAGCTTGACTAAGTAGTTCTTCCCATTGATTTGGATGTTGTTGAACAAGACAAAGAAGCATGCTCCCAAGGGTACGGTTCACGACTTCAGTTTGTCCATCCGATTGAGGGTGATATGCATAACTTAGTTTTAAATCAGTTTCAAACGTTTCCACAATTCTCTTCAAAAATGACTAATGAACTTAACATCACGATCAAATGTGAGGCTAAAAGGCAAACCAAGCAATCAAACAATTTGTTTGAAAAAGAGGCGAGCAACATTTAGTGCATCAAAGGTCTTTTTGCAAGGGATGAAGTGTGCTATTTTAGAGAACTTGTCCACCACAACCATAATAGAATCAACACCATGTTTAGTTCGCGGTAACCTCATAACAAAGTCGAGACTTATACTCCTAAATAGAGTTCGGAACTGCCAAAGGCATATATACAAACTGATGCTTTGAGCACCTCCTTTATACATTTGGCATACGGAACAACGTTCCACCAGTTGAGCAACCTCCCGTTGCATATAAGGCTAGAAAAATTGATGTTGTAGTTGCTGCAAGGTTTTGTCTATGCCAACATGGGCTGCGAGCCCTCCACTATGAATTTCTTTAATGAGTTGTTGAACCAAGACTGCTAGAATACAAAGACAATTCCCCTTGTATAAAAATCCATGGTGTACCGTGAAGTCACCTATTGGGCGTCCAGCACAACATTCCTTCCATGGTTAAGCAAACTCTACATTAGAACAACAATGTTTTGTCATTTCCTGTATCCCCGTGATCTCAGTTTGTAACAGGGTTCGTAGGGAAGATCTCCTGCTAAGTGCATCACCCACTCAGTTTTGTTTGATAAAACTAAACTTCTGTAAGAATATAACCCACCTGGCATGCATTCGATTTATCTTCTTTTGGTTGTTAATATATTGGAGTGCTTGATTTTCGCTGCATAAAACAAAATCCTGATGGAGGAGGTAATGTTCCCACTATTTCAATGCTCATACTACAACATATAGCTCTTTCTCGTAGACGGACCGATTTTGTCTTGTCGAGCTGAGTTTTTCACTTAAGAATTCAACTGGTCTATCATGTTGGGAAAGAATTTCTCCTATGCCCTTTAATGAAGCATCCGTTTCCACACCGAAAGGTTTCTCAAAGTTTTGAAGGACCAACACGGGAGCTTAGCTGAGAGCAATTTTGATGGATTTGAGGCTCTTTTGTTGAGTTGATGTGCAGTTGAATTATGTAGATTTTAAGTAATCTGTAATTGGTGCCATGATAATGCTTAATCCCTTGATAAATCTCTTATAAAAATTGGCCAAGCCATGGAAGCTGCGAATTTTAAAAGAGAACATGGTGTCGGCCAATTTGTGATGGATGAGATTTTGCGGGGATCCATTTCTACCCCATTCTTGGAGAGAATAAAGCCCAAGGAGTGCAATCAAGTTGTGGCAACTCACACATCATTAAGTTGAGGTACAACTTATTTTGATGAAGGTTTTCAAAAATGGAAGATAAGTGAGATAAATGGTCACTAAAGAGTGGCTATACACGAGAATGTCATCAAAATATACGACACAAAATTTTCCCAAAAAAGGTTTCAACACTTCATTCATCAAGCACATTAAAGCTCACGGAGCATTGCATAGTCCAAAGGGCATGACCTTTCACTCATATAGGCATTCCCGTGTTTTAAAAGTCGTTTCCACTCGTCTCCTGTATGTATGTGAATAACCACTACTTAAATCCAATTTAGAAAAGATAGCATCTCCATTAAGTTTGTCCAATAGGCCACTAACCCTTGGAATGGGGAATCTATATTCCACAGTTATTTTGTTAATTTTCCTACTATCAATGCACATTCGTCATTGTCCATCTTTCTTGTGAACTATGAGACCTAGCATTGCATACAGACTCAAGCTCGGTTGGATTAACTATTTTTGCAATATTTCCTCGAGCTTTTTGCAAAATAGAGTGCTCTTTGGGACTTATTCAGTAGTGAGGTAAATTAGGTAGTGTGGCACCCAGCATGAACTCAATTTGGTGTTGTAAACTTCAAAGTGACGGTAACTGGGAAGGTAAGTTTTGAGGTGCGATGTCGGCAAATGCAGCTATTAATTGCTGAACTTCCTTGGGTATAGTTGTGTTTTGGGCTGTTTCAAGGCTATCAGAGATCCACTAAAGCTAACAAGGATGAGTGGTGTAGCGCCAAACAAATTAAAGATCGACCTAAGATGATATATACAGCCGAAGACTCCCCTTTAGTAGTTGGCTTTGCTGAATGCGGAAGAAAACATAGTTGTTTATCTTTCCATTCGAAGGAATAGGAATTGGTCCGGCCATCATGTGCTGCTCCCGTATCAAACTACCAAGGTCGACCAAGAATAAAGTGGCAAAATCCATGTCCATAACATCACAAATAACTTTGCATATATAATGCTTGAACGTGACACGACACATGTTGGCCACCACAATCTCCGTGACTCTTTTTACCCAACTAATTTTATATGGATGAAGGTTTTTAGCGATCTTGAGTTGTAGAGCTTGTACAACAAACCGGGATATTATATTTCATAGATCCACTATCAATCAACAGATCAAAAAGTGCATCGAGTTTGAAATAAGGAGTTACGTTGTGAAATAGCAGGTTGACGGGGAGCCAACATAAGTTTCTCTATTACACAAGCAAAGTATTCTCCTTCATCAACATGTAACTCTTCTACCTGCTCACCTATATTGCTTTATTGCTCTTCGTCAGGGCCACCTTCAAGTAATTGAAGTTGTTGTCGCCATGAGCACATGTTTGATTTGTGTCCAGACTAAGAACACCTGAAACACTTTAAGGTGGTCGATTTACGATAAGGGTTGTCCTTCACTGGTGGCGTCTTTTTAGTTGCAACTTGGGGAGGATGCTATGGAGTAGGTTGAGATTTGGCAGTGGGGGGATTACTTTTATGTGCCTCAAAAGTGGCTTCATGCCATTGTCGACGAGATGAGTAGTTATGAGAATGATGGTGGAGTTGTGTTTTAGATTTCAAGGAGAAATTGAGGACTTGAGATAATGACCACACCTAATTAAAGCTCTAACTTGTCTTGTATGGATTCCTCCAGCCCACCAATGTACCTAGCTACTAACTAATTTTCATATTCATTCAAGTTGTTTCTAGCACTCAACCTATAAAATTCCTCAGTGCACTCAATCATAGTCTGTTGTCCTTGCAAGCAATGTAGATATTTCTAATATAGCATTTGTTCATAATCAAATGGTAAGAAATGAACCCTAAGAAATTGCTTCATTCGGTACCAATTCAGCACTGATCCCTTACCTTCCTTGTCCCTGAACTGTAAGAGTTGATACCACTACCCTTAACATACTTCACCTATTTTTTCGGGATTGAACTCCAAGTATTCGAAAAACGTTTCAATCGCTCGTTCCCAGTTCAGATAATCCTCTATATGCAGTCTACAATAAAAAAAAAAAGGATATCTAATTTGACTCTAAATTCACATTGATCCCTGTTGTGTCTCCCCCGCCTACAAGGAGCTTCATAATAGCGGAATGGTTCATCATCTGTCGAATCAGCAAGGTCTTGCTGCTAGCGAAGTTCAATATTTCCTTAAGAATCAGAAGTCTCCATACAGAGATTGAAGGTCTTCTAAGTAAACGACCTAATACCTAAGGTGGACAATCTACTAGTGCGGTTGTCGGTGGATGAATTTGAACAACAAGGTTTGTACTGATCACTAACTTGACTGTCGCCATGTCATTTCACGTCTCAGTAGAGAAACGAAAGAATAAAGTTGTCAACCATCAAGTTGCCGAGTGATGCTAGAATGAGCAGCCCATAGGGCATCCAAGCTTCGATCACCGTCGAGAGCCCTTCATGAACTTCCTTCGACCATTGTCCTAGACTCAATTTAGCTCTAATACCAAAACTGATATAATAATGACAAGGAAGAAAGCGAAGAAAATAGCATAACAGTAATTCAAGGAGATAAAAACCGCAGGGTATATTTCAGTGTAAAAAAGTTCTTATGTGTCTTGTATGCCTTTTAAGCTACCATATCAATACTATATCAAGCTACACAAGCAAAACAAAGGGAAATATACTATTGTAACTATAAAGAGAATACAACTATAATATAGTAGTGGAGCAGCAAGCAAAAGGTGTGGTGCCTCTGGGGTGTAGCATAAGGTTTTCCACATCACTAATAGTTCATCATAGGAGATCAAAACCATTTGCACTATTCTAAATATGAGTTTGGATATGCATAAAAATTCATTCCAATTTATTAACTTTGGATATACAGCCTAAAATGTCATATAACGCTGTAAGGAACCAATTCAATTGTTTGAATAGATGCAAAGTAAACTTTCACAATGCCCTCTTTAACATAAATTAATGACAAGTAATCACTTGGTTTCTTGAAGTTTGACGACATATTTTAAAAACAAATACAATCCCTTCATTTGGTTGGATGGAATGCAGTTATAAATTGTTATTATTTTTAAACTCTAACAGCACATTAAAAACCCTGCAAAAGTGATCATTTCAAATTTACATACAAGATAACTGAAAAATAAATTATGATGCTTTTAAAATATATTTTTAATCTACAAGAAACCTATTGAGCCCATAAAAGTTAAAAAGACAAATGCATTCACTTTACATTGAAAAATATGGCAATGAAGGATTTAAAATATGCACTAAAGGTTGCACCAATCCTAACAAAGAAAAACACAACCACATTGTTTCTTACCTACATTTCCCCTAATTCTAACAAACAATCAAAAAATGAAAACATAACAGGAATCACTAATTACAATCACATCTACTACATATGAGCAGGTATAGAAAGTACCAATCCTTCCTGCCAGCCCATACTGCGGAGCATCCGATTTCCAACATTGTTCTCATCAATGCTGCGATCAGCAGTAATCACTTCATAGCTTGGTAGGTCAGCAGGACGGCCTCCACCCACTCCTGGGGGGAAAGGCATTGCTCCCATGTCCGACAAACGGCCTTTCCGAGATGGATGTTCACAATCTTGACAAACAAATGAATTTCTCACAAAGTTACTACAAATCTAACAAATCCGTTAAGCTATCAACCAGTGAATTTGGCGTTAGCCCAGATGTTTCTTACTATAAAGTACGTGAGCAATAAAATTCATGAATAAAAGATGGATTTCCAACAGAAAAAACAAATCTAACAATTCAGCATTAAATTAATGTATCTCTACCTCATCCATGCATCCCTATCTGATAAGCTCAAAGCAACAACAATACTTTATAAACACTAATACATGACGATATTCACAGCCAGTCAATGCAGACTATGTCCACGGTCATATTTCTTATTTCATTGAGATATTTTAATCTTGTGACTCACAGTGATAGTTAAAGGATATTTTTAAGCATAATGAAGATTGTTAACCCTTACTCGAATCCCCAAGGTCATCAGATAAATCATCAACAAAAGAGGATCCATATCGGCTTCTCCTCTCAGCTGCCCGGTCTCTGTAAGCTGTTTGAGGAAGATTAGCTTGCATAGGAGTCTCTGAAAATCTTCTTTTGCCACTCCCTGCTACCACGGGTGTGGGTGTGCTTGAATTTAGTGCAGAGGCATCTGTCTTGAAAGGTGTAACAGTTGATGCGACCTCAGTATTTCCCAAAGGAATCCTCTCAGTAGAGGAAGTTGGAGAAATAGTAGCAGCACCCAAACCTGAGGATCCTGAAAATGTTGTGTCTGCTCTTATCACACCTCTCCCAGAACCTCTGATAACACCCATTATTGTTCCACCAGAACTGTTATTAACAGGCCTTGGCTTGACCTGAGAATCCATAGAAAAACTTGAGATGCTGGAAGCCTCTTTTGTAGATGTAGCATTTATTTTCAACTTGTTTTTGCCACTGTAAGAACTACTCTGTTTATCCTCTGTTAGCCCAGGCTGTTCATTGTCTTCAAGAACAACTCGAGCAGCTTGTCCCTCACTATTTCTCTGTTTCCATATAGCAAGAACGTTATTCATCTTCTTTTTGCTAGCAAGAAGACTGTTTTTAGATGCCAGCTTAATTTCTTTTTGCTTTTCTTTCTCTTTCTTCTCTGCAGCAAGAGCAGCTGAAGCAGCAGCATGCACAGCATCAGGCAAAGAGGTACTCTCATTTGATTTAATAGTAGATGCAGGAGCTGATATCACAACTTTCTTAATATTGGTGCTATTGGATGCCTTTGCACCTTCAGATGTTGATTCTCCAGAAGTCTTATTATCACCTTGGTTAGCACAAGGAACATACTGCTGACTTTGATGATCATAGGAATACCAAATTCCATTATTACCATCGTAATAAAGGCCTGTGTAAATAAATATATTAGATAAATAAAAGAGGAAAAAAGGATTAGTTTATTTTAAAAGATAAAGATGGAGGGACAATTAGTTTAAGGATCTAAAATAAAACTAACCAGTATTTCCATCATAATAAAAACCAGACGACGCATCATAGTAGTATCCAGACTTTTCATCCCAAACAAACCCAGCTTGGGGAGCCGAAGAACCCATTTGAGCTTCGGTACTTCCATTTTGCTCCGACAAAGCAGTGGGTTGTTTATCATCAGGATTGTATTCTTTAGGAGCCCAACCAACAGCATCATACTGAAAGATGAAAGCAAAACCAGTTAGTACCACTCAAAAAATGGTTTAGCAAGAAAAATCAGGACCTATGGCTCTCGAACAATAAAAATGCATACACCAAAGTTCAACTTCTTCACAAAAACATAGGCCCGTTCAAATAGGATCATGGCCTGATGACTGAAGCTGAAAATGCATGCATTACTCGTCTGAAGAGCAATACCTGGGCTGCTAATATAAGAACTTGAAAATGAAACAAATTAGAAAGTTTTTACACCCCCAACCCAACGAAAAAAACACATTTGTGTGCGGAAGTGCAAACACCCACAATTTAGAACGTACTTGAACTCATTTAAGTATGAAGATGAAGCAGCGAAAAAATATCAAGGTAACTTTTGAATATTCAAAAGAAAGAATATCAATGAAGATGATTACAACATGAAAAACTAAATTCAAGCTAGGATTACGATTTTTTCCGAGGGACATGATTAAAGGACAATCAAAGAAGTTTATAGAATTAAAACAACTTGCAATGAAATAAATATGGCTTTATCCAATGGAATCTAACAGCTAAGCAGGACATGAATAAAGGAGAAAATAAAATAAGTTTATAGAAATAAATCTACTTGCATTGAAATAAATATGGCTTAATCAAAGCAAATCTGAAAAGGTAGGCAGAACTTATTTCCTTTTTTTAACACTGAAGGTCATGCAAACATACTTGACACAGAATAAACTAAATTCAATAGCATTAAGGACGCTTGTATTGCTGTATAAATGGTTAAGACTGTTTCAGAAGCTGAGCAGAAGATCACAGTAGGGTGGGCTGCGGTTTAGCCAGGTCTCCAGTTTGGCTAGCAAAGGGAACTGGTTTGGCAGTCATACCACGTGAGGTCGAGTGAATAGTTGTTCAAAAAATGAAAACACCTAAGACTTTTTTTGGGCATTTTAAAATTTTTTTTTTTTTTTATAAACCAAAAAAATACTAACAAAATGCTAATCAAACATGCTTTGTCCATTTTTTTAAATTAAAAACAAAAAGGTAGAAATAAAAAAATGATGCAAAATAGGCCCAAAGTTTTTTATAAGAATCTTTTTACATTTAAAATTATATAGAAATTTCAAAGGTGAAGCAAATGGGATGAAAACAAATACGGGTTAACCAATAGAACAAGCGTAAAAAACTTTTAAAAAAAAAATCCATGAACAGCAGTACCCAGCTGAACATATGTAACTTATTCAAACATAATAGCACTTCCAAATCTGAAGTACTTCATCATCAGATCACTATCAGTCAGCACTAATAAATACAAGCGCTTATAAATTAAAAACCTGAAAGGTTAAAACATTAAAACAACCTGTTGAGCAAATGTTGCCGCCTCAATTGCAGCTGCGGCTAGACTGCTAGATTGTGGAGCACCGGATGAAGGACCATGTATGCTCTTTGCATATGCTACACGTAATATTTGTCCATTCTTTTCGAGAGTTGTTCCATTAGTTGCTTCTAGAGCTTTTGTTGCATCCTCCACCTGCCACAGATGACAAAGTAAGAATGTCAATGGTTTTGATGTCAAGGCAATAGTATCTACACCGTAAGAACAACATTACCGAATGAAAATGCAAAAATGCAAACCCTCTGGAGACATGGGTAAACTTGTCCCGAACAAGGCGCAGATCCTAATGATAATAAAAAAGTAAGAGCCAAAACGTAGCAGAAAAACATTAGCTTACTCATTACACAAATAATACCTTTATGGGAGCATGCTTAGAAAACTCATAGCGAAGCATCTCTTCATCAGCGTTATCATCTAATCCACGGACAACTAATACATGAGTTGGGCCTGCAAACAGATTCCAGATTACCCAATGAAGAGTTAATTTGTAATAAAGAATAGACTGCAAAATAAACGAAGGACTACCAGCATCTGATCCTTTTCTCCCTAATACTGCTGGAGGTGCCATATCAGCTGGCTGAGCATCATCAGTACGAGGCTCATTGCACTACTCATACAAGAATACAAGATTAGATAAGAACGCAAGAAAACCAAACAAAAGCCTACATCTCGATAAGCAAAAATAAACTATTCACAAAAAAACCTATAGAATGCTATTTCTGCAATGAAAATGTTTGCGAAAATGATGCAGAATCCCAATATGTTCATATTGTATAACCATTCATTGTCAAAAAGCCTCAATAATGGCTCCAATAAACATTTATAACAATCAAGTTAGAGTAGGAAGCAACTGATATATGGATCTTCACATATTTTAATTCTCACATATCAATAAAAAACTTATAGAGAAAACGCTACAAATTTCTTGAATTCAAATCCTATTGGGATCATAACTGTTGTATAAAACAATAATCAGTTTTTTTTTAATTATTTAGAACAGCACCATCAACATAAAAATATTTATAATAAACTCTTGATCTTATCCCAAATAAAAAATCTCCCTAGTTATACAAATGTTCAAAAGGATATGTAACTTACTAACTTGCAATTTCCATTCAAATCAGCAAAGATTTAAAACTTTGCATCACAAATCTTCAAAAAGAAACACTAATTTTTTTACTTTGCATTCCACTAGATGTTGAATTCCAAAATATTTAAATTTTTACTTTACATTTCTTTTACTTCAAATCAAACACTAATATTTTTAAACCCTCCACATGTAGAATACTTCACGCTCCTTTTATTTCAAACCAAACAAATCTAACACCAATATTTTTCAAACCCAACATTTAGAATATTTTATACCCCTTTTACTTCAAACCAAAGAGCCCTATAAGTAGAATGTTTTAAGATATACCCAGCACTAATGTATTTTTCATGCCTTTCTAACAATTTGCAAACCTAGAGTAGCATAAATTGGGAACAAGATTTACAAGAAACACCATGTCTCTAACATAAACCAACAATTATAGTTTCAATTATTTTGTTCCCACACTTTGCTGATCATGTGACTTCCACTAGTAATATTCCTACATACAATGTGAGATTCAATTAGACAGGTAATATGAATACTACAACAACAACAATAACAACAACATCAAGCCTTTATCCCACTATGTTGGGTCAGCAGGTAATATGAATAAAATGTTAAAATATATATACAACAATTTCAAGGCACCTTTGATAGAATAGATCCAAAAATAGAGCAGCAAAAGAAAAAAAACAATGCTGAATGCAAAAAAAACAAACCTGAAAACAAGATGTCCGGCGTGCAAAATTTACACAACCACAAATGGCGCATATCCAATCAGATGGAGGAGCAGATCTGCCATATCCATAACCAGATTTTGCAAAGCCTTCTTGGCGTAATACAGGCACTCCTGCCCCACCAGTTGGCTTACTACTGCAGCACAAATTCATCAGCACAATCCTGAAAATTTTCTTCATTTTTCTTTCTTTTTTTTCTTTTACTTACGGGGTGGCAGTTAGAATGCTGTTCATGGCAAAGACGGAAAAGAACCATAACAGGAAAACTTAAAAAATTAATAGTACATGTTAACAGTAATAGTTAAAAACAAAATTAAACATAGATATAGCTAACTCTGAAATTCACAATCTTTACATTGGTTGATAAAATACATGTTTATCACTCCAAAAATTAATTTCCAAATGAAAATATCTTCCAAGGTAAATGATTTAGATTAATGGCCGAACAACACCAAATAATAAAGGTCGTATAAGTGCATGTACAATTTTCATATTCTAAATTCATTTACTTTGCTGTTTAGCAATTACTAAACAACGTGCACCAACAATCGAAGAGCTTCAGTAGCTCAACAATTTCGCACAACATACTGGTGCAAACCCACAATTACTAGCAACTTTGAAACCTACTAACTTCAGAATTCCGTCACTCCAACAAAAATGTAAGTACTTGACAATATCACAATGCAGGATTATGTTCAACAATTACTAAAGACTTTATAAACCAGCTACAACTGCAAAACAAGGAATTGTGCTCCTTTTCAACAATTCTCAAGCAGAAATCAGCCTACAATGCGTTCTTGTACATTTCACCTTTTTCAAAACAATCTCTATGGCCTAAAACATCTTTTGCAAATGTCAATCTTATGCACTCCACTCATGACTCACTCAAATTCCTCACGCTAGATTCAAATGTGCTGGAAATCAGAATGAATCTTTTTTTTTCCTGATTATCAATAAAACTAACAAGAGGCCTATATTCTAGAATATAATAGGTTTTAAAGCAAATCCAAAGAAGAGGGTACGTATAGTTTACTGTTCCAAATCATGATGAACGATGAGAAAACACATATCTCATTGTCGTGAAACACACACTATACCATACAATTTTGACATGAGATCAGATGGAAGCAGAAGCAACGAGATGACTTTGATGTCATTGCATATAATGATATTCTAGACACTGGTCCGTCCAAAATTTTAAGGACAAGTAAATCAAACGCTTCTAGTCAGAGTTCAACATCAATCCTCAAATCATCACGACCCAAAGGACCATTATATACTTATCTTACACCAAATCTTGAAGATGTAGTGAAGCAGAGAAAATGTCAATTTAGCAGAGAGATGGATGTCGCTAAAAAGAAAATGAGGGAAAGGGCTATTCAAGTTTTCTTTACATGGATGTATGACGTTGGTATTCCATTTAATGCAGTAAGATATGACAGTTTCCCTACAAGGTCGAGGCAGTTAGACAGTTTGGACTTGGAACGAAAACTCCTAGTTATCATGAGGCACGAGTAGGGGTGTAAGTGAGCCGAGTCGGCTCGCGAGCCGGCTCGAGCTCGACTCGTTTATAGGCTCGCGATCCGAGCTTATCGAGCTCACGAGTTGAGCTCGAGCTCGAGTTCGAGCTTGACGAAGCTCGGCTCGCGAGCCGGCTCGAATTAATGTTTATTTTTTAAAAATAAAATATTCTAAAAAATAAATCAAATATTCACAACAGCTTATTAAAAATATTTTAAAAAGCAATAACAATAAATGCTAATAAATGAAAAGCAGCTTTTTAATTATAAAATAATAAAACATTTTTCAAAAAAATATATATTTAATCTAAAAGCTGCTGAAGAATAGCAGCCTTTTTCTTTTCTAATTAATGCTAAAGTGGCACTGCTCACGCAGTCTCTGCTCCTCCGGTTTGAAACAGGCGGATTTCCCAAAAAAATAAAAGAATAGGCGGTAAAATCAAAAGTAGGCGGGAATGTTACGAACGAAAACGAGCGGCTCGCGAGCGGCTCGATAAGCTCGATATAATGTTGCGAGTCGAGCTCGAGCTCGATTTTTGAGCTCGACTCGAGCTCGAGCTGGGTATTCGACTTGCGAGTTGAGCTCAAACACCCCCTGACTCGACTCGTTTACACCCCTAGGTACGAGTTACTTGTTTGAAGAAATACGTTTGACATACACATGAACTATTATGACATCATCAAGAAGATTGTGCACGATATGGTTATTCTCTAATGGTGAATGGATGGACATCAATGGGAAAAGTTTAATAAATTTCCTTGTGAAATGTCCAAGAGGTTTTGCGTTTATAGAGTCAATGGATGCCAGTTCTTTTTCCAAGAAAAGTGTGAAAATGTTTGAACTATTTTGCAAGTATATTGAAATTATTGGACCACATAATGTGGTCCAAGTTGTCACTGATAATGCAACTGAAATGTTCTTACAGGTTAGTCATAACCTAAACCCACGTTATTTAATATGAAGAATAATTGTTTGTGCTAACATAAATTCCAATGATATTACAGGAAAATTATTGATGGATAAACATCCTCACATTTATTAGACTCCTTGTGCTACTCACTATTTGGATTTAATAATAGAGGACATTTTCAAAATCCACAAGCTCAAGCGATGCTTTGAAAAAGAGCTGGCAATACACAGTTTTATATACTCTAGGCATCACTTACTTGATTTAATGAGAAAATGCACAAATCAAATAGCACTTGTCAAACCCGTTAAGACTCAGTTCGCAAAGGCTTTCTTGACGTAGTAACATTTTCATCAACAACTAAACTTGAAGAAAATGTTTACTTGTGAAGAGTTCATTTTGGGTCCCTATGTAAAAGAGACTATTTGGTATGCCTTAAAAATAACTAGGCCTTTATTCTTAACACACAATCTTGCAGCAATCATTTTGACACTATTGTATATGCCTTAAAAATAACTAGGCCTTTATTGAAGGTTTTTAGATTGGATGATAGAGAGAAGAAGCCCCCAATGGCTTACATATATGAAGAAATGGGTAGAGAAAAACAGGCAATTACTGCAAGTTTTAATAACATTGACAAATATGATCAAAATTTTAAAATTAATGATAGAAGATGGGAAGTGCAATTGCACCGACCTCTACATGCAGAGGACATTTTTTTCAATCCTAAATATTTCTTCAATAATCATAAAATTGTCAAGGATAAGAAAATAGTTGGTCTTTATGCATGTATTGAAAGATTGTCCAAAGATGTAGATGGAGAAGATAAAATCAATAATGAATTAAGTTTATACATTAGGAGTGAAAGACCATTTGGTATTCCTCCCGCTGTAAGACAAAGGACTACTAGATCTCCATGTATCAATATTTGTATAAAATGAAGATTGATTATCAAGTTTATAAAAATAAAAAATAAGTATTTCATTTCATCCTGCTAATTAGTGGTTGGCTTATGGTCAAGGAGCTCCTAATTTACAAAGTTTGGCTATCAAAGTCCTTAGTTTAATATGTAGTTCATCTGGTTGCGAATGCAATTTGAGTATTTTTGAACATGCAAGTATTTATACGGAGAATGTGAAGCTTTTTAATATATGTTCATAGTATAGTAATGTAATAATGTTTTAATTGTAGCTTCATAGCAAACGAAAAAGTAGATTGGATTATGGCCACTTAAAAATTTTAGTTTATGTAAAATACAATAGAGCATTAATTTGGAGATACGATCATCGTGATGTGATTGATCCCATTTTTTTGACTGAGATAAATGACGCAAATTAGTCCTTAATAAGAAAATTAGATGATGAGTCTGATCAAGAAATTGACTTTATTACTGGAGATGAAGATTTAACTTGGATAAGTATTGCTAATGCTACTGGTGTTTATGATAAAAGCTACAACATCCGAGAGAGATCTAAAGGAAAAGATAAGGAATATTCATCTAGGCATGACATTGTTGCTATAATAAGAAGGGTGATGAAGAAGAGTATGAAATAGAAGACAATGCTGATGAAGATAATGATGTTTTTTAAAAATTTGTTGATGATGATGATTCTCAAGAAGAGCAAACTAAATTCTTATTAAATCATTATCTTTTGAAAAAAAAAAAAAGATAGTAATATTTTTAATTATGAGATATTTGAGGTGTTGTTTACTTGAACTTATGCATGACTGTAAGACTATGATTGTTTTCTGTATTTCATCATTATGATAGCTTTTATTTCAGTTTAATGACATTTCATATTCATGCTTAATTTTTATTATTATTGTATAGTTTGCGCCACGTTCAAAATGGCGCGCGTTGCGCCGTGAGCTATGCACCATGACTCAAAAGGAACCTTTACACCGTGGTGCGTCATACGCCGTTAACAAGTATCTTCCCTCCTAAAATGGTTCCATGGGATATTTTGTTCTATAAATTGGCATCTACCCCTTCCCTTGTGAGTAGTTTTGTTGTATTCAGAAATTAAGTCTTTCCTGGTTCCTCTCCTTCCCTCTGTATCCTAGCTATAGCCGGGTGGTAGCCCTTGTGTTTCTTTCCCCATTTCTTCCTCCTCCCTTCTTGATGTCTACCTAGTCCTGCACCTGCCGCAAGAATTCAGCAGCAGTTCTTGCTGCCCGTCCATCCAGCATCAGCCATTTGGAGTCCAGCTGCCTCCATTCTTGCTGTCCGCACCAGCCGCAGGAATTCAGCAGCAGATCTTGCTGACTTACTGCAGTCCAGACCAGCCCCGCAGGCCGTCCCCCGGCCCCATTCCTTCAGATTTGTGATCCCATCTCTCTATACAAACGCCAGCCTCCAATTTCCTAGCTTCATTATAGACTTTTTTTATGTGTTTATACACATAAAAAAAAGAATACAATAACAACAGCATCAAATTTTTATCACACTAATATGGGTTGGCTGCATAAATCCTTTTTCTCCATTGTGCTCTGTTAAAAGTCAAATTCTCATTTAAATTTAATAAAAAAATATATTATTTTTAAAATTTTCTAGCCAAATCTTTTTAGGACTACATTTACCTTTCTTAAATAATTAAACAAAAAATAACTGTAAGGAGCTTAGCATAGAGAAGTTACAAATATAATGGCTGAAATTAGGAATGAGAGTTGAAACAAAGAAGAGACTATGGGTTAATAATGGGCATCAAGTCAATTCTGCCTTCAGGAGTTACAAATATAATGGCTGAAATTAGGAACGAGAGTTGAAACAAAGAAGAGACTATGGGTTAATAATGGGCATCAAGTCAATTCTGCCTTCAGGCTAGCTTCAGCACTGCTATCAATGAAGCAAGTCTTAGTTTCATTTATGTAGAATGGGATTCCATATTATAGGTTCCAGGCCAGAAAATGCTGTTAAAGGCATGAAAGATCATATTAACCTCCACTCGTTAAACCTCCAGATGCATAAGCAGTCCAGGATGCACGGGTATAACGAGTAAACCCACCTGAACTCCAAATAACTGCCGAGTGGAACAGAATTTAGAATCAAGGAGCCAGTCAAGGGAACCAATGGTGTTTTGGATGTGATATTCCCGCGAGCTTTGGAAAATCTAGGCAAAAGAATTGTACTTTTCTTTAAATGTCTTGAAATCAAACCATCAGAGCGTGGGTTAGGAAAAGGCAGCATAGACTGATCATATCATCATCATCAACATGAATATCCTTCTCCAACTATTGAGGGTAACCTTTATAAATCCTTATTCTCCATTTGTTTCAATTAAGTGATGCATGAGATTTTAAACCTATTTTGTGCTCTCTTTTTTCAGCATAACTTCAATTCATGTTATCTTTAATATACTATTTTTCATTTCTAATTTTTGGCACTAATTTTATGTCTTATGATTATATTTTCTACTCATGCTATTTATGTAATATAATCATTTTAAATTTACCCCTCCTAATTTTATCATTCATCTTAATATTCTTTGTTTGTTGCGCATGATTTGGCTATTAAAGATGTTTATATACTTTTTTTCTTCCTATCATAGAGTAATCATAAAAAGTACATAAAGGAAATAAAGCATTATCCTTCAATCAAGCATAAAGACGATAACAAAGAAAGATAAGTGCAATCTGAACAAAAGGGAAATAAGATTGGGTGGCTATAGAATCAAAAAAGGTACATCAATACCAAGCAAGCTATGAAATCCACGCAATACTAAGCTTAGCAGTGACTAGAACAAAAACAACATAGCTCTATAAATAATAATCAAAAGGCCTTGTTCCGTTCAACAGATCTAATAAACATTTTACTGAATTCACATGGAATCTTATCATAAAAATTAGAGAAAATATTTCTATCTGAAATAATGAGGGAAAGATATTCTCAACTTATATCAAACTTCACCTTCTATGAACATGATCGCATTAGAGACACAAGTACACAATCCTTAACCAATGTAAAATCCTTAGAATTAAATTTGCATAAACACAGACAGGATACCTGTACTCAAAAAAAAGTCTTCTTCCATCAATAGCCAGACCATTCTCTCCAATACCATCCATCATGCTACATGCAGCTTCCTGCATAGCATTAGTTTAGCAAATAATACAGTTGATATGTGGCTATAATAAATGTTAATGCATCAGTTCATACCACAGAGGGGAAGTCGATAAAAGCGAAACCACGAGAAACACCAGAATTGCGCTCTTTTATTACACGCACATGACGAAGGGGTCCCCATTCAGCCTATAAAACAAAACAACTTTATTGAAAAGCAGTAGAAGGAATGCATAATAGGGGGAATCCTTTATAGGCAAAAAGAACATACAAGCATTTGATACAAGTCTTCCTCGGTTGTCTTCTGAGATAATCCTTTTACAACAACTGTTGCTGATGGAGACTGCAATTTTAAAATTACCTAAATATTAGCGATCTACTATAAGATATTGATAAAAAGGCTGCAGCATTAACATAATAGATAAGAAAAATAATACCACAGATGAATTATTAAAGTGCTTCTCATCATGATCATAGTCCCATCGGTTCTCATTTCTATCATGCCGTCTTTCATCATAGATATCCTCTCTATAACTACGAGCTCCATTTCGCCCTCTAGGAGATCTTGATCTTGACCGATCATCTCGTCCACGAGAACGAGAGTCATAGTGCCTATCATATGGGCTTTGACCTCTTTCCCAGCTCAAACCCCGCTTTTCTCGATCCTGTTCGCGAGAATCATGCCTTCGCCAACTACTTTCCCTTCTTCCTCTATCTTGATCAGACTCATATTCATACCGACCCGTATCATAATCTCTTTCCCTGCTATTTTCTCTACTTCCATAAGATCCTCGGTGCCTAATATCATAATGGTCACCAATTTCATCACGGTCTCTAGTCCCTGACCTAGCATGCCTTTCAAACGCATAGTCCCGATAACCATCAGGATCATGATAGTTATCCATAGGGCGATACCTATCATGAAACCTGTCAATTTCATGAAATGAATCAATTTCATGATATTTTTTTGGGTCATGGAAGTTATCAATCTCATGATATGATGCAGGTCTTCTAGAATCTTTGTTGAGACTATCTTCATCATCAAAATTTCTCCTTCGGGATTGAGGCCACATGCCAGAAACTGGAGCAGATGGATAAATATCTCGATCAAGCATCTCCCCTGAATATGCATTCCGCGAATATATTGACTCCCTTGAAAACCTTTCAACAGGAACCCTCCTACCACCAGATCCACCAGCCCTGCCAATTTAAGTGTAGTGAAGTGGAAAGAACAAAGCCAAGTAAAGAGTGAATAAATAATTAGAAAAATTAATGGACTTCTAGAAATGATCAACTATATGAGGATTAGCACATTATACAATATTTTCTATTTAACCAATACAAGTTCTACGTAGAAATAACTAAAAATTTTATGAAGGATTAACAAATTTAAATTATTAGGAAACTAATATAGCCATCATAGAGAAATTAATAAGAGGCAACATGTCAAGACATTAAAAAATGTTCATACAACTAAAGTTTAACATGTTCTTACAAACTTAATCAGGCAGCAAAGGTGACTCACCTGAAATCCGGCTCATGCGCCGCACCATATCCCTCCAATGCCTGTAGATTAAACAGAATAAGTCATGTCAGCAACAAATCATTATGGAAGGAGTAGGGAAATCCATTCCATATCAACACTGGCGCACTGCTTCCAAGGATAGTTCTTTAAGGAGGCGATGCCAGTAAACATGGAGGGCAAGCACATGAGCCATTAAATCTTCTACATCATCCCTCATAACTAAAAAAGAAGAAAGCTGCAATTACGCTGTTAGTATCCCATCCTTGTTGTAGAACATAACGCCCCGGATCCATTTCTTTGAGTTTATGCACCGCTATCCTGCAACTTGGAAGGGTCTTGATAACCTCTCACACAGATAAGTTGCACGGTGTTTGCATATCTGTCCTGTAATTGATGCACAAACAGATTGTTAAACAAATTTCAATGGAGAACCAACCCTCAAAAGTGGCCAACCACGTATTGGAATCTTCAAACCAAGACGTCCAATTAACATCCCATCTTCAGGCGTTTAGAACACAACCAGTAAAAGATTCTTATAATACAAAGCATTTTTTGCAACCAATCACTTCCACCTAGAGTTTATGAATAGGCAAAAGAAGATTTAAAGGATATTGGATATTTTTGATAATCAACACATAATAATGACAAGGATAATGCAGAAAATTTTGTTTTAAGCTTACAAAAAGGACCACTGACTAAATCATAAATAAGCCAAAAACCAAATCTAGCTTGAAAATAAAGATCAAGCCATTAAGTGAAGAAGATGAAACGTTGATCAAAACAATCAAAAATAATTCAAAAAACAAATATAACTTGAAAATAAAAATCAAACCATTAGGTGAAGATGAACCATTGACCAAAATCATAAAATAACCCAAAAACCAAATCTAACTTGAAAATAAAGATCAAACTATTATGTGAAGATGAAGCCATTAAGCAAAGGGCTAAAGGCCTAGCAACCAAGATTACTAAGCAAGACAACTGCTTTGTTAGACGAAACTGCAAAGGATGGTAGTTTTATAATGAAATTTGAGTTTGTTATAGAAAATTTTCTAGTTTCAATTTTAAAAATTTTAAAAAAAAAATTATGGAGTTTATTCGGAGCTTATAATAGAGTTGATGCAGACAACTAGATAGAAAAACCAAAAGGGAGAACACAAGGGGTAGTAGAATTTTTCTCGATTCAAAATTTAGAAAGCCGACACCAACAAACCTCCAAAAAAAACGAAAGTTAGACAAAAACGAAACTAAATTAAAAATAAAACAAGCTACCCTCAGAACAACCAACTAGTCGTCACCTCATATGCAACGAAATAGTAGGTAAAATAAAAGAAGTGTTTAACGACATGCAAACCAAGCCTCCGACAAATGCTACCAAACCGGCCAACAACACTTTCAAGAGCTTGAGAAAAAAGATACAAGTGGGGTGGAAACTTGTGAAGAGAAGAAGTAGGTAATAAACCAAAGACGAAATCGAAAAGAGGAGAAGAGAAGTGAAAGAAGCTCGCAAGCTTTCCCAAGAAGAAACTCTCAGGTTTTTAGAGAACTTTTCTCAACAAACAACAACATTTAAATGCTTCAAAACAACCTATATATATATAGGTGAAAAGAGAAAGCCAAACAGCCCCAACCACCTCCAGCCGAACCAACCAGAAAAAGGGAGACAAAAGGTCAAAAGGCATTGCCTGGAGCACCACCCGAAAGGTCATGCGGGAAACAAGAACAGACAGCCACAAGAACAAGAACAGACAGCCACGGGAACAGGAGCCAGGCAGAGAAACCGAAGTCCAAACAGAGAGGGGAAGAACCAGGACCGCTCCAATTATGAGCTAAAAAGGTAGTTGAACTACATAGCAACATAATGAGCTGATTTTAGTAGAAGAACACAGTAGCTCACCAAAGGGTCAGCTAAACCCAAGACAACCAAGCCCAAACCAAGGAATCAAATCAGCCCAAGAGCCAAGGCACCAAAGAAGCTAGCACACCAAAGGTAAAACATGTCCAAAGCAAAACCTACTCATGATCATAGGTTGCCTTCCATCATAGGGTGAAAATAAAAAACAATAAATAAACAAAGCATTCAAATTACAATAGCTCAATAAAACTCAAAAAAAGATTTGAAATTTGCATGCATCAAGAGTTCACCTAGGAGCTAGCTCCCCTCTTTTATAGAGTTAGTTTAGGGTAGATTTAAATCTTCTCAATTTGTGTTTTGTCATAACTCCATAAAAGAAGGAAACCTCTTTTATATGTAATACCATGGTTTTAAAAGGAGAAATTGAGAATTGAGACATTTTGTCGAAGGGAGCCGAGGCGTAAGCCTCAAAAAGGTAAAACAAAGTACTAAAAAATTATAAATAACTCATAAAAAAATTATTAAGAAAATTATGAACATAATGACTCATTTGAAAGTAAATGCTACTGAAACATAAGATTCAAAATAAATACTCATTGTTTGTCAAAAAATAACAAATTTTCCATGTTAATGAAGGTTTAATACAAATAATAGTATAATTTATCATCTTAAAAATGAGAGAACTGGTTTCAAGAACTGTGCTTTTGATGTAGTTTAAAACATTAATTATTTATAATTTTTAGGCGGTCCTTCCGCTTTGCACAAGGTTCTCAGAGTTCTTTATTCGACAAAGTTTTGAACAAACAATGGCATAACTTCTGATATTTAATTAATAGGAAAAGCAATTTATCCAAGTATAATTCTATACCATTTTTCTACTACTTTTATGATATGAAGAATCTATGTTTCAGTATTGCTAGGCACATGCAAGTGCTATTGAGAAACGCATAAATGGAATTAAAATCAAATTATGAAATAATATGTGTACTCCTGATCAGACAGTTCAAGACAATAAAAATTCAACTTCGCACAAAGGAGGCAAAATAGGTCAAATGGGAAGAAAGCTCCTTACCTTCACAGTTCACATGACACAAGCGAAGCCAAAGCAACTCTCGAAAGGTTGAAAGGTTGTTACATTCGTTGTGAGCTCTTATTGGAACAAAACTTTCAAAACTCTACTTCTCACGAAGTAGTCGAATCTGGCACAACGTCAAAAGGGAAGAAAGGTCGTTACCTTTGCTACAAAGAACTCAACCTGACACAAAAGAAGCGAAGTTGAAGCAAGTGAAGACGAACTAGTTTACACAAAGCGAAGAATCATTGCCTTCGCCGAGAGATGCCGAAAGAGGCGAAGGAACTTCTTGAACAATTGTCTAAGTACCCCTAAATATAATACGCGCGACTCGACCGAATTAAAAAAAACAATAATAACAACAATTGAAATGAAATAGCGCCTCAAACTGCCTCAAGGCGTTACACCTCAAGCCGTACGCCTCAATAAAAAAAAGTGTAAGCCTTGCATGAATCGGTGAGGCTTAAGCCTCGAGGCATCCAAGTTGCGCCTCGAATCGAGGCGCACCTCAAGGCGTAGGCCTCAAATGCCCTTGTAAACCATGTATAATACAACTATATAAAATGTTTAATATATTTTATATTCCACTTTTTTGGGTTAGTCGAGCAATAGCTGGCTAGTGAGAGCATGATGCAAGTCAAGTGAGAGAGTAAGCTATTGTGGTTGCAAGGGCATGAGCAAGGAAAGCTATGAGTGGAGGAGTATGCAAGTAGGAGACGAGACTAGGGGTGTAAGTGAGCCGAGCCGGCTCACGAGCCGGCTCAAGCTCAACTCGTTTCTGGGCTCGCGAGCCGAGCTTATCGAGCTCGTGACTCGAGCTCGTTTAGTAAACGAGCTCGAGTTTGAACTTGATAAGGCTCGGCTCGTGAGCTCGCGAGCCGGATCGAAAGATTTTTAATTTTTTAAATTAAATAATTATTATTTTTTATTACATTTAAATCATTAAAAATAATTGGTTGTATGCAATTTAAAAAAAAAAAAAGATAAAGATGCATCTACAGTAGAACAGTTCCCAAAAACAAATACATTAAATATTTTAATATATTCCCAAGCCATATAATGTCAAAAAACAGAAGAGGTCTTTTATACATAGGAAAAAGTAACAGACAACTGAGAGTCATGCAAACGAGTGCCCCAAGGCGTCTGCAGTGTGGCTGGCTCGCTAGCCCAGAAATAGGGCGAGAAATGACGAAATTGGGTGGGCAGGAAATCAAAAACGAGCAGCTCGACGAGCTCGTTCTATAACCCAAGCCGAGACCAAGCTCGACTTGAGCTCAGTGTATGACTCGCGAGTCGAGCTCGAACACCTCCTAACTCGAGCTCGACTCGACTCGTTTACACCCCGATAGAAGACTAACTGCATGAGCAAAGGGTTTAGGGTTAAAAAAAAATTCTATTATATCAAAAAATTTACTTAATTTTCATTCAAATTTTTTATTTTCTTTTTTTTTTACACTTTTTATTTTTATTTGAGGTTTCAAATTTTATTTTTATCTTTTTTCCTTTTCTTTTAAATGCTTTAATTAGACAATGTGAATCCTAATCCTCAAGGCAAATTTAAATTTTTAGTGGGTGCTTTCCTTGAATTTTGTTTCGTACTTTCCCTTTAGATTAACATTTACAATTTGAGATTTATTTTCCCTTTCTTACTATGTGATTTTGAGATTTATGGTGACAAACAATGTTAATTTGTAAATGTTTCATGTCATATTTATGAATCATTTTTTAAGTTCAAAATTTTTTTCTGGTTCAAGGCTAAATCATCAATCTAACATGATGGCCAGGGGAAAAAGTCTCAATTACCAAAAATTCGTATTTTTAAACCTTAATTGAAAATATAAAAATGCCCATACACTCAATGGCAACAAACTTAAGGCAATAAAAGTAACATGATGGGATTGGAACTTAAAAATTGCAGTTGTATCTCAAGAGCCTAATGGAAAAATTGAAATAAACTAGATAAACAACAAACAAAACACATACAATATTTACCATTTCCCAAACACCAACAAAATTTAAGGATATCAACTAGACAAAAAAATCCCAAATGAGTGGCTAAATCAGATGCTAAAGGGAGGGAAAGAAACAATGGTAGGAGAATAGGATGGGTAGCAAAAGGTAGCATGGAGTTAGCAACAACACTAGAAAATACATGCATTGTCTATTATAGATACCATGTATGGCACCACTGCATCAGGAAATGAGGAAAACACCTAGAAGTGCAGATGTGTAGAGCAATGGAAACATATTTGGGACGTTTTTTTTTTTTTAATTTGGGACAGTTAAATGACAAGGAGGCATACGAAAGCGAAATTTTACAAATTAACACCTTAAAATTATGCCATTAAACCAAGTCCCAATTAAGATTATAATGCACATGTGACTGATAATGACCTGACTATTAGATGCATAAATTAAATTCAAATGAAAACATTTCTTATGCTTAAGACTTTCTAGTCCGCTTTGAGTTTGAGGTGCCCTCAAACTGCCTTCACACTTGCGATGTTTTGAATTTAGATTGCAATTTAATATGGCAAAACTATCTTCCAATTCCTAGCCTCACACTTGCGAAGATCGCCGAAGAGTTGTACAAATGAGTAAATATGATTGACTAACCATGAATGGAAAAATTCTAGTTTAACAAAGACACCCTTCCTGTTGGTTCACGTTACAATAAATTTTCCTAAAAGGATGTTTTGAATTTGCAGCTACTTCAAAAAGGCACCTTAAGGAACAACACTAAGTTCATCCTTTACTTACAAAAATGATTGCAGTAGTCTCTAGTAAATAGATGGAACTATTGATATGGCATGAAAAATAATTTCTTTTATTTTTATTATCTATACTATAATTAAAAGAAACCTGGGATTTCACCAAGATAAAATTGCAGTCATTGATAAATAAATAAATTTCAATAGTTAGATCTACATCTATTAATCTAAATCTCATTTAAAAATACTATCCAACAATCAATCAAGAAGATAGTATTATTTTGATACTTCAATCCAATCATTTCATAATTATTTTTTCATTGACTTACTATATGCTTGTTGTTCATAAGAGTTAAGACGCTTCATGTAAGAAAATCAAGAGTTACATTTTTAAATAAAAACTTCTCTCTAAATTCATCAGTTTATTTTTCACTTGCATTAAATTGTACTTATATACTTGGGATTTTTTTTTTTTTTTTGAAAGATGCTTAAAGATAAACAATTTAACCTACTAATTAAATCATGTAATTGTAAGCATTTACAATTTGATAGTTAAAAAACTTATCACTAATTCCATCTATTCAAACTTATAACAAATTATATAACATTTCTGAATTTTTTTAATATCTTCAAAACAGGATCAACATTGTAAATAAATTGTTTCATCAAATAAATAAAATATGATTTTTTAACAACAATTATTATTACTCATTTAAGAATATTATAGATGCAGATAAATTAAAAAAATACTTTTATATAATATATTTTTCTCGACATATAATATCTTTTTCTTGACATGTAGTAATTTAAGAAAATATAATAATAATAATAATAATAATAATAATAAAACTAAAATTAATCCATGCATTTTTACAACCAACAATAAAAGTAAATGAACTCCAACAAAGCAATTCAAAAACTAACCAATACTAGCACTGCAATTATAATGCAAGATCACAACAAAAAAAAACACCCAGAGAGAAAAATCTAACACTAAAACTAAGAAAAATTGAAGTTCTTTAAGCAATAGAAATGTTATAGTAGCAAATTGAACCAATGTAAAAAGTAGTTCAACATGAATTTTCATAAATGAGTAATTTCTCACATAAATTAGTCAAAGCTTTGGATAAAGTATCCATTTTTCAAATGTTGTTGAGACATTTTCATCAAAGATAAATCTTTATATATGATAAAATTAAAATGTATAGCATCAAAAAGAAAACATTGCAGCATCAATAAAATTCAGATAACAAGCTAGAGCTTGCTACATCATACTAGGATATTTAAGGCATGCAATAAAATATCATGAACTTAGCCACTTCATACGGACAATACTTTAAAAATCCCAACTACGAAGCTCAATAATGGAAATACTATTTAATTATGGCATCTCGTTTAGATACTTTTCATTAACATCAAAATTTTGTGAATCATAAGTTTCTAACTGTAGTATTACAAAGGCCAAAATTAAAATTTCATGTAATTCTTAAAACCCAGATCACAGCAAAAGTGCATGCATATTTAAAAAAGCTAATTAAAGAAATATATATTGCACGCCTCCAGGGAGTCACCACCAGTAACTCAAATTCATAAATAATAATAATAATAATATGGCTTTTTTATATGATTTAATCAAACAACACAACCAAATTATCATACAAAAGAAAAATATACTCAGAAGATGATGTCTGACACATCTAACATTACTACTAAGTGGAAAATGCTTACATTAGATCAGAGATTGGGAACATTTTAAAAGAGGATTATCTCTTCATGTTAACATGATTTCCTTATTTCACAAAAGCACTTTCCAGAAATAATATTTTACCGAACCCTAAACACCGGCACACATCGGCAGGCTTGATTTTCTTAATAACAATTCATTACATCATCTAACGCAAAAATGTACTCATCTCAAGGCCAAACATCCTTCCAGATACCGCTGATCATTAATTTAGTTGTACAATAAAAAATCCAGAGACGAAATCGTTTCTACTCTCAATAACTTGATAAGATTTGCATCATCTACTAAACATGAAATACTTCATTTTGTAAAACCGATGTCAAAAACTCCACGTGCCCCAACCTGAGGCATCGGTACTACTGCTTCGAAGAGAACCCCGAGAGGGAATACCAGTCTCAGCAAAAGAAAACCCTAAAAAGGTACACACTAAATACATAGAATAGAGAAAGACTAGGAGATACATGTACCTTTGGCTTCCAGCGCCAACGCCGCCGCCTGCCGCACTCGGCTGCAACTGCCGCACGCCGGGAAAAGCAAGGGTTTCTGATGGACAAGACGTCGGAAGAAATCGAAAAAGAACCGAAGTTAATTACTTACGAGATGCGCAATCAGGACGACGATGGGCAGATCTAAAAGATCATCGTTTGTTTGGAGTAGATAGAAAAAGCGAAAGGGGAAATCGATGGAGCGATCAGGCGAAGAGATGTGAGGGGAAAATTGCGAATAAACGACGTTTGGAATATAGGGTTTTATTGTTGGATTTGATTAATATTTTGCAGAATTGCCGAATTATAACCGCGGTGTAAAAATAGGTTAACGGGTCTAATTTGTTATTTGTATTCAGTTTGATTTTTATTTAGGTTTTATTTGAAATATATTTTTATTTTTTATTTTTAAAATTATAATTATAATTTTATTTGATTAATATTTTTTTAAATACTTTCAAAAAATATTGTAACTAAAAAATACTTTCAATTACAACTTTAAAAAATTAATTTCTCTATAGTAATTTTACAAAGTATTAAAAAATTTATCTCAAATGAAGTCTTAATATTAAGCAATTGATTTGAGTTCAACCAATTTAGTAAATAGGTCAAATAGATGAAACCCAATATGAGTTGTTGATACCCAGGATGATCCGAACTTCATCCGATAATCTGTTTTGATTAACAAAAAAATTTATAGTTTATGAACCGTAGTTTAAATTAATTGATAAAAATACAAAAAAATATACCAACAATCAAAATAAATTAAGGAAAAAATTTAAAAGGGCCCAAATTTGGGTTCGTGAATCAAATAAAACCAGTTCTCCTAATTAAATAGGTCAAAATTCTGAATCCAACCCATTTATTAAGCTGGTCAATCTGAATTACATGAATCATATTCTCTATTCAACACCACAAGAGTTGGTCTATTTTTTGGGGGGCGTTATTCCATTAGGAAATTAGGGTAGAAGCCCCATTAAAAAAAAAAAAAAAAAAACTGGTCAATCTGAACCTAAATTTTTCAGGTCGAGTCATGTTAGTCATTTATTTCTTTCATATTTATCTATTTCAACAAGTGAAGACATTGCCAACTTGTATTTATTGAGTTATTGTTAGAATCTTAGAGTTTTTTTTTTTTTTTTTTTTGGGCAAGCTGAGGAATACTTTCCGACTTTAAATAATCTTAGGCTTCGTTTGGGACGGCTTTCTTATTATTTTCTAAAACAACTTTCTATTACCAAATTTTTTAGTTCACAAATTTTGCAAAAAAATTTACTTTCAAAAGCAGTAAGAAAGTCATTCCAAACGAAACCTTAGCTCTTATTGAATATCTTTGATAAGATGGACCTTCTTCTTCTCAATGGTAAAACAATATTATTTGGTTAGCCTACTTATCTTGACGTCGACCTATAACTCTCTTATTCTCTCATCTCTTTGAACAAATCATAAAAGAACAACACAACAATAAATTATATCGTGTTTATAGCTTTTTCATACACAAAGCATTAAATGAAGTTTATAAATACTTATTAGCTTTTTTTTCTAAAGATTGTGCCTAAACTTTCTTCCAATTTGAAGATATGGAGAACATTAAGGAATACACCGACTATAAAGTTGTTGTCATGTTATTAAAATGTTATAATAAATGAGAAAGATACAAATTTGGAAGGTGAATCATCTTTTGCACCTCTTTAAAGAAGATTGAGGGGAAAAAATTGAAGTACTTGATATAGGCAAAAGGTTGAAGTCATTTTTTTCCAAAAAAATAAAAAAAAAGGTTGAAGTCATTTTTAATCTATCCACTACAAATGATATTCTTCAACCATCTCTTCTAGAAAAAGATATTAGGTGTGGCCTTTCCTCTTTGAATGAAACATCTTAGGTGGAGATTACATAAACTTTTTTATAATGCCACGATTATGCCAAGTGAGATGTGTTGACTTTTAAGAGTGGAGAAGCCGCCAACTCTTTGAAGAGTGAATAATTAAGATGAGATTGGGGGAAATAATAAAATATTGCGCTCAAAGTCGCTAAGTATTAATATGAGTACAATTGAGAGTTTGCCAAAGATTTGAATCAGTGAACATTACGGTATTGCCCTTTCAAGTTGACCATGAGCATGAGAAAAATATAGACTAATGGGAGAGCCACTAAGTTCTAAATCTTAGGAGAAGCTAAGGAGAGATATACTTTGCAACTTGATAGAAAAAATTTATTATTTTACCTAGTCACATTGATAGTGCTTCAATTGAAATTGCTAATGATGTTAGAGTAGAAGAAAATGAGTTTATCACCAATCACCATTTTATGGTGTAACACCCTAAAATCTAAATTGGAAGAATTGTATTTTTTCTATCTTCTTATTTATTACCAAAGCTACTAATTATCCATTAATTTAATAAATTCAATGAAAGCCACTACAAATCATATACATCAAAAAGTAATTCTATATTCATTCTTTCAAAATGCAATTTAAAATAGCCAATATATCATTTGATATATTGATCTATCTTTCAGCTCCTGACTACAAAAGAATAAAAGAAAATATATATATAATAAAACGTGGAAATACTAATCAACCTCATTCTGCAATATCTTGGTCATTTCTCAAACCTGAAATCAAAATCACATAATGAGCTTATAAAGCTCAATAAGTAACTAAAAAGCATATCGATGCATACATGTAAGGCAAAATAATCAATATGTATGCCCCAGTCCAAATCAATATCAATTATTATACTATCAACATGAATATAAATCAATCTATGCAATCAATATCAATCACAAGTATGAACTAATATGATCATCAAAGCAAGAGTATCTTAGTAAGAAAAAGAAATCCATTAATCTATAAGAAAATTAGTAAAAAGTCTATCAATCAATAATAGATGTTGTACAGTAAAACAAGCCTCAATTTTCTATCAGGTATAATCATGCTGGTGATTTTATTATATGCTTTCATCAATTATTATGTCATGTGTCAGTATGTCATACCAATATGTTGTATCAATATATATATATATATATATATATATATATATATATATATATATATATATATATATATATATATATATATATCAATGTTCTTATCACATGATATATTATGTTATATCAATCTTAATACTAGTTTAATCAGTTTTATTTATCAATCAATTCATATATTATTTTGTAAATGCATGTAAACATGGATAAAATCATGAATAGCAAGGCATGATACCTAGCTAGTTACATGGTGTTTTCATATATCTTATATTAGTATCAAGCATCAAGTTTAGGAGGCTTACTATATCTCAATGTTCTTATCACATGATATATTATGTTATATCAATCTTAATACTAGTTTAATCAGTTTTATTTATCAATCAATTCATATACTATTTTGTAAATGCATGCAAACATGGATAAAATCATGAATACCAAGGCATGATACCCAGCTAGTTACATGGTGTTTTAGGAGGCTCATTATATCTCCTCAAATGATTAAATTAATTAGTGATGTTGAGTTTATGCTTCTTCACTTGATTCATAGGAGATTCATCTCCAAGGATTTCGCTCTTAATTTTTTTTTTATCCAAGCATTGTTAGGAGAAGCCATGCCATCGCTTATTATTGAGTTTTATAATTTTCGTACGCCTTCAAGTCACCCTCTTACAAGCTAGTTGCATTTCTATGTTTCTCCTTACAAAATGAAAGACTTTTGCTAAAAACTAGGAATGTTGAGCTAGAAGGTTCTTTCAAGAAACTATAAGAGGAAAAAGTCAAGTTCACTTCCCAATCTTGTAGAGTCATTGCTATTAACAAGTTCGTTGAATCTTTTTTTTTTTTTTTTTTTTTTTTTTTTTTTTTTTTTTTTTGGGACATTTAGGCCATTTAAGGCAAACTCACACACACAATGCATACACATAGACTCGAACCCTGAAACTCTTAGTTGGAAGCCTAAGCTCTCAACCATTAGGCCAAGGACAGTTGTCGTGTCGTTGAATCATATCAATACAAGGAAGAAACTAAGGATAAGTACCATGAAGGAATCATCTTTTGCTTGGAGGTTTCAAAAAATCATAAATCTATTAATCATGTTTATAAATACTGAAGTCGTTCGCACTGGAGTCCCAAAACTGACTTGAGCAAGTGGTGGCAACTAAAAGCTTTCAGTCGATTATATTCGTTGGTGGGGGTGTAGGTTAAGTTCACTATGGGCCAAAAATGGAAGGGCGAATGATCTTATTTCCCACATAGTTGACAAATTATCTTGTTTGAAATAGTGCAACCTCCTCTATTTGACTAATACTATGTGCCTCCCCTAAAACTGTAGGAGTTGCAACACCTATTGAGAAGTGGAAACCTACTCGTGGCATTCAAAGTGAGTTGAGGGTCAGTTATTGGTGTTTCTTTAGCATTGTCGATACCAATGTGGATGGCCTTGTTGCACAATTAGAAGTAGAGGTTCTTAAGGCTTCTAGGAGTGACTTTTGTGCTCATAAAAGTTCTGAAATCTTGATAAGATATGAGTCAGTAGGGGTGTCAATATTCGACACGGCTCGAAAATTCGACCCAAAAATTTCGGGTTAGGGTCAACCCGAACCCAAAACGTGTCGGGTTCAGGTTCAACATTTCGACCAATTTTAAAAATCGGCTCAGGTTTGTGTTAACCCTTTGATCCAAAATTGACCCGATTTTGACCCCGCAATCCGATTTTGACCCGAAAAAGGGGAGAAAGACCTATTTTTACCCAAAAAAGAGGAGATAGACCCATTTTTTACCCGAAAACTAGAAACTTTTTTGTTGAAAACGGGTCATTCGGGTCGTGTCGGACTGACCCGGACCCAAAGCGGGTCAGATTTGGGTCAGAAAAACTAACCCGTTTTAAAAAATTGTCGGGTTCAGGTTGACCCAAATAGTGCCTGGTCAGTTTTGGGTTCGGCCCGAACCCGAAACTGTGACCTGAAATTGACACCCCTATGAGTCGGTCTTTGAAGATATATAATGTAACAGCTCAAACTCTTAACTATCGAAATATTTTTGAAAATTAAATTATTTTCAAAAAAATTATTTTAAAATCATTTGTGTTTTATTTTTTTAATGAAAATCATCTTGGTCATCATCTACTGTCACCGTCAACCAGCGAGTCACTACTACCGCCACTACCACAACCATTGCCGGCGCCTTATGTAATATTCAATAAAAGCAAAATTAACACTTATTTAAAATTTATATTATTAACATATAAATAAAAATAAAAGCAGAAATTGATCCAAAAGGACCCTAAAATTTTCAGATCAGTATTTTGATATCGTAAATGCTTTATTTAAAAGAGTGCTTCAAGCATTTCCTTCATCGTATATATTTAAAATTTCCATACCTCTTATGCATGGGATGCATACATTTGCTTGGCCACTGTAACTTTATATTACTGCGAAGCACTGGAAAATTTTGGAGCAACAAGCTCCCTTTGGATAAGAGATCTAACTGAAGGATTGGAACAAAGGACCTGTAGATGTCTTCATTGTTGCTTTCATTTGATCAATAATAGCTGAATCAGGGATCTGTTACTTTCTTTTTCCCTTTCCGAGTCTTTTTTTTTAGCTATAATAAGGCAAACTTTTTGGGTGTTTTGTGCTGTCATAAACAATGCATGAAGTCTACATCATCTATTGTTTCTATGACAAAAGGATCAAATTGGTTCCTCAACTTTTTCTGAAGGATCAAAATAGTTCCCGATTATATACAAATATTAATTTAGGCTCCATCTGACAACATTCTTATTGCTTTTTAAAATAACTATTTAGTACAAAAAAAATTTAGTTGAAAGCTACTTTAGAAAACAATAAGAAAGCTGTCTCAAATGAAGTCTAAGGCTTCGTTTAGGACGACTTTCTTGTTGTTTCTTAAAGCAGCTTTCTAGTATAAAAATTTTAACTTTTTTAACTAAAAAATTGCTTTAAGAAGCAACAAAAAAGACGTCCAAGATTTCGTTTGGGACGGCTTTTTTACTGCTTTTTAAAATAATTTTTTAGTACATTAAAATTTTTTACTAAAAAGTTGCTTTAAGAAACAGTAAAAAAGCCGTCTCAAACAAAGCCTTAATTTCTTGGCTACTTAAAAAGGGATCAAATCAATCCTTCTGTGAGATCATTTATATCCCTTTCTCAAATATCAATGAACTAAAATAAGAGTTTTAAATAATCGGGGATTATTTTGATCATTTGTTAAGAGTGAAGAGACAACTTTGATTTTTAACTCATTTTTCTAATCATAACTATCACATACTTCAAACATTTTACTCTTTCAAACCTTCTGAAATTACTAGATGTTTATGTTTAAGTGATTCCCATGGAAAAATGCATGACATAGCGCATGGATCTTCTTCTTCATCGAATAAGCATTTGTAACCTTCAATACACGATGCTTTTAATAGGCAAGAACTACAACGTTGTAGAGGATTTTATAAGAGAATAATGAACTATTATATATACCCATCTATCTCTACACTTTCAGATAATCTTCTTCATTTTAATCACAATCTTGAATCTGAAGCCTTCCATCTATAAATCATTCATATAATAAATCAAAGACAAATATATCACACTTAGATATCTATTATCAATTTATTTTCAATTCACTTAATAAAATATCCAGCAAATTCTTCTCGTCAACCTGTTTATCTCCTTCAACACCTTCCCCTAACTGACCTCAAGTACTAAATATCAATGAATGAAAACAATGTATGCTGTACCTGGAATTTTCTACCAAATTTATTTTCCCTTTGTGTGAAGACGAGACTATGCAGTCTATAACTAGATGATTCCATGGCCTATGTTAATGATTTGATTTTTTTTATCTTTCTTATTTGTTCTTTTCTTCCCCTACTCATCACCAAAGCCCTACATGGGATCCTAGTTGGGTACCCATTGGGTACACATGCTTTACTCAGACGGGCTTCGCCGACCCATGCTGAATTTTGGGATGCCGTACCCACCTATATCCACCTACTTTCCATGTTTTTTGAACGCAGCCTGCCACGGACTAATGACCTTGAGACTTGTTGCCCTTTGCTCTGATTGCAAACTTTCAAGACACATATCATAATTTACCGTAGTTGCTGCGTGGTTAAGTGCTGCACACTACATAGTGAGAATTGCAGTAATATAAGATATATGATGATTAGCAATGTAAATCGATTTATCCCCCGATGTTGAGTACCCACTCATACCCACCCACAAGGCCATGGGTGTACCCCCATACCCATTGGGTATGGGTGGGTGTGAGTATGGATACCAGGCCAATGCAGGAGGGCTCTACTCGTCACTTCCATCCTTCCCACACCCTCTGAATGCTCATGAAGATGACTCAATTCTGGCAATATAGATGCGACATGATTGAAATGATATAGTGATATAGGCTAAGTTACAGGAAAATCAAACTCTCCTGAAAAAAGTTTTAACCTGCATCATTTCACATGCTGAGTAGAATAGTTATGAATTCAACCTCTACATTGGATGATTGGACCTAGCCATAACACTAGTTTCTTTTTCTTTTCAGATAATAAAAACATAATATCTCGAAGTGAACTTTATGTCTTAAATGAAGCCAATAACAACAACAACATCAAGCCTTTGTCCCACAACGTGGAGTCGGCAGCATGAATCCTTTTTCTTCATTGTGTTATGTTAAAAATCAATTTCTCGTTTAAAAGGATTCATGTCATGGTTATTCAACAAGTTTTACGTTGGTTGTCGATTACCTAACACAACCCTCACCTTTTCTCATCCAGGAGTTGAGACCTGACAACGGCAGTGTTAAAGAAAGCTTCTATATTCAAGTGCTTGGCCTTAACATGTAAAAACCTTTTCCTTGGAGACTTTTCTATACCTAAGAATTCATCAACTAGCCTCCCAATGCTCTTTTTTGGGAGTTTACATGACTTGGCTGGCAATTCTATCGACCAATAAATAATTATCAAATGTGGTTTCAGTCACTATAGTGGTACTAGACAATCAACAACCAAGAAGATAAGTTTGTTCAAGAAGACCAATAACATACTTCTTTGAGATAGGGAAACCTCCCTCTTCTTGCTATAAGAAAATATTGATGTAGAACGAACATGCAAAGTTGAATTACTTGAAGAGTTTGCACGCTTAAGTGTTGCAAGCAACAATAATCATATCTTCACAATGAATTTTCTAACGACAAAAGAAAAATACTAAGAGCGGTAAAATAAGCTTAGGCTGAATCACACACGTAAGAGTTAAGATCATAAAACAATCAAGTCAATCTAACGTTGCATGCATGAATGGTTTCAACAATAAATCCCTAAATTAACAATGAGAATAGTTGCTATGCAAGGACTCTCACTCTACTCGCTAGATCACTAAAGTTTTAGCGGAGGAGTATCTACACTATCTTCATGACTCTACTAAGACCACAATTGAGAAGTAACTACAAAGATAAAAGGGTCGGATGAAGAGTTTACCCAAAGAAATAGAAGACATGAAGCTTTAGTGGCTGTTTGGGTGCTTGAGATGATGTAGACGGCAACCAAAGCCCTTCTTGATGTGGTGGACAGCAATCGGAAACTTTAGGATAGCATACGAAGATCTCCCGACTGGCTGGACATCAGGAAAAGATGCAGAATTTCTCTGAACAACAGCAGTTTGGTCTTGGACAGATCTTGGACAACAACCTTTCAGGTGCAAGAAACGTTGGACTGCTCTTCTAGGCTGCTGGAAACTTGGGACAGCAAATTGTGGTCGTCCAGTGTGCTGGACAGCAAGATATTCTTGTTGGAATAAAGAGACAGCAAGCAGAACTTCAGGACAGTGGCAGTTTTGACCTTGGATGGAACCTGGACAGCACTCCGTCAGGCTTAGGGGCCTTGATGAGGACATCGATCCAAGGTTCAAACATGTGTATCGCCGGAAACATCGCAGATCGATGGCCACGATTCAGAGCTTATATTTCTAGTTGTTTATGCATTTTATTTTTATGTCTTCCTATTGTACCCTTATGTTGAGTTGAGTCATGTTGGGGCCCTGAGGGCAATTTAGTCTTTATTTCTTCTTGTATGCTTGAGACCTATATATATAGGTCTTTTCTCTTGTAATAGCTAATGAATGTTTGAATGAAAAATTGCTTTTGGTTTCTACTTCTTCTTGCATGAGGGCTTGAGAAGGGAGAGAGCTCAAGGAGAGCAAATCGCAAGGCCCACCAGTCGTTGGAAGAGTCCGAGGCTCGTGGTTAAACTTTTCTATCTTCTCGTTCGTGTTTACCTTCATCTTCTTTCCCTCCACTACAAGAAATCCCGCCTCCTACCCCATTGTCGCCGCCCCCTTGGGAACCCGCCGCCAACCACCTCCTCAACCCTGACCGGCCACCTCGCCGGCAACTTCCCTTCTCCCACCCAACCTCTTCCCTACACAATTTACAAATTTGAAATTCGAAATTTCAAATTTCGAATTCTTTCCTAATTTGGAACTCCAATTTATGAAGGTTTTCATGATGGAATTCAATTTCAATTTGATTCAGATTGGAGTTATGAAACCTATTGTCACGTCATCATCCCAGATTGGAAACCTTTTCTCTTGAATTTCCCTCTCTCTTCCTCTTAGCATGCCGCCGGCCCTTAGTGGGAATTATTCCCATTAATTGCTAATTAACTCCCCTTCCCCAAATTTGAAATCCAATTGATTTCAAATTAATTCCCACCCTTTTATTTCAAAATCCTGAAATTAATTTCATGTTTTGTTTAAAACTCCTCCCTCTCCTCTCTTGAAACTGCCAGCCACCCCCCCCTATTAAGCTCCCCATTAATTCCCTAATTAAGGCATTAATTCCAATTGATTTGAAGTTCAAATTCAAATCTATTCCCTCCTAAATTACACAAACTGAAATTAAATTTCATATTTGAGTAATCCCTTCCATAATTCCCCAAAACCAATTTTCCCTCAAGCCCTAGCCTCCTCCTCTTGCACCCGCCGGCCCCCACCCTCTCTCCTTGAGATTCCCGCCGGCCCTCTCCCCTCCTCTCCCATCTTATCAAACGACAAGTACTCTCTTTCAACACCACGTTCTTCCTCTCTTCGTGTGGAAGATTCTCCGACGCCAAGCATGCATGGCGGAATCCGAATGGAACTTTGGATTTGTGCATGACGATCGAGGTCAAGTCGACATCCACCAATCTTCGTTCTTTGATGTGGGCTTTGATTTCGACGACACCGTTGAAGACTACTTGAATCGCATCCTCCCCACGCTCGTAGACGTTATCGACGAGCAATTCGATGACGATTCGTGGACCGTCAACGGCTATCCGTACGTGTCTCCTCCACCACCGTCGACCTTTCCGTGGCTCAAGACCATCGGCATTGCAACCTTCCTCATGGCATCGTTTGGTGTGCTGAAGATCTTCTCCCGCTAAGCCTAGTGTAGTTGAGTGATCAATCCCCAAGGTGAAACTCTCGTTATTAAATTACGGATTGTTGATTAATAGCTTTTGATATTGCTACTATCCTTGGTTATCCATGAGTTTTTGGTTAATCTACTTGTACTCCTTCGCCTAAGCAAGTTAACAACTAAGAACCTTTAATGATTTTACTTGTTATCTCAATAAGCTCTTAATTGTAATTCCAATATTGTCAATCACTTTTAATTTTCTCAAGAAGCTCCTTCGCATGTGGTATCACATCAGGCTTGCTCCTAGGGTTGATGGGAGCTATGGACAGCAAACCATGGCCTTCCTTGCCGCTGGATAACAAGGCTCACGTGATGGATGAGGAGAGCATCAAGCATGAATTTTGGAAAACATTTAATTGGGAGGGATTTGAATCTTCAATTTGAAATTCAAAATAATTCCAATAAGGGTGGCTTGATTGGGCGGCAGCCAATGGGGGTTTAATGAGGATTTAATGAGGGTCTAGGTGGCAAAATTGGAGAGAGAAAGGGAAAGATTAAGTGGCCGGCCATGTAGGGAGAGGGGAGGGGGAGTTAATTGCTTAGTATGTGGGGCCCACGGAAATTACTAAAGGTTTTAATCAAATCTGAAATTTTAATTCAGATTTCATTAAATGAGGGAGTTTCCTAATTGAAATTTATTAGGGAGGGAATTATTTGAATTCAAAAATTGGATTGAATTCCAATTAATAGACCTTCATAATTGGGAGGATTATTTTAGGAAAGTATTTATGAGCTTAGAATTTTGAATTTCAAATTCCATGGGGGAGGGAGAGGTGGCCGGCGGCATGGGGGTGGAGATGGGGACGGGCCGTGGTGGAGATGGTGGCTTTGGGAGGGGTGACCGGCGACTGGGTAGGCCAAGGCAGCCGGCGGGATGGGGGAAACAGGGGCTTGAGGTGGAGGAATTTGGGAGAGAATTTGAGTGGTGAGAATGGCCGGCGGTGGAAACTATGGACGTAGACAGGTGGAGAGGGAATTTTATGCATGAAGAAAAATAAAAGAAAAAGAAGATAAGAGAACCGCGAACCTTGGAATCCACCAAGATTGATGGGTATTGCTTTTGCCCCACTTGGGCCTCTCTTCTCACGAACTCACTAAGAGATCATTCCAAGAGAGAGAACTTAGAACTCTCAAAGAGATCCATAAGCACAAATTAAAAATTTCATATTAAATCATCATCCCCTCTCAAAGAGGAGGGAGAAGGCTTAAATAGCCAAATACATGAAGGAAAATAAAAGACACAATTGCCCAAAGACACAATTGCCCCTAGGGCAAACATAAGACAAAGCCCTCAAGTGAGGGTAGAAAGGGAAAAATAACAATAACAAATCAAATATATAAAATATATCAAAATAAATAGACATGATCGTAGCCGTTGATCTTCGATGTCCTCATCAAATATAACTCAAGGAGTTTAGGCATGTTGACCTCATTTTTGTATGAGGTCACTAGGGACCCATCCAGACTCTAGATCAATCCTGACCCTACATCAATCTAGACTCTAGATCCTAGGATCTATCTTGACCTTAGGATTCTTTCATATCAATCTAAAACCTAGGATTCTCCTAGATCCAGACCTTAGGATATATTCTAGATCTTAGGATCCTTCTAGATTCCAGACCTTAAGATCTATTCTAGATCATAGGATCCTTCTAGATTCCAGGCCCTAGAATCTACTCTAGACCCTAGGATTCTTCCAGACAAATTTCAGACCTTAGGATCTACTCTAGACCTTAGAACTTTTCTAGACTTCAGATCTTAGGATTTATTCTAAACCCTAAGATTCTCCTAGATTTCAAGCCCTATGATCTTCTTAGGCCTTAGGAGCTGCTTGGACCTTAGATCAATCCAGACCTTGAGATTACTTTAGATCTCAGATCAATCCAGACTTCAAATCAATCCTGATCTTAAGCAAATCCAGATTTCAATTAAATTCAAGCTTCAATCAAAATCCAGACCTTAAATCATTTTAAACTTTAAGCAAATCCAGACTTTAAATCTATCAAGATCTCTATATCTAGTTCAAACCTTGATTTTGTCATTAATCAAGGTTTAATCTTATCATATCACTTATGATCATTGAAATGATTATGAATGATATAGATAATTCAAAATCCAGACCCAAATCCAATGCTAAAAGGCCAAGTCCTAAAAGCCTTTTTCAGCAAATTTTCAAACACTTCAAAAACCAATCAAATGACCTCCGATTCAGAGTCTGCCAGTTGCATACTGATGGGACATGTCTCTGGAGGCAACCCTCCAAATTTGAGCCCATTATGAAGTCTCTAACCCCAAAAACTAAATCAAAATCCAAAGACTGTAAAACCTTCAAATATTTACAGCCTATGACACTGGACCTATCACCTTAAAGATTCTGACCTTAGAGCCTTCACCAAAGCTTCTAGTCACTTTCAGGCCATTAACCCTGATATGTTGAACATTAAACTGTATTTTTCTGGACCCACTTTGACCCCCAGTTGACCAGGGGTCTAAATGACCAAAATACCCCTTAAGGGGCTCAAATATTGATTTCAAATCAAACGAACTCCAAACTGTATGCAACCACTTCCAGCACGTTTCAAATATCAAACCAAATCCGTTCGACCCAAACCCAGACCCTGGGTCAACATGGTTGACCAAGTCAACCTAGGTTGACCAAACAGGCCCTTAAGGGTCAAAACAGGCATTGTGACTGAATTGACCTCCCTAGACCTTGGGATCACCTCCAATGGTCTCCAAATATCATTTCAAACCTGTCCAGCCTGGATTCACCCATTGAGTCAACTTAGTTGACCCAGTCAACCTAGGTTGACCAAATCAACCTTTAAGCCTTTTTTCACTTTGAATCAAGCTTCAAATTGCATCCAAAACTCGATCAAAACCTCTTTATCACCATTCCTTAATGATTTGAATTTGACTGGACCCTTGACCCAGCCAGGAGTTGACTTGGTCAACTTAGCTCAAGTCTAATCCATTGAAACTCGTTTGAATCAAATCATCCAATCAAGCCAAGTCAACACATTCAAGCAATCTAAATCCTTAAATCATTCCCATTAAATGATTCAAAGCATATTCAAATCATTTAAAGTCACATCATAGTCAATTTGACCAAGTCATACATGTGAAAATCTTGATCAAATTTGCATGGTTAGGCTTTAATCACTCAAGCTCCTAATAGGTTGCCTTAGGGTCCTTCTAATCAGCTCATTAGGACTTCCTAGGTGCCACCTCATCTTTTGTTGACCTGTTGACTGGTCAACATGGTCAACAAATGTCTCCAAGGGGTTTAAATGCCCAAATGACATGGCATCCTCATGCCAATTCAGCTCCAGCAGCTTGGAGTCATTCCAGAACTTTCTAAAGCCCATTCCAGGCCATTGGATCAAGATCAAGTGGCTTGCTTTACTCCCATGCCCGAGTGGGGACCAAGGAAACTTTCCATGTAGGATGTCTTCATGTCCTTGATTTCCCAGCCTTCCAACCACTCCCAGGAACACTTGGCACCATCTGGGGACTCAACCAATTGATCCCAGCCATCTATTTGGCCTGGGGACAATTGAATAGGGTGTAAACCCTCACTTGAGCCGCATAAAAACCCTATCAATCTCTCTCCACTCTCAATCTTTCAAGCCAAAGTCTCTGTTCTATTGAGCTCCCCAGAGACTCCTCAACACATCCCTACTCAAAATCCCGCCGGCTAAAGCCCTTTCCGGCAAGCTTCCCGGCGAACCTAGCTCAAGTCCGTCCAAGGAGTATTCCTCTCGATCCAGGCATTATCAGGACAAGGAATCTTCTACAACATTAAACGTGGACAGTCAACAAGCTCAGAAAACCAAAGATCTTCCGAATCCACTGGTTGGATTGAGGTAAAAACCTAAACCTAGTTTAGGACACTTAGGTTAAATTAGCATTTTATTAAGCGCTTATTTAATATTTTGAGCATATCCCCATCATTTTTGTTCATTCAGAGGGTCTAGGTTTAAAATTTTGTGAAATTTCATTAACCGGATCGAACAAACGAGTCAAAAAATGATGTTTAGGGCGTCTCGGTAAGATGCTGTAGGCGTACGTTTTTGAGCCGTCGATCAGAAGATCAACGGATCTGATCTCGTAATCCCGCGGTCCGTTCGACTGCGTGTAATGATCAGGCGGTCGGGATCTCCGTCTAACACGATATGGACCGTTCGATTTTAACACGCGCGATCCGAAGGTCATCGCGCTCTGTTCGGCGTGATCTCCACCATCAGCATCAAACCGCGCTTCGATCGGACGGTTGAGACGCGATACTGACGTGGTTTAGTGGAAAGCGCGTGGTCCCACTTGACCTCCGCCGCCGCGTTTCGCTGGACGAGCTGGGAGACGCCACGTGGCCACTGGCGCCGCAATTTCATTTGAAATGATTTAAAAATTGTTTTAAATCATTTTAAATGCAGAAAACTTTGAAAAAATTATTTAAAATTAAATATAAGTCCAAAAAATCCGTATAATATATCAAACTCTTCAATTTTTCAAGACCTTTAATTTAAAAATAAAATCGCTTTAAAATAGGCTATATATTTTGAGTAATTTCAAATATTGATTATGTGATTATTTTAATTATTATTTAAGTAAAATAAATTCAAATGCTTTCAAAATTTTAAGAAGAATATTTTAATCTATTTTAAACTTCCAGAAAAATTTTCAAAATTATTTAAGTAAATTTTGATATTAATTTGAATTATGTGAGTATTTTAATAGTTTATTAATATTTAATTAAATATTGAATATTTTGAAAATTAAAAACTTATTATCCTAATAAATTTGAAATCAGTGGGTCTCTTAACCCCTCAAAATTTCTTTTAATAATATTTTTAATTATCTTTATTTTAAAAAATATATATATACTTATATATATATTTATACATTTATATATTTTAAAATCTATTTTAAAACTATATATATTTAAATCCTTGAGCACTTGAGAGATCCCTTTGAAATTTTAAATATAGATTAGACTTGATTGAATAGAAATGTTTGGGGAATGATTAGTGAATGATTATTTTATAATCATTCACTAATCAAAACTTTGTTACCTTAATTATCGTCAATTTTTGCATGCTTAGGTTGTGCACACACCACATAGTGTAAGGCTCTCCTAGATTTAGGAATTGATTGTGCTTATGTATGTGTAACATGTATTTGGTCAAGGGTTAGTCAAAACTTCAATTCAAACCTATTAAACTTAGTGTCACTAAGGACAATAATTAAGGACATGTGTTTAGAGAACTTAGAATATTTCCAATAATTAGGATTCACCTCCTATTGACTCAAAACTTTGAACACTTTAACGTAGTGACATTCTCAGCCTTAGGGAAAAGTTTCACTGATTTTAGGAATAATTAAGTCCCTTAATCAATTTTCCTAAGTTTAACCCTTAATTAAGCTTTAATTCTTCCAGAAAATGTAATAAATCCATTTTAAATCCAAAAATTATGTATAACCCCTCTAACTGATCAGAAACAAGCCCTTAACCAATGAAAATTAAAACCAATTTCAATTGATATCAAATTAAACCTTAATTGAATTTTAAGTGAAATTGAGTATTTAATTAATATAATTAATTAATAATAATTAAAAATGCCAAAAAATTTCCCAAACACTTGGGAATCTCTTCTTAGGTCATCCCTGACCTTTTGAGCTGATTTCAAGGAGTTGGAAACTCATTTGGAGCAAAATTATAAAAAGGGCCCTCTAATTAAGTAATTTTCAAAATTCATTAAATATCTCAAATTTCAAACCTTCATAACTAATTCCAGAAAAATCCAAATTGACCAAAATCACTTGCATTCAACTCCTAATAATGCCTAATATTTACTAAAAATGTTAAAATTCCAGAAAAGCATTAAATTCAAAAAGTCAACAAATCGGTCAACTCTAGGTCAAAACTAGTTCAAAACTTCAAACCTTCGTAATAAAATGTAGAAAAAACCGATTTCAACGTACTTGCCTTCTAACTGATCATAGTAAGGTCTAGTATTTTAATAAAATACTAATTTTCTAGAAAACACCCTTAATCAAAAAGTCAATTTTTGAACATTTAATTAAGTGATTAAAATTTTTTTAGAAATTCTTAAAACTCAAAATTGCTTTAAAACTCCAGAAATATTTAATTAACCTTAAAAACAGTAAACAAACAAACCCTTTTAATTAAAATTCATTAAATTTTCAAACCTTAATCGAATCAAATCACTTAATTATATCGGGTACCACTGGGTAACCCAGGCCTACGAGGCTATTTTCTTAGCCCCAAGGAAGGTGAAATAAACTTCACGGCCTCGGTGTGAAACAAAGGTGATTTCCAACAAATAATTAATACTTAATTTTAAGAGTCATTCAAAGCATTAATATTTAAATTCTAACTAAATTCCCTTCATCCTATCAACTAATCGAACCTTAAATAACTCTAACCAATAATCCTATTTAGGACATATCTAAACCACACAGCCTATATCACACATTGTAGATGGTTTGCTAGGAGCACCAACTCTAGTTTTAGGATAGGCCGGTATTTACTTTTTGCAGCTGTGTGCCGGGTTTTTGAGTTTTCACTGCATGCTGTTTGCTAGTTTAGAATTGATGTGATTATTTATTTATTTACTGCACTCTGTGTTGTAATTGATTGAACATTTAAATTTCATATATCAACTGCTTGAGATCAAATATTAATTGCTTGGGATTATATATAACTGTTGATTATTAGGATAACCTTGCAGGATCGAATCTAGATTTTCTATTTTAAATTAATGTAAATTTAATTGAATAAGGTTGTAAATCCTTTGAAATGATTTGAGATTTGGATACTTAATCCAATTTGGATTCCAAAGAGGTGAAGACATCCCTAAAGGGGAGTCTTCTTCCATTTGGAAGTCAAATTAGGATATTTTTCAAATATTCAAAGAGGAAAGATAACACCCAGATTAAGGGAAAGTTTCTTTCCATTTGGAGATCCGGAACCGACGAATCAAGATGTTCGTGAGAAGACGAAGAAATGAACCACGAGAAAATCCCAAATCTCAAAATCATTTGAGTCTTAGGATAAAATCCAGGTTGTAGTCAGTGGTGCCCGGCCACTTTAATTTTTTGCAAAATTCTGTGATGTAATAATAAGTGGCATTTGTCATATGGACTTTCAATTTGAGCATTTAATTTGATTGATTTATTTAATTGATTGTGCAGTAGAACTACCTGTTTTTCTAGTCTTTTTACCTGTATGTCGATTTTGATTTGACCTGGAGTACGATCGTAAGCTCTTAAGGACTTAATAAAATTTTTCTACTTAAATTAAATTAAAAACTTTAAGCCCACATAAAAACTCTAACGAATTTAAGAAGTAAGCCCGGGACCGCCAGGAGTCCTCATTTCATAGCATTCATTCAAATTCAATCTTTTAATCGAGTCGATTAGCATGCATCATATTAGCAACTAATTTAAAAACCTTTAAACCCTTAATTGCATTTGCTTAAGCATCAAACCCAACATAAGTTTAAGGGACCATTTAGGATCCGCTCTAGATATCGGTCCCGTTCTCAAATACCTTTCTTAAATAATGTCCTGACCACTCTACATAAATTGACCGGACTTATAATTTTAAATCGTTTAGGTGGTTTAGCTGGCTCTCCAATCCAGGCCGAGGTAACTCTAGATTTGCACTGTACTAGATAGGTTCGGGTCACTTTTTCAGTACCCAATTTAGACTTAGGTTCTGAGGCAAGCTCGGGCTACAAGACCTCAACCTCCGGGAATTGAATCCCACTTTCTAATAAAATTGACCATTCAAATTAAATAATCTATTTCAATCAAATTCGAGCCCAACAATTAGGATAGGCCGGGGTGTTTCTGAAGTAATTCAGAATCTCAAAACACTCCCTACTTCTCTTCCTTTGGCTCTGAAAATAACTGCTCAAACTTGAATCAATCCCACTTGAAATTCCTACCAATTTCTTCCTTTGATATAAAACTTTGAAAATCTTAAAATAAAATATACACCGCTATTTTAATCGAGAGTTTTTGTAGGAAATTCCGATTTCCTACGATGTAATTAACTACGAGGGCTTGCGCTCGTAGAAGATTTAGTAACCCAGAATTTATTTTCAAAATCAATTTTTCAAAACCTCAATTAAGTATCTTTGGGAAATCTCAATTAAACGATCATTATCGTTATATCCAAATGATTGATAATAAGTGATACTTTCTTTCCTTAGAGAGATATGTCATTCTATTATCCTGATTTTGATTATAAAATTAATGATCCTTTTATCCAAATTAGCATAGTCAAACAATTGATTAAATTCTATTTTGATCCTCCGGGGTCAAATATGATTCTCCCTTTGAGTTTGACTACGATAATCCGGATAAATTTTAAATTCTGAAATTTGAACCCATTAGGGAACGATATGATCATCTCCCGAGGTGATATACTGTTCATAATGACGTGTTCAATTTTAAAATTCAAAATTAAAATATTCCCAAAGAAAATTAATATATTTTCAAAACTATATATATTTAAATCATATTTTTTAATCAAAACAAGACAATCCTAAATACTTGGTGATAAAACACTCTTTAGGTATTATTTGACCTCTAAGATCTCGTTATGACTATTCACAATGAGCAAGATGTCAACAATATAAACAACAGAGCCCTTTAATATAAAAAGGTGGATGATGAGACAACAAAGAGAGAAGGAACTCGATTGATAAAATAGCAAGCACTCAAAATTCTATTCCCTTTTAATATTGTTGAGAAAAGATGAGTTTTTGTATGATAGAAATGGACAATAAATTGATAATAATTTGGTACATATAGAAACAATGATAAACGCAGAGAATTAAAATAATATATAACACCCTTTCAAGCAGCAGGAAAAGAAGAACCATCAATAATACTGACAGTGGGTGAGAAGAAAAAAATATGGCAATAATTTGTTATATAAAAAAACGCCTAAATCTAAAACCCATGATATACCAATTGAGAAACAATGAATCGAGAGATAGATATGTGGTTGAAGGCAAAGATAAATGTGTATGATTGTTGAAATAGACAATCAAGATGTCAAAGCAAGCTAAGTAGTGGAAGGCTAATCATATTTCTCCCAAAAACATTCAAGAGAATGATTTGTGCAACAACAATGAATACAATAGTCAAGGGAAAAAGACTTTTCTAACAGGGTCATGACCACTATTAGTCCTACCACCATACCCTCGAACACTCTTGCCACCCCTGGAAATTGTCCCCAAAGATGATTAATTGAGAGTCAGTGATTGAGGGTTGGAAAATTTGGTAACACTAAGAACATGGGAGAGTGTGATCTCGATATTAAGTATTTTAGAGTTAGCCATTAACTTAGATTTGCACAACTTATAGAAAAAGGAACATACCGAATATATAAATTTAGCAATAAAAAAATCTTGTTTTGATTTGCCAAACATTTAGGTCAGTTGTGAAAGGTTAATATTGTAAAACCCGAAATTACTATTTTAGGGCATCGCACGCTTTTCAAAGTGCCACGACGAGGTTTAAGTGAGATTTTCAAGGTTAACGAAATGCAACAGAAATAATTTTAGAAAATCCCTTGCAAAATTCTGATCGTTTTGGTATATAGAACATATACCTAATTTTGCCTAGATTTAGAGTTACTAATTTTAGAAGCCTAAAAATACCTATTATACCCTTACTTAACCCTTAAACCGAAATTGCTTAAGTGAGGGTAATATGATCATTTAGCAAACCCCAATTCCTCTTAATAGCATAACCGAGCCCTCCCTCTCCATTTTCACGCGTGAAACCGAGCGGACAAACGGGAGAAAGGGCGGACAGTCGGACAGACGGGCTTCCGCGAGGGTGACGATCTTCCGGCGAAACTTTTAGGTCAAATCGAAGAGGACGATGAGAGGAGAGAGAAAATCATTTTTATATTTCAAAATATCTGAGGAGAGAGAAGGAGAAGGAAAGCAAAGGAAAAGCTTGGTTTCGGAAGCCGCGGGGAGCTTTTCGTCCGTTGCCGTTGTTGGAAGGATTGTTTGTCTCGAGGTAAGGACTCCGAATCCTATTTTTGTGTTCGAAGATGTTGAGTTTTGGTCATTTTGTGCACAGTATTGTGTTTTCGTTACCGATAAACGCGCCGCATTTTGTATTGACGAAACTTTCACCGCACAACTTTTGATATGTTATTGATATGATTATTCTACACGTTTTGAGTATTTTCTGTAACGATTCTACCGGTTATTTTGGGTTCCGTGCGATTTTGATCGAATAGATAAAAATCAGGATGTTGATTAATGTTGCTTCAGTAGAATAAAAGTCTTATATTGTTGTCGTGCACGTTCTGTATTAATTTGATAAATTCTGATTTTTAGGAATTTCTGTGTAAATTCTGTATACTGCCGTTATGCCGCTGGATTTTCGTACGATTTTTCGTCTGTCTGAATTTGATGATTTGAACTGATATGCATACGAATATGAATATATGATTATTGATACTGAAAGACAAGTGGAGTCTGGTTGAACTGTTAGTTGGAGATTGATTGACCTGTACAGGATGGTGGGCCGACGGGCTTTCCTTTAAACTATTGATCAATGATATATTGATTGGGAGGCATAAGGAGATTCTTATGCCGACGGGCACAGAGTGACGACTCTTATTGAACCAACATATGGATATCTACAACAGCAATATGGATTTCTACAACAGCACTATTGATTATTGAATAGCCAGTTATTGCACTTGTTCAGTAAGACTATTGTATTGAAATGCATGTGTTCGGCATTGACTCGTGATGGATTTATTGCTTATTTGATTTGGATTTACTGACGGATTTGCGGACTTACTGTTATCGTACGATTTCATTGATTTATATTCTGTCACCGCGCATTGCTACTGTTATAGATATTGTATGGATATGGATACTGCAATTGATTCATTGATACTATCGCTTCTGCATTATCTTGAACTGCTGCAATTGATTATTGATTTATGATTTCATACCGATCAATTTAATTGACCTGATAGTTTTGTTTTGATTGATTCAATTTGATACGATTGATTTGACTGATCGATTGATTGTCTACTGTTTATTGATTCTTCTACCGCTGCATTGCCTACTGATTTGATTTCCGTATTGGCATAGATTCATTGATCATGTGCAATTGACTGCTATGGATTTGATTGACTGACATGCATATTGCTTCCAGTGCTGTGCTTCGTTTACAGTTGTAGGTATTAGGTGATCTGCTGGGCTTTTTGAAGCTCATTATATGTGGTTAATATTTTCAGGTCAGGGCAAGGGAGCAAGAAATTGAGGTTGAACAGGAATCCTCAGGTTTTTGTTCTTTTTGAAGATCGTGATTCTTTTATACTCAGGACAGGATAGATTTCAGTTCATGTATTTTTTTTGGTATAGCTCCTGAGTATTGTATATGATCTTTTGTGATATGAATAAGATTGTACATTGATGTTTTAAATGTTATAGATTTGTATTTGCTAGACCGTTTGATTGAAGTTATAGATAGCTCTGGTAAATTGTTGATGGTTTGATTGAAATTCTTTCCAAGTTAGATCTTGGGGCGTTATAGATTACTCCGGTATGATTATCTTCGAACGAATCCTTTTAAATCTCTAGATTTTTTAGAATGAAATTTCTAGGGTTTTTCCAAAACCTAATTTTCTTTCAAATTTTTTTACGAAAACTTTAAGGGAGGATTAGAGGAATGTTTTAACAATAAAAATGAAGAGATTTAAACGAATTTTGGAGAAAGAAAAATTAGGATTTTTCTTAGATTTAGAATTTTGAGGAATCCTCTTTACAAATGTTGATCCTAAGTTTATTAGAAATGCTTAAATGAGGAAAATTTGGGATTTTAGAAAATTTTTAATTTTTATGAATTACTTTGATTATTTTAATCCAAAAATTATATGATAATTATTAATATATGTTAAGGATCAATTTTGGATCAATGATTTGATGAAATTAGAGTTTTATGATTTTCTAAAATTTAGATTTAAATTAAATCTAAAAATTAATATTAATTTAATTAAATATTTATTAAGTTTTGTATGAAATGATTAAGGGAAAATAAAGATTTAGATTTGAGAATATGATAATTAGTTTTATGACACGTCTCTTTTGTAAATCTTTCTTAGGTAGTGTTATTGAAGGGTGGAGTGGAAGACTTGTGTCGAAGTGACGTGTCGTACTTGGTTTGAGGTAGGTACTCATGTTTTTGATAAAAATTTCATGATTTTGTTCCGTTCTAGTATTTTAATGCAAATGATTAAAAAAGTTTCTTATGACCTGAATTCATGACTTTTCATTTTTATGGCAATATGAATATTCAAGACTGTTATTTCATGAATTTAAAAAGCTTCAAAATATGTTGAGATTAAATGTTTTATGTGTTGCACATGATTTTCATACTTGTTTTTCCATGTACATTTGAATGAAAGGCTTTATATTAAATGAATGTGCATGTTGATGCGGAGTGCCCAATGTTAAAGGAAGGCTCGTAGAGCCAATGGTAAAGGTGGCTTGTAAAGCCAATGGTAAAGGAGGCTCGTAGAGCCAATGGTAAAGGAGGCTCGTAGAGCCAATGGTAAAGGAAATGGCCAAATTTGACTGGGTACCTGATCAGTACCAAATTATGGGCACATCCGAGACGGGTGTTATAAAACTTTATGCATAATATGGTTCCTATATGTTATTTTTAAATTATGAAAATATATGTTTAACGAAAAAGGATAAATGAAAGTTATTGCATCAAGGAAAGATGTTAAGAAAATGTTTCTTTTTATTGACTGATACGAGATTTTATAAGTTTGATGATCTTTCCATGTTTTCATATGAAACTGTTTTATGTAAATTTTTATTTAAAGACATGAATTACCTGCTGAGCGTTGGTTCATTCCTCGTTTGGAAATATTTTTCAGGAAAGAAGTAATGGCTGCACGACGACCTTACACTTATCGTCGTAGGGGACCTCAGGAGGAAGAAAGGTTCCATTTGTTTTTATGTTTTAAGTCTATATTTGAGTTTGTATTTGAGTATGAACAGTAAGTGGAGTTTATGTAATGATGTGTTGAAAGTTTTTAGTGGTCTTGAGACAATTGAACAATTTGGAACTATCTGAATTTATTGTTGTTAGTGGCTCTTTCTTATATTGTATGATGATTATGTTGTCTAATTAAAATTTTTAATTAGAACTGTTTATGTTTTATTATAGTTTTCCGTACGACCTTTTGCTCCCGCCCCGTTAACTTGGGCTAGCCGGGTCGGGTCGTGACAAATATTTAAGTAACTCATCTTATTTACAACATAGAATGTTATAGTATTCATGGGATTACATATCATCTCATTGGAGAAAAAATATTTTATAATATAATATAAAAACAAAAATTATTACTATCCTAATAATCGGTGAAAAAAAAATTCCCACATTTACTTATTGGAATCTTGAAACATGACATTTAGACCAATTACATGTTCAAAACTATTTTAAAACTAGTTAAGTATGGAGTAATCGGACGATTGCATTTAAAAGAACTTTATGGTGCTATTACTATTTGAAAGAAATGCATCAAGATGATGGATTTTATCATGAGTCCTGACAAAAAATGAAAGGCCCTCAATAACAAGCTATAGTATGAACCATTAAATTTGATGGTGGTTCTAATAATGGAGGAGAGTTTCATCTTATTAAAAGTCATGACATTGTAAGGAGAGAGGTACAAAGAACCTAAAGGGGAACTCAGCCATGGATGGGAGAGAAATAGGAAGAGCAATCTGTAAGGAAGAGGGTGGCTCATTCATCCAGGCTGAGCGACAGTCATATATGCATGGCTTGATTAGGTCATAGGCGAGGTGATGGTGTTGTAGTGAGCACAAGCAAGCGGTGTGCATGAATGTGCTAGCAATGAATAGCTACAAACAAGTGGATGAGAGTGTGCATACGGTTGGCGTTGAGCATACATGTGTAAGCATGCAGCTAGTGACCAAAGAGCAAGCATGTCGTGAATAGCAAATAACCCACGAACAAATGCAAGAGTGCGAGAGTGAGAAAGTGGTGCGAGCGCAAGGGCACAATTTCATGCAAGTGAAGGGATGAGGTTACTAGGTTTAGGTCAAGTGAACACCACAATGTGTGAGCAATTGAAATGGAAAGACGGGGCAATGAGAGACGAGGGAATTATAGCTAACATTTATATATTCTATGATATTTTGTCAAGAAGAATGATTTTGATTCATCTTATTGCCTAGATATAGGTACCTATATATAAGTTTACATGATGAATATAACATGAAACAAATAAAAGCAAGAACAATCACATTTATAAGAGAATAGTTGAATATTTCCCAAATTAGATAATATGCTAAAATAACATTTTCCTAATATTAGTTTTATCAAATACAACATTTGAAAAAATCAACAATCTTCAATCAAAATATCATCATTGTCATTAATAGCATCCCAATTATTTGGGATCGATGTATGAATCATCTTTTTTTCATTCATTAATATTGAGTATTGTTTAAGTGTTATAATCTATGCTTCATAAATCATTTTGAACAGCTTTTTTCCATATTCCTTTAGAACTGGATTTCTCCTTAACCCTCCAACATTAATTTTATCTATCCTTTGAATGGGAGCATTTTTCACCCTTCATTATACATATTTAAACTACCAAAGTCTATTTCTAAATATGTTAACTTCAATATATATCACTCCTAGTATTCTTCTAACATAATCATTCTTTAATTTGTATCTTGTAGTTTTTTTGCACATATATCTTAACATTCTTATTTCTATCACACTAAACTACTACCTAGTCCTTAAATCCATATGGTATTGCCACTAAATTGTGATTTTTATTAAAATTACCTTTAAATATCAATAAAGTCCTCTTATTACATAATACTTTTGACACAATTCTACATTTTAACCACTCCACTTTAATTTTAGATGAAACATCAATAAATATAAAAGATTCTACTATATAATAGATCTAACACACTTTAATATTTCACATTTAGGTATCACTTTATCTTATTATAATATTATTCAATAATGACCATATTCAATAAGTATACATTATATACTCAATATTTATTCTACTAATTCTATACATTTTCTCTATTGTTAAGGCTTTTCATTTATTTCAATAGATGTCTCAATAATTAGAACTACATCATCTGCAAAAAGAATAAACCAAGATTCTCCACTTTGGATTTCCTTTGCAAATAGTTTCAAAAAAAAAAAAAAGACATGGACTCAAAATTCAACCTTGATGTAATCTCTTGTAATAGAAAATTATTTGATTGCTCCATAACTATTTTTAATATTAATCAACGCTCTATTATACATATATTTAATCATTCAATCAAACATTGTATATGGATTTCCAAAAGAGTATGATGCAGTGCACTATAGCTTACAAGGACACGCGAGGCACCATACTCTCCCCAACGGTTTTTGCTGACAGCCACGATGCCTTTTTCCATTTCTAGTTTTCACATACCCACTAGTTTTATGTTACTGTATTTTCGTTTATAGTATTTTATTTCTTCTGGAAGCAGATAGGAATTACATATAGATGAGGGAATGGGGAGAAGAAGACAGCTCCTTTGTTTTTGAAACCTCTTTTACTGAAGAAATAGTGAAGAACCTGAACATACAGAGTTCAGGCGTTACCCGGCATTGGTTGTTCTTGTGCCTGTTCTGTTTTTTTTTTGCCTTGCAGGTAACCAGCGTCCGATCAAGGAGGTGCAGCGCGACACCAGGTTGGTATCAGAGCCTTACTTGACTTGGGAATGGCAGATCGTGGTAAAGAACTCATTACCGAAGAAGTGCGGAGTCTCGACGCACTTTGGGCAAACCAGAAAAATTTTGAGCGCCGGCTGGATGAGCTGTCGGCCGACGTGCAGAAGCTAGCTGTGGACATTCGCCGTGAGTTTAATCTCATCCGTGCGAGACCACCACCGATTCAAACACCGCAAGTTGATCCCACTGGGATTCGACCTCTACGGCGTAGAGGTGCAAATGCAGCAAGACCTTTCCGTCACACGCAGGCAGTTTTTCAGGACTTTTCAGATTCAGAGGAGGAATTGCAGTACCCACAGGAAAACGATTTGAACGGGTCAGACGAAGCCGATGAATTCAACCCGCAGCCGGTAGGATGCCAGAGGTATCGAAGACCCTTTCCTCCACATTTTCCGCAAGGAGAATTCAAGGCTAAGCTTGATATCCCTTATTTCGACGGTCGTATGCATATCGAAGATTATTTGGATTGGGAGAAATCAGTGGAGAACTTCTTCGATTACATGGAAGTTCCAAGAGACAAGCAAGTGCGATATGTTGCTTGTCGATTGAAAGGTGGAGCAAGTGCCTGGTGGGCACAGATGTTACAGACAAGACAAAGGGAAGGCAAAGGGCAAGTGCGGAACTGGAACCGCTTGAAACAGCTTTTGAGAGCCCAATTTCTGCCAACAGATTATGAGCAGATTTTATACATGAGGTACCAACATTGTTGCCAGGGTACTAGGTCTGTGAGCGACTACACGGAAGAGTTTCATAGATTGTCGGCTAGAAACAATCTAAATGAATCCGCTAATCACCTAGTAGCCCGTTACATTGGGGGATTAAAGGACAGCATCCAAGACCGACTGGAATTGAATTCTGTATGGTCGATGGCTCAAGCGGTGAATCTCGCCATGAAGGTGGAAATGCAGCAGACCCGGTTAGCCAAAAATTCTTATAATCGTCGGCATTGGCAGGAAGCTGGTGCGTCCGGGAAGGGTAGTAATCCTACTGTCAAAACAGCACCGGCTGTTGGCTCTTCTGCTCAGGGTCCGCCCCAGAACCTCAGCTCCCCAGACCCCCGGATGCAATCTAAACCGAAAGTTATAGCCAAGGAAAATCCATACGCCAAGCCTTCTACATTCAAATGCTTCCGTTGTTTCCAGCCCGGTCACAAGTCGAACGAGTGCCCACAAAGACAGCAAATTAATCTCGCCGAAGGTGAAGAGGAAGGAGACCAAGATGCTGACGACGTAAACCCAGATGGTGAGTCGGAAGATGTTCCCGCGGATGAGGGTGAGTCTCTAGTCTGTGTATTAGAAAAGCTGCTATTGGCTCCGCGGCAGGCCGTTGATTCACAACGCCACTCCATTTTTAAAACCCGCTGTACTATAGGCGGCAAAGTGTGCGATCTTTTGATCGACAACGGATGTACTGAGAATGTGATTTCCAGGGCTGTAGTGCAAAGTTTACAGTTGAATACTACCAAGAATGCTCGGCCGTATAAGATAAGTTGGGTTAAGCGGGGAATGGATATTTTGGTTTCGGAATCGTGCCGGGTCACATTTTCTATAGGGAAGCAATATGTCTGTGAAGTTTTGTGTGACGTCCTCGATATGGATGTCTGTCATCTGATATTGGGAAGGCCCTGGCAATTTGATGTGGGTGCAATGTACGACTGTCGAGCTAATGTGTACTCTTTCGAGTGGAAAGGACGTCGACTCCGACTTCTACCCACGGTCACAGAAACAAAATCACACCTGCCCCCTCAGCCCCGACAGTCCGCTGTTCAAATTGTTTCGGGGGCTGGATTACTCCACTGCTGGAAGGAACAAGCTCCCATGTATGCATTGTTGGTGACTGAACAAAGCCAAGGATTACCCCTTACTAAGTTGAACAGTGAGATTCACAACCTACTGCAGCAATACCGTGAGATTGCTCCCGACAATCTGCCTGATGAATTGCCGCCACTTCGGAGTATACAACATCAAATAGATCTAGTACCCGGTGCAGTGTTGCCAAACTTGCCTCATTACAGGTTGAATCCAAAAGAACAGCTCATTCTCCAAGAGATAATTGATGATTTGCTGAAACGACAATTCATACAAACCAGCTTGAGTCCCTGCGCTGTTCCGGCGTTACTTGTACCAAAAAAAGACGGAAGCTGGCGAATGTGTGTGGATAGCAGATCCATCAACAAAATCACAGTAAAGTATAGATTCCCAGTTCCCCGTATTGAAGAATTGTTGGACAGGCTCACGGGGTCAGCCATTTTTTCTAAGCTCGATCTGCGAAGCGGTTATCACCAGATCCGAATTCGGCCCGGGGATGAGTGGAAAACAGCATTCAAGACACCGCAAGGGTTATATGAATGGAAAGTCATGCCTTTTGGCTTGTGCAACGCACCATCAACTTTTATGAGGATGATGAATGAAATCTTGAAGCCCCATCTAGGAAAGATTTGTATCGTTTATTTTGACGATATCTTAGTTTATAGTAAATGTTGGGAAAGTCACGTGAAGCACCTCCAGACACTGTTTGATATTCTGAAACAGCAACGCCTATTCCTCAATCTTTCCAAATGCGAACTTGCCGTCCGAGAAGTCCATTTCCTTGGATTTATCATTGATGCCACCGGCGTTCGCATGGACCCTGCGAAGATTGCTGCTGTCCGTGACTGGCCATCTCCTACCTCATTTTTTGAAGTAAGAAGTTTTCACGGCATGGCAAATTTCTATCGGAAATTTATTCGAGGTTTCAGCGTATTGATGGCACCGGTGACTGATTGTCTAAGGACAAAGGAATTTCGTTGGGGAATAGATCAACAACAGAGCTTTGAAGCTGTCAAACAAGCACTCATCTCAGCCCCTGTATTGTCGTTACCCGACTTCGACAAGGTATTTACCGTTGAGACGGACGCATCATCTGTGGGAGTCGGAGCAGTTCTTTCACAAGAAGGCAAACCTGTGGCGTTCTTCAGTGAAAAATTAAGTGACACTAGACAAAAATGGTCAGCCTACGAGCAAGAGCTATACGCTGTCATTCGAGCCTTAAAGCAATGGGAGATTTATTTGTTGCATCAAGACTTTGTATTGTGTAGCGACAACAAAGCCTTACAATATCTAAATAGCCAGAAGACCTTGAACCGAATGCATGCACGGTGGCTGATATTCATGCAAAGGTTCACCTTCACGTTTCAACATAAGCCCGGTGTGAATAATCGCATGGCCGATGCGCTTAGCAGGAAGAATTTTCTGCTCACTCAGTTACAGACAGAGACAACCGGCCTTGAGTGCCTTAAGGAATTGTATGAAACAGATATTGATTTTATGGAAGCTTGGAAGTCTTGCCTGGGAGCGCATCCAGCTGAAGGATATTCGGTAAGACATGGCTTCTTGTTTAAGTATAATTTACTATGTGTTCCTGTGTCGTCTTGGCGACAATTTATAATCAGGGAAGCTCATGGCGGAGGCTTAGCAGCTCATGCGGGGCGAGACAAAACATTGAACCATGTTCAGTCACGATTTTTCTGGCCAAGGTTGCGCCGGGATGTCATCCGATTAGTGGAGAGCTGCCCCATTTGTCAGATATATAAGGGAGGCGCTAACAACGCCGGTCTCTATATGCCTCTTCCAGTTCCTGATTCAATTTGGGAAGACCTTAGCTTGGATTTCGTATTGGGACCACCAAGAACTCGGCGAGGTCATGACTCTATCATGGTCGTCGTCGACAGATTTTCAAAAATGGCTCACTTTATTCCGTGTAAAAAGACTTCGAATGCTATGGCTGTTGCACACGCCTTCTTTAACGAAATTGTTCGTTTACATGGCGTACCGCGAAGTCTCACGTCGGATCGCGACGTAAAATTCATAAGCCATTTTTGGCGCGAATTGTGGAAACGTTTGGGCACTGACATTCGCCTTAGTTCCGCCTACCACCCACAGACGGATGGCCAGACGGAGGTTGTCAACCGTACCTTAGGCAACTTACTGCGATGCCTTGTACAAGACCATCCAAAACAGTGGGAAGATGTGTTGGCTAGAGCCGAGTTTGCTTTTAACTCGATGACTAATCGCTCAACAGGAAAACCTCCATTTAACATTGTGTATACCAAGGCACCAAATACCACTCTCGATGTTGCCATTTTACCGAAATGCAAAGCCCCAGCTGCCACTTCGTTCACCGAGGACTATACAGACATGTTGGCGGAAATCAGGCAACAAATTGTGAAGTCAAATCAGAAGTACAAGGAGACCATTGATCGTCGCCGCCGGCAGCGGCTCTTCAATGTGGGAGATTTGGTCATGGTCCGTCTGCGGAAAGAGCGCTTCCCGCCGGGAACTCATTCGAAGCTGATGCGTCGCAAAGTTGGGCCAGTACCTATCACCGCTAAGATCAATGATAATGCCTACATCGTCGCCTTACCATCAGACTTAAACATGTCTACAACATTTAATGTTTCAGACATAACTGCATATTCACCTCCTGATGATGCAATCATACGCGTTAGCTCGTCGGAGTCGAGCTCTTCTGAAGCGCGGGAAGACTGATGCAGTGCACTATAGCTTACAAGGACACGCGAGGCACCATACTCTCCCCAACGGTTTTTGCTGACAGCCACGATGCCTTTTTCCATTTCTAGTTTTCACATACCCACTAGTTTTATGTTACTGTATTTTCGTTTATAGTATTTTATTTCTTCTGGAAGCAGATAGGAATTACATATAGATGAGGGAACGGGGAGAAGAAGACAGCTCCTTTGTTTTTGAAACCTCTTTTACTGAAGAAATAGTGAAGAACCTGAACATACAGAGTTCAGGCGTTACCCGGCATTGGTTGTTCTTGTGCCTGTTCTGTTTTTTTTTTTGCCTTGCAGGTAACCAGCGTCCGATCAAGGAGGTGCAGCGCGACACCAGAGTAATGACACAAACCTAATAATATATTTTAATATTGTGCATTAAGAAGGATTAGACACAAAATTATACAACAAGTCTGGTAGAAATCTCCAATTGTCACAACATTTTGTGTGGTACTGATTTTAAGTCACTGACATCTAAATGTTAGGATGTTATTAAGAGACACTAATTGTTTGATTTGTTGACATAACTAAATAAGAATTTTATAAATGATCGTCATGACTAATTCCATGACATCTAGACAATTGTCAAAATTGGTCAACATCCAGAGATGCCTAGACATCTCAATATTTCAATCTTCATAATCTTGAAAATATTGACATCTAAATAACAATGAATAAAATAGGCTCCAAATGTGAACCAATCAGGGAATAGCATTTTTCTTGTCAAAATAATCCACTACTAGCATAAAGCTGCAAGTCTCATGCAATCAAAGCATAGCTGATTCAGAAGAAATATATAAATCAACAAAGTGTATTACAACAACTATAAAAGAATGGAAAAAAAGTTAAATCCTCAAAAATTTCATAGCTGAACATTTGGGTTCAATTAAACATCAACATACAAAACAAAAGGACGACTTTGGCATGAGAAGTGGAACTCACCCGCGTGAAAAAGAAAATAAAATTAGCTCTCCGAAGTCTTCGAACTTCGAAAATCCCTCTTCAACTCGGACACCCTCCTCATGCACTCAGTCTTCGATTTCCCGGGAACGGCCGCAGCCACTTTCTCCCACCTCATCGGCGCATCCTTAGGAAATGCCTTCAATGCGTTAAGCAGTGCAATATCTTCACCGGAGCTCCATCCCACATTTCCAACCACGGTATCACCATCACTCCCATTCACAGATAAGTCTAAATTGACATCCACTCGCTTGTCCAAGGGCTTCCTCTGCTTCAAAAACTGGGCGAAAGAATCGTTCCCAGGGGGCCTCCTCTCGGCCAAAGATTTAGCCGCCCGGATCACGCTCTCCACCCCATGCTGGCCCTTGAATGCCTCGGCAACTCGGTCCCATCGTCCCGGTGCCCCGGCGGGATGCTTTGAGATCTGGCGCTTGAGAACCTCGACATCCTCAACAGACCATTCCTCTTCCTGATTTGCTTCCTTCGTCACCGATTCACTATCGTGGCTAGCCGGATCTAGTCCTCTTTTCTCATCCGTTTTTGGATTTAGGACTACACCAGGAGAGGACGAAGGGACAGTCGGTTTAGGGTTCCATCGAGAAGCTGGGCGCCTCCGGGGCTCCTCGGGCTCGGTTGGTTTGGGTAGAGGTGAAGGAAGAGGATCACCGCGCCCGACTCGAGGATCACCCCCGGTAGTGGAGGGTGGGGCAAAGGGAGCAACGAGAAGAGATAGGGAGATCCAGATCAGGAGGGTGGATAGGATGGACGTGCTCGAAGAGAGTAACAAGGCGGAGATGATGAGGAGTGCGGCAGCAGAGATACAGCTTGCTGCGTGGAGCTTGGAGATCTTCGGGGTCTCGGGAAGAGAAGATGATGAGTGGGACGAGCGAGCTTGGAAGAGGAATCGAGGTCTCGCGTCCTCGTCGATGAACTCCATTGGGTTGTCACGCCAGGTGAGGCGGAGAGGAGGGAAGAACCGATCGGGATCCTCTACAGTTACTAATGTTGTAACCGTCTATTGTACGTTTTGTAATGCTACATATAATTAATGTGAAATCCAAAAGTTATGGTGGCAACATGTCAACAATGCTTGTTGTGTTATATGTAATCACATGTGACTCAACGCCAACTTTAATATCGACTTAAAATTAGACAAGTCTCAAATAGGATGTCCTCACTTGACTGATGGTAAATCCATTGATGTCTTATCTTGCATTGCATCCATCATCTTTGATGTTCAAATATTTTCCTCCCTTTGTTGATGGTAAATCAATATGCTCAACTCCATCATCATTAAAAGGGCATCAAATACAAAATGGATTGGCTGTTAAAACATAATATTATGTGGAAGAATGTGGGCTGACGGGCTTTGCTTTAAAGATAATTTGTGATCTTATCCCGATTTTAGCATGTAACATATGACCGATTACATCGACAGACAGAGAGTGACGACTCTTTATTGAATTAATGAAGCCACCTATATTGATAATAAATTACTTGAATAAGTGATAATTGATATGAGTGGTGACCAACTGGGAATCAATTGGGGTAAAAATATGTTGAAAACATAATGCTAAAGTTGGATGTCCTGCATTGTTAAATTATACATTGATGCATAAACACATTGATATCACTAATGACACTGAAAGATACATTAATATGCTTGGCAATATTAGATGCATTGATAATACATAAATAAATAATGCATATGAATAAAATAAGATAGACTCTTTTAGTTATTTATAAATTATTACTACACCATTATTTTAACGATTTATTGAATTTTGTACCAATTATTGATTTTTATATTCATTATAATGATTTCATGTTTTTATTATTGATCATTTTGAGTGTTATTGATAAGATTTGGTCATTAATTATATTAACTGTTATTGATTATATTAATTGAGTATATCATATTAATTATTTAGTCTTGCATTGAAAGCTTTAGTGAATTTTTTATTATTATTGGACTTTTGAGCTCATTATATGAATTTTAAATAATTTCAAGTCATGAAGGGGATCATGACTAGTTGGAGTGAGATTGTCATATATTCTCAGGTTTTCTCTAAATTTTGTTATGTATTTTTTTTTATTCTTTTGTAATTAGGAGCTTGTGATAGATTAATGATTGTAGTGATATCCTAGCTAGTGTAAATAATATTTTTCATGAATAAATAGTAAAATATATTGATGTGTATGATTTGAGTTTCTTTCACTTGTTATTATTTATATTAATGATTCATAGAAGTTCCAATATATTCTTAAAATGATAAACATACAATTTTTTAAAATTTGATTATTGGACGTTACACATGATTAGCGAGTTCACTGATGGAAGAATAATGGAGAATCTCATATGGCACATACGAAAAGAAAGGATATCTCGTTTGAAAAAGGTTCCTCTCTTATTCCTTTGCCTAGCATCCTTCATGAATTTGATACAAATAATAAGACAATTTCTTGTAGAAATCTATTGTGATTGTTTACTTGAGGCTGATTTGTTGCCAAGTTTCCAATTTCATATGAAAAATTTGTTGATTATAACATTTCATAAAAAAAAAAAAATTGACTACTCTTTCTTAAACTTGAAACTTGTGAGACTCATAATCAATCAATATTGTTAGCAGATCAAATTTGAATTGAAAAGTTTGGTTGGCCAACAATGATTTTTCAGTCTAATTTCAATCAAACAATCATTTTATTTTGATTGATCATTAATTAAGGAAGATTTTCATTTCATATTTTACCAAAATATCTATGTTTTTTATATTAATATCAAGAAAATCAAAATGGTACATTTTCAAAGTGATCCCATTAACTCTTATAATTAAGGAATTTCTTACATTATTTTCTTCTAAGTTGTGGACTAATAAATTTTTTATTTAAAGTGAGCATTAAGATATAAATTTAATATGAACAAAGTTTTTAAATTTTTTATCAATTAAGCTAATACATACAAACAAATATTATGCAATAAATTATTTATAAAAATTATAGGAGAATTACTTTTAAAAGAGATACCAAAAAAATCTATTTTCTTGAAAAATATATATTTTCTTGCATCAAAATTTATAAATAAATTCACTTGATGATAGTATTTTTATTAATGTTAAAAATAGCTCTAATATGTGAATTTTTTTCTAATCAAATTAATCATTATGTATGAATATTTACGTTCAAATTTAAAAAGTCAAAAGAGTAAAATAAAAAATTTTAATTATTATGGACCATATTAATCTTTCTTGATGAGGTAGAGGTTTGTTTTAATTCATATAAACGATGGGCGAAAGAAATCACGGCCACAAATTTCTAACTCATTATGTTGAATGAAAATAATCGATTATGAGCAGGCGGAATAAGCATATCACATGTGCAAAATCAGAGGATATTATCACAACTCACAGAATCGAAGGAGTAAATTATCACAGTTGTAAGAAATAGAACAAAAATTTTGGTTTCTCTTAATACGATTGCTTACGAAACCGGATTTTCGTGTTCCAGTTTCTTTGGAAATCGAATTTTCATGATCCGATTTGCTATTTTCATTTTTGCTTCTTTTTAAATTAATTATTAAGCATGTTTTTTTTATACATATTTTTATATAAAATGTGAAGCTTTTTATAATTTGGCCTAAAAAAATTTGATAATATATACTTGATCGTAAAAGTATTAAAAAAAAACTCTCAAAGTGAGCGAAGAAGCTTATAAATTTCACAATCTCCACGCTAGTCTTGGCCTCCGCAACCTCAACTGCCGTCCTCGGGCAATGAGAGCGGCAAGCTCAACCATTACTGCCCACACAAACTCCACTTGCAGAATCGCCCCATCAAGAATCCATCGTTCTTCCACCTCTCTCCCCTCTCTGCCTTCCACAAAACTCCTAAAGCAAACCCACGCCACGCTCCTTCGTTCCGGAGAAATCCACGACGCCATCATCGCCGGCAAACTAATCTCCAACATCGCTAACTCCCATCCCTCAAACCTCCCTTACGCCCTAACCTTCCTCTCCCATGCCACGAACATCCCCATCAACGCCTTCGCCTGGAACTCCCTTATCCGTGGCTTCGCCCACAGCCCTTCCCCTGAGAACTCCATCTCTCTCTACCGCCGCATGCTAGCCGACGGCTTTTTTCCCAATAACTACACCTACCCCTTCCTTCTCAAGGCCTCCAGTTATCTTGAAGACCGCCGGATAGGGCTATCTCTTCACGCCACAATCATTCGCAGAGGCCTTGATGGTATGGATCCCTTCATTCAGACCTCTCTCATTAATTTTCATGCGGTGCTTGTATCCGTGGAAGCTGCACGTCAACTGTTTGATGAAAGTCTTGTGAGGGATGTCACTTCTTGGAATGCCCTTATTAAGGGATATGTGGCGTGTGGACAGCACATGAATGCCATTTATATGTTCCAAGCAATGCAGTCCTGTGGTCCTATCTGCGGGGATGAGATTACGATGCTTAGTGTTGTATCTGCCTGCTCGCATCTCGGGGCTTTGGAGATGGGTAGATGGGTTCACTCTTATATTGAGAGGAATAGGTTGGTACTGAATCTTAATCTTGGAACCGCGCTAATCAATATGTATGCTAAGTGTGGGGAGATTGATACCGCCAAAGCTTTGTTTTGGGAGATGCAGGAGAAGGATGTAAGGACGTGGAGTGTAATGATTAACGGCCTTGCGATTCATGGGCATGCCAAGGAGGCTTTGGTTCTCTTTGCAGAGATGCAGAGAGTTGGAGTTGTTCCGGATTCAGTGACCATAACGGCTCTGTTGATTGCTTGCAGCCATGGAGGAATGGTGGAACGGGGTAGGACTATCTTTTCTAGAATGAGAATGGATTACGACTTTGAGCCCACTATCGAGCATTATGGCTGCATTGTAGGTCTATTGGGAAGAGCAGGGAAGCTAGATGAGGCCTTGGCTTTGATCAGGAGGAGTTCACTAAAGCCAGATATAGTCCTCTGGGGCTCCCTTTTGGTGGATTGTATGGTGCACAAAAACATTGGGATGGGAGAAATCGTTGTGAAGGAAATTCTGAAATTGGATCCTAAGAATGCTGGAGCTCATGTGTTTTTGTCCAATATGTATGCCACATCTGGGAAGTGGGATGTTGTGCAGGAGGTTAGGAACTTCATGAAGGAACAAATGATACATAAGCCTCCAGGATCAAGCTTGATTGAAGTAAATGGAGTTGTTCACGAGTTCTTGTCCGGAGACAGTTCACATCTGCAATTTGATGGGATTTACAAGATGTTGGATGAAATATGCAGGCTTGTGAGCCTCAAAGGCCACAAGCCGCTGGCAGGAGGCGTTTCATTTGACATTAATGATGAGGATAGGGAGGTTTGTCTGTCACAGCACAGTGAAAAGTTGGCTGTTGCTTTTGGTTTGATCAGTACAAATCCCGGGTCTGTTATCCGTATCATTAAGAACCTTAGAATTTGCCGTGATTGCCATGCAGTGATGAAGTTGGTTTCTGAGGCTTTTGGCAGGATTATCATTGTGAGGGATTGCAATCGTTTCCACCACTTCAGCAAAGGATCTTGCTCTTGTCGAGACTATTGGTAATGGAGACACTGGCAGAGTATTGGGGACTAAGCACTGCACTCCCAAACTCTTATTTAATATTTCTCGTCTTTTTCGAGTTTGGGGAATGAGTCTTGATTCAGATAATTGATTGGTTGCTATCTCTTTCCCTTTAAGCAACTTAATGACATGAATGGTAAAATGCTTGGTTGTAGATAGAGTTGCTAACAGATATAGCTTCTCAAGTGCTATGCTAGATTTCTGTGTGGGAGTGCTATCACTCATCATCGGAAGCTTTAGCTTATGTTTTGCAAGCAAGTCTGGTAAAGGAGGGGAAACTAGTTTGAAAGATACATGGACAAAAGTAAAGGAGCATTCTGAGAGTACGGACACGAATCAGTCAAATGGCTTCATTTGATGAGCTTTCCTGGCTTTAGCTGGTTAGGGGAGTGGCATAGGCTCAATGGGAGCCGAATCTTAACTTGTATAGGTCATCTCCAACTGAATGAAAAATAGAACCTCATTTTCGCGTTTTGAATAGTGCGATGTCAATATTGGCACCCCACTGCTCACGAAGGAGATAAAGTGCAAAATGCATTTCTGTTTGGTGTTTGGGTGGAGACTTGCTGCAACTACAAATAGACGATAGTGGCAATGGCTTTGCTTGAAGGCACTTTGGCTTCTCTTATTGTCCAGATCGCTGATGAAGTAAATGAGTGTGCCAGATCGCTGATGAAGTAAATGAGTGTGCTTTCTGCTGCTCATGAATCCTGTGTTGATTGAAGGGACCGCAAGATTCACAAATGGCGCTAAGGTTCGGATGTCATTTTATCTTTTTATCAAACCTTTATCTATTTATTTAATGCTCTAGCTTGATCAAAAGTTTTCTAACCTTGATGTTGACTGCTATTGTAATGGTAGTCCAAAATAGTGGCCATTGTTTTAGGAGATCATAAAGTTTTAAACAGAATGAAGCCTTCAGTCATAGTTTTGTGCACCACATGTGCTTACTTTCTTTCGATCTTCTCAATCCATTTATTCTCTTTATCTCAGTTGTCCTGCTAAACCAGATTACTATCTTTCCAACAAATCAAGCTATCAAATTCGACCAAATTTTTTACTTTGGCTAACTACGATACGTTCAAGTAGTAAGCTAAATTCATCACCCGTGATGCTTTTGTCCATGAAGTTCACCATAAATGCAGAGTGTGGAGGTGCAGATAAATTCTATAAGAAAAGCTCTTTTACAATGCAAATCTCATTCTTTCCGTTCTTCTAATCTTTATTACTTGATGGTATTCTCCTCAACACCGTAAGCTTACTTTTTCCTATTGGCTTCATAAATCTTCCACATTGTAATTTCTGTATCAGTTGGTATGAACTACATATGTACCAAGTACAATCATAATTATACAGTAATATCCATTACCATCCATAAATGTGCCCAAGGACCACTGTTTATAGTTTTTTGGTGTTATAATCAAATAATTCCTTAAAAAAATATAAATAATATGATATAAAATGTAAGTAGTACAAACGTCCCTAATGACATAAAATATAATGAACTATGATGCTAATTTGGTCTAATGACATGATATTATAGTCTAACAAAAAAAAATTATATATATATATATATATATATATATATATATATATATATATATATATATATATATATAATATATAATTTTGCAAAATTTCCTCTTTCTACCAAAGGGGCTGTTTGGGTATATGAGTGAAATCTTGTCAAACGTAAAAAAAATGCTTCATCAAATCTCACAGTAAGTTAAATTCAAATTTACATAATTTTCCACTTTTTGCTCTAAAATGGGTGAACGATCATTTCGTAAATCCGAATTCATTATTAAAAAAAGCCATTGCCAGACATAATATCGAGTTAATTATTCAAGCATGTAGTTTACGTCCACTGCTGATGGATGGTTTCCCTTCTCTAACTTTTGCTCTCACATTGCACCTTATTCAGTCTTCTTCTAAAGGGCAGCTTTTCGTCTTCAAAGAGGTTTAATGAGTGTTGTCAGGTTATAGTTCCACAAACTATTTTGTTTTTTTAAATATGATTTGCTACACTATGGTGCAACTCCTGCTCTACGTAAGTATACGTGTTGTATCAAGTAATAAAGTAATGTGAAAAGTTTCGTTATCATGAGAATTTGGTATTACTTTAAAATCAATCTAGTACTGCTTATAAGAACAGCTATGTTTATCTTATCAATCGATTAATTGGGGGTGATGTAATTGAAAGTAAATACTATAGTTGCAAAAGATAATTTCAATAATTTTAAATACTCTGAACCTATGATATCTAAAAGCACATGTTTGCAATAGGTAGATTCTTTCTAATGTTGTTGTGAATTAGAGTATAAGCACTCTTCGTCTTTGTCGAGCTCATTTGAGTATTAGCTAAGATTCCTCCTAATTATATTTTTAATATCTCCTTAAGATTCCATAACTATAATCAACATATGTCTATGCATGAAAATGTTACGTTTTAAATCCCCTATATGTTATTCTAGTCCTCCATCGAGGCTATAATTCACATTAAAGTTTAAGTTTATATAAGATCTCTACACAAACTAAATTATGTGCGGAGGATTTAAAAGCCACATTAGCAATTTAATAAATCATAAATCTACTCTATGCAATACATGATTTCTAAAGTATCATAAGCTCATAGAAAAGACTTTAGTCAATCATGAAGATAAAAGTATACACAACAAAAAATTTCATTTCAGTAAAAAAAATAAAAGTACAAGATAAAAAACAAGAATAGAAATGACCTGAAAATCTGTAGCTAAGCAATTATATACTCATTGCACTCCTTCCTTCTCTCCATACTAGCATAGGACTAGCACAACAGATACATAAGTCTAGTCTCCACAAGAAGCAGCCTTCCACTCTCACTGACACAGTCCCTCATGCCTCTCTAATTTTCCAACCCCTTTACATGTTATATAAGCTTCATATTTATAGAAATTTAAAATAACGGAACTGGCTCTGCGGCCTTGAGTAGGTAGCATTGCGGCGTTGCTGAACAAACATGTCGGTTCACCACTTGTCACATCGGTTCACCAATTCAATAGTGTCCAACTGTCTTCCGTTGTTGTGCTGGGGCGATTTGGCGTTGTGGCCCTCGATCTAGCACTAGGGCACTCCCATGGTAACATCTCGACGCTAAGCTCTTTAGCACTCATGCATCCGGGACTTTGACCGTTGCGGCGCCGATCTGGTGGTGCTATTGCGCAAGGGGAAATTGTAGCGTTTCAACACTGAATCTGTGGCTCTGCGGTGATGGATCAATTTTAATAAATTTGATATAATTGTTACACAAAAAGATAGGAATTAAGATAATAATAATAATAATAATAATAATAATAATAATAATAATAATAATAATAATAATAATAATAAATAGACGCGGTTTGAAATATATAATTTTTTCTATCAAGTGTTTATGAGATGACAAAGGGAACTCATCCTTTCACCACTCAAACCACTGTTGAGTTTGTTACCAAAAACAAGCCATTCATCTCCTTGCAATAAGCTTAAATTCCATCAATTAAGCAAACCTTAAGCCATTAATTCTAATTTCTAATGTGAAGGACAAATGATAAGAATAATTCAAAGTCGAATCACTTTGAAATAGTGATAGCTACAATTCTTGAAAATATAAAGTCGAATCACTTTGAAATAGAAATAATCACATTATTCTCTTACTTCTCTAAATGATTTTATAAGGTGAATTTTTGGTTTCGTTTGTGACTGTTTTCTTACTACTAAAAGCAATTTTTTAGTGCAAAAAATTTAAAAAAGTTATTTTAGAAAGCAATAAAAACGCAATCACAAATTTAACCTTGTTCTTTTGCAGGAGTTGTTTGATTTGAAGTATTTATATTACAGTATAAAAAGGAATACAAAGATTTGAAAATTTTAATTGTTTGATTGGATAAAAAAATAAATTCCAGATGTTTTTCAAATACACTGCATCTTTTGTTAGCGCCATCGTTGTTGGGGGCGTCAACTGCCTGTTATCAGTCGCCCCTGATTTCCTAAAAAAAAATTGATCTTTTTTTTTTATTTGTATTCATCTTTGAAAAACTGTTGCCTGTCATAATATCGCATTATTCAAGCAGGAGGTACCACATTAAGGTTCAGTTAATGATGTTAATGTTTACTATTGATGGTTAACATCCCTACTCAGAATTATCCTTTCTCTCTGCAGCTCATGCAGTCTTCTTTTAAAGAAACAATTTTGCGTCTTCAAAGAGGTTTGATGACTGCTGCTGAGAAGGCAAATGGAGCTTATCTTCCACTGCTCAGAGTACTGTTGATTTTGTTACCAAAGGCAAGCAATCTATCTCATTACAAAAGTTTAAGGTTTTGTTTGGAGAGTTTATTACGTGTGGAGTCCGGACACTGAGAATTTTTCGGTTTTGTGAATGTGAACAGTATAAGCAATGTGGTGTAAAAGCACAATTACTGTTCACCACTGCACTTTTACTATTCACTGTCACAAAACTGAACAGTTCTCTGTATCTGTACTCCGCACGTAATAATCTCTCTTTTGTTTGGGATGGCTTTCTTACTGCTTCTTAAAATAATTATTTAATACAAAATTTAATTTTTTTACTAGAAACTGCATTAAGAAGTAACAAAAAAGTTGTCCCAAACGACGTCTAAATTCCATCAATTAAGAGTTTAAAGCACATATGAGATGGTTATTTTTTGGAGCCATTGCCACCTCTCTCTCTCCTTTTACAATTCCTTTTTATTTTTTATTTCTTATTAAAATTATATTTATAGAAGATGAGCTTATTCAATTTATTTTTAATTTTTTTTTCATGTGAGGCAAAAAATTTGAATGAATTTAAAAAAGCATCAAAATAGATATAAGAAAATCCAGCAATTATGGAGGTAAATCTTAGAGTCTAAAGATTTTCGTTTGAGTAAATCTAAAATCGAATGCATGGAGTATAATTTTAATAGTAATATGTATGGTGGGGGGTTTGTGATTTTGGGCGATCAAGTTATTAATAAAAATACACATTTGAGATATATTGGGTCTATTGTTCAAATTGATATTGAAATAGATGGATATGTTATTAATAGAATTTCAATTGGATGGTTGAAGTGCAGGAATGCATCAGATCTGTTTTGTAATAGAAAAGTGCCACTCAAATTTTAGTAAAAAATTTATTAGATGATGGTGAGACCTCCAATGTTTGTGGTGCAAAATGTTGCCATTAAAAATGAAGCATAAAATCAAGTGTACCAGAGATGAGGATGCTCAGATGGATAATTGGCTTTACTCTTAGAGACAAAATATGAAACGAGCACATACTTGAAAATGTTGGAGCTGCTCCATTGACATATAAGATTAGATAGAGTCGCCTCAGATATTTTGGTTATATAAAATGTTGACATTTTAATGACCCAATTAGGATAATAAATGTATTAGATTTGATTTATGTTAAGAAATGTAAAGATAGACATAAAAAAACTTGGTTAGAAAATATGAAAAATTATATTTCTTTATTAGATTTAAATGATAATTTGACTCTCAACATGATACAATGAAGAACAAAAATTTATTTTGCCGATCCTAGATAGTGGGATAGAGGCTTTATGTTGTTGTTGTACTAATTCATGATTCCTTCTCCTTTGAGGTACAAAAGTCTCATAGCTCTCATTCACATGTGAAAAATAGATGAAAAAAAAAATGATCCTTTTATAGTGTTAGGGTCAATGCAATTTATTTTCATTAAAAAAAGGGCAAAACAATCTTTATCATATGGGAGCCAAAACGGGTTGATGCGTTTGGGTTCGCCTCAAAATTTATCTGTCCTAAATCTAGTCTACCCAAACTTGGCTCATTTAACAAAAAGGTCAAAAACACCAATGTGAACTTGACTTGCTAATAACCCGAATGATCCGAACTTGACTCGTTAACCCATTTTAATTAATTTTTAATATAACTTATTAACTAGAAAGCTTAGGATATTTGATAAAAAAAATAAAAAAATTATACTCATGTAAAAAAAAGGCAGTAAACAAGTCTTTTTTTTTTTGGATAAAAAAAAACATATTCCAGGTCAACAAGAATACAAGACCCATTTAATAAATGGGTCGGAAAATTCAACTAGAACCCTGCCTGTTTATTAAATGAGTCGATTCGAATTCAGATTTTTCGAGTCGGGTTGACGGATCAGATCATTTATTGACACCACACCCCTACTCCACCCTTTCTAAGTTAAAGAATAATCCTTCATTAATAAGTATATGGGAATGTGCTAGAAGAATTAGAAAGATAATTAAAGTAATTACTCAAATAATTACTTTCATCTTGGTCATCTTCTATAGATTAGATTGTGAATCGAATGATGAGCAAGCTTGCTAGTGGTCAGATTGATAAGTAAACATTGCTAATAATTAGTTCATTAATGGATATAAATTTCAAACGTAAAAATAAGAAGTTTGAAAGGCAATGATAAATAGTGACAGTTCCTATTGATAAGCTGAAGTGATAAGTAGCAGTACTTATACTGCCACAGTTTGTTATGATGAATTCCAGCCACTACTCTGACATTGCAGGATTATGCTTGTACAATTCTAATCCTGACCGTTGCTGTGTAACAGCTTTGATCAAACCGTCCAGGGAATACTTAGCTCTTATATACATTGTAACAGTGCCTGGACATGGTCTTCAAGGAAGAGCTTTATCACCTATAACATGTCCGAGCGATATTATTATAGAATATTGAGTACTGAAGGAAATAATTGAATAAACATTTAAAGTTAAATTTATTTTGATGTATGTATGTATAGTAAGATGTATTTATCTTCCGAATGATTCTTTTTATATATGTATGTAATTTATTTAGTTATATATATATATATATATATATATATATATATATATATATATATATATATATATATATATATATATATATATATATATATATATATATAATTATTTTGATACATGTATATATGTTGTTGAATTTGTGAAGATAGTAGTGATTTTCATGAATAATTAGCAGTGATTTCATTAAATTCAACCTCCGCTGCTTAGCTACAGTTCTATGCCATCTATCTCTATCTATAGTCCTTCAAACTAATGTTGTTTGATTGTAATTCTCTGACATCCTTTGTTTGATTATAGTTATCGGACCTCCGTCACCTGATTATGCTCCTCTAACTTCCATTGTCTGACTACGGTTCTCTGACCATCATTGTGTGACTATAATCCTCCAACCACCATTGTCTAACTGCAGTCCATCGATCTATAATGTTTTGATCATTATCTCACGACTGCTCCTATGTCTTTTGACTTCATTGTCTACTATCGCTAACAATGCAAACACTCGCCATCATGTATACATTGATGCACGTCGTATGCATCAACTTTGACTCCCAACTTCAGCTCTTGGATTTATATTGGATTCCCCCAAAAGGGCCCTTCTAATTTCAACCAACTATATGTTTTTTACAATGTATTATTGCATTGTCCCAAGAAAGGACTTCAATTGTAATCAAATGTAAATACTAGTTGAATTATTTTAATTGGGCTAGGCACTATGATTTTTTCCTTGGCTTTTTCACATAAAAGCTCTAGTATCTCTTATCATTCTTACACTCTTCTCTTACATGTGTGTGTATCGTGACGCTATCTTTATAGCGTCATGAATGTTCTACACACAACACTAATTATAAAAAATGAATCAAGCCATTAAATTAGACATTTGTTTGCACATCACTAAATTTCACATCATAAGTGAGGGCAGATATCTCTAAGGGCATAGGGCATGAGGACTATGTGCAAGAAAATGGAAGGAGCATTATGTGTTGCATATGAGCTTATTTTTGTATTTTGAAACATGTATTAATAGATGTAATTATATAAAACATTTATACAATAACCTTATCATTTGGTATCCAAGATGGCAGCTATGTCCAATAAAATAAGAATTGTCTTTAAGTATTCATCATTTTGTTTTTTTAAGGGATATTTTAAACCCCCCTTCTTGAAACCCATCATCGCAAGTTGATGCAAGTCCTAGCATCGTCAATGCAATGTGCTTTTATCGCCTCCACTGAATCTCTTAGCTAAGAAACAACATCTGTGTGGAGCTCAAGGCAATCTTCAAGCCAACTGTTCTCATATTTCTTTCCACCAGGAAGGGATTTCAGTAGCTTGTTGATAGTAAATTGAATGTTGGCGGCTTTCATCTTTGCAATGTCAAGAGAGATGACTCCAAGACCTGAGAGGCGACATTGCGGCTCTTCTTAAAACAGAGTTTAAAAAAAAAATTGTACTAAAACTCGATTTTATAAAACAATAAAAAAGTTGTCCCAAACAATGCCTTAATTTCAATTATTAGAATAGATAATTCTTAATTTGATTCTTATCAACATACTTATTTGTACTTAGGCCAGTTGATAAAACATGTTTAATTAAAACTTCTTTCTAAGTCTCAGAAATGTTTTTTCAAAAACAACTTTTTAAAAACAAAATGTTGAAAAAACGGCGAAAAAAAGTATCTTCATAACAAACATTATTTTTTACTAATAAATTTTTTTACCACAAAAGCAATCAAAAGATTGTTTAAAACAAAATCTAATGTTCAAAATTTCAAAAATATTTTAATATGAAATATATAAAAATGATAAGATGATGGATGATCGTTTAACCATCGCCATCAAGGCATCGTCGTCATCATATTGTTGCTTGATTTTGACCATTAGACCATTGCCACTTAGTGACTATTGTTAGGATGTCAGAGCTGAAGCATTGTCATTGGACAATCTTTTCGTGACCGCCATCATCATAACTCCATTTGACCACCATTGCTAGATTAACGCCACCTAGCCACTATCATTCGATCATCATCAACCGACCATCAATATCAAATCATTGTCGAACCAACACCACGTAATCACTATCATCCGACCATCATTAACTGACCATCATCATTAAATTGTTCCTTGTCGATATTGTCATTGGACTACAATTATTGGGCCACTATCGAAATATCATCATTGAATCATTGTCGCCCAACCTCTATCATCAAGCCACTGATCTTAACCACACTACTGACTCGCCACTGCATGACGACTATATTTGTATAATCAATACCAAACCACCATTGCCTAGATGTCGTTGCCTATCCACTATTGATGGACCTCCACTGCTGGACTATTGTTGCAGGACCACCATTGCCCGACCTCCATCATTGGATCTATAAGGTTTTGTTTGGGACCGCTTTCTTACAATTTTTAAAAACAGTTTTTTTAGTAAAAAAATTAAAAAAATATCTTTTAGAAGCAAAAAGAAATTCGTCCTAAATGAAGTCTAAATCAAATTCATTGAATCTAATACAAAACCATCGTTATTATTTATAAAACCATGCGTAGAAAAAAGAGAACAATCTGAGAAGCCATTCGGACTTTAGTCCATGTAAACAAATAGAATTTAATCTGATAAAAAATGATGCGTATTGTCCCTTACTTTCCTGTTGATTATTCAGCAAAGAAGAGAAGAACCAAACCATCATTCGCCGGCGGCCCAATGGGACTCACTTTACTAAGTTCGCTTTGCTGTAAGATGGAGAAGGCGGCCAACCAAAGCGGATGGTCGGGCGAGTGCGCTTCGCCTAAACAGACAAAAAGCCACGCAGAGCTAAGCACGGGAAAAATTACGCTTCGTATCACTAAAGAGTCAAAAAGCTATTCCAAATAAATCTTTGGATTTCTAATGGGACAACATTCTTACTATTTTTTAAAACAGTTTTTTTATCCAAAAAAATTTTGAACTTAAAAATTGATTTAAAAAATTAAAATAAAACCATCCCAAATAAAGTCTTAGTTTCTCTAGTCCGTATATTTAATTGTGCTTTCATATTTAATTTGACTTTCATATTTTAGAAAAAGTGAAAGCATTAAAAAAATAATCATATCAATGATTTAGATTCATATTTGATATATATATTGCAAAAATTATCTGGATCGGGCACGAATCTCGAGGCAAAAATCAAGTTGGAAACTTCAAAAATTGAATTTGGGATCATATGAATTCCGATTTCAGCAAACTTACAGTCAAACTGAGCGTCTCAGAAGTATGAACCCGAACGTCACCAAATTCAAGTCAATCCGAGCCCAAATGAATCCAAATCAAGGACCTGAAGCGTTGTTGGAAAGTTCGTACCATAATTTGAGTTACCAAATGGTCTCCGAACTTAATGAGATTATGGTCAAATCGAGCGGCTCGACGAGACGAATCCAACTAGCCCAAGATCGCCGAATTTCGAATTCATTAAGACCTTCAAATGTTTGGTAAACAATCCATAATAAAGGGATTCAATATCGGCCGTCCATCAAACCACTTCACATTTGCCCCTGATCTGTCATCTATTTACAGGCCATGTCACTCCAAAAAATCTATAAATAGACCTCTCATTTCTCATGAGAGGGGACCCAAGCATAATAGAGAGAAGAGGAAGCAAAAGGGAGAAGAGAGGAAGGAGAAGATTAGGAGGGAAGAACTCCACCTCAACCACTGCCTCCGGGATTCTGTCTGAATGACACAAGAATTCCTCCCGACCTCCAAGTGACTCCGGGGTTTCACCTGAACTCCAAGTGATGCCGGAGATCTGCCCGAATACCATCTAACGTCATAGTTCTCCTCGGCTGCCAACTGACGTTGGACTTCAACTAGACATCGGATCTTCGCTCGTCGCCAAGTTTCTACCCAACGTCGGACTTCTACCTGATGTCGGAATTTCACCAGACATCTACCTGATGTTGGATTTCTGTCCATCGATGGTCTTTTACTAGACGCCGTCTTTCTGACTTCCATCGTCAGACAACAGTTCTTCCAACCTCCGTTGCCCGCCGACTACGGTCCTTCAGACTTATGTCGTCCACCTACTACAGTTCTTCCGACCTCCATCGCCCACCGACTACGGTCCTTCAGACTTACGTCGCCCATCGACTACAGTCCTTTCGACCTCCGTTTCCCACAGACTACGGCCCTTCAGACTTACATCGTTCGCCAAATACAGTTCTTCCGACCTACGTCGCCCACCGACTATGGTCCTTCAGACTTACGTCACCCGCCGACTACGGTCCTTCCGACCTCCGTCGCTCGGCGACTAAGATTCTTTCGACCTACGTCGCCTGCCGCCTATAGTCCTTCAGACCAAATAAATACATAAACAATGATGCTTTGTATTCTCACCATGTAATGTACTCTATAAGATGTACATCAAGCTAAGGCCTTCCTCTGAAGAAGGAGCTCCGTTGTAATCAACTACAATGCTAGTGGATTCATTCATACTGGCCAGGCCCCATAGTTTTTTCCCCTTTTCAGGGGGTTTTTCCCCCTTTTCAGGGGTTTTTCACGTAAAAAACTTGGTGTCTTATAAATTTTATACACCCTCTCTCTTATCTGATTGCGTACCAGATTTTTGTAGAATGCTAAGACGTAAAACTTTATATTTCTCTACCGCCGCGAATAATCTTGGACGCAACAATATTCAACTTATAAAATTACCAGATGTCTCTCCCACAGATCCACCGTGCTTCTCAACCAGCTCCTATAGGCGTATCATCGGCTCCCTTCAATATCTCACCTTAACGCGACCGGACATAGCGTATGCAGTTAACATGCTGTCCCAACACATGCACAGTCCCGAGGTTCATCACACGGCTCTGCTCAAGAAGCTGCTTCGCTACATCCAAGGAACTTTGGCATTCGGTCTTCCCATCACCCGATCAAATCTTACGCTTCGCACCTTCTCAGATGCAGACTGGGCGTCGGACCCAATCACGCGCAAATCCACGACTGGATTCTATACATTTCTCGGTGAAACACTGGTCTCCTGGACAGTCAAGAAGCAAGCGACTGTCTCCCGCTCATCAACAGAATCAGAGTATAGAGCGTTAGCGTCAGCAACAGCGGATACAATCTGGATCAAGAAACTTCTCGCTGATTTCCTCATTAATCACTCTCAGCCCGTTGATCTATTTTGCGACAATACCTCCACTATTGCATTAGCAAATAATCCTGTGTTCCACGCACGAACAAAGCATATTGAAATTGATCAACGCTTTGTTAGGGATCACATTCAAAACAACGTCATTCATCTATTACCTATAAGCAGTGAAGATCAGCTGGCGGACATTCTAACCAAACCGCTTTCTACACATAGATTCAAATTCCTTCGGTCCAAACTGACAATTGGACCCAACTGTCAGTTTGCGGGGGAATGTTAGAATACTTAAGCAATGTATTTCATCTATTCCCTACTTATCACCCAATAAGTATGGTACACGTGTAAAGCTAAACTATATCTATTATATATAGACATATGTTCTGTACTGAAGAAATATACAAAGAATAATAAAGTTCTTCACAGAGACAATTAAGGTCTCTGTCTTCTTCCTCATATTCTCTCTGCTTTCTCATCAAGAACTGGAGTATGAGTTTCTACACTTCAGTCCTGACTTTGCACGTAATAATTTCTCCAGTAAAAATCCAATAGAACTAACATAAATTCCATACAAAAATATCAAATTTATCTTATAAAATATTAATGCGTAATTTCATGAGTAGATAAGTCACTTTAGATAGGGCTCCACTTAGAAGAAGTGTGAACTTTGTGTTGTCTAAGGAAAGAAATTGTGTTCAAAACTTAAATTCCTCTTTATAATTATTCAATTTTTAATCAAAATTTTAAAATGAATATGTTCTTATTTAAATATTAATCACTTAAAATTAGTTCAATTAAATTTGAAAGAACTTGTTATATAACATACATAATCAAAATTTTGTGTGTGCACATATAATTTTGATTGCTTTTATATAATTAATAATCATAATTTTTAGTTAAAAATATTTTTCAAATTAACTAATTATGCTCATTGAGCTAGAAACTAATATAAAATTAACGATTTCTAATTCAATTTAATTTTATCTTGAATTTAAATCAAAATTTCAATTTTTAAATTTAGATTTGCTCACTAAAATACTACTTCATATTATTCTTAAATTTATCTCAAGACAAAAATAATAATTAATTAATTATTTTATTATTTAAAATAAATTCGATTTTAAAACATTTTATTTTAATCAAATTATAATAAGATATACTTAAATCTTCTCCTAATCCCATTAATTATACTAGGTAATAATTAATAAATTAATACTAAGCCCATATTTAGTTAAATAATTCATTTCTAAATTTTTAGACACGTTTTGTTATGCTTTATTGTTATCATTATTTTCTATATTTTTTATATATTTTTTATCCTTCATTTAAATTTAAAAATATTTACTTGTATTTTGATATCTTATTTTAATAATAATATTTTATAAAATAAAAAATGCAATAAAATTTAAATTAGGCATTAAGAAGGAGAATATTATAAATAGGAGCATGATATTTAATTTAAATTAGCAATATGATCATGTGTTTAAAAAAAAAAAAAAAACTAGTCAATTTGGTTAGTTTTAAATCATCTGATGCATTTACCCCAACTAGCAAAATCAAATTTTAAAATTATTATAACAATGCGCAAAATAATTTGATGTATTTAATGAAATGTGTCAAAATGAAACTTTTATTACGTCCTCTGACTGGACGTAGATCTACGTTCGGTCAAAGTATTTTTACTCGATTTTTGCTAGGTATTTAGTCGGTATTGTTAGGTATTGTTTAATAATAACCATGAATATCACTCTGGGAAGACCAACACCGAGTAATACCGAGCAATACTAAAAAAACTCGGTATTTTTTGGTATTACTCGGTATTGCTCGGTATTTTGTATTCACATAATGATATTTCTCGTTATTTTTGGTATTGCTCGGTATTTCTCGTTTTGTTCCTGCGATCTTAGTACCGGCCGAACGTAGCTCTACGTACGTTCACCGGACCAAATAAAAACGCGTCAAAATGACTCATTTAATGAACTGTTTGACTTATTCTACAACTCTCTTTTGCATATTGGTTGAGAGCTTAGGCTTCCAACTAAGAGGTCGAGAGTTTGAGTCTCTGTATTCGTTGTGTGTGTGAGTTTGCCTTAGATGGCCTAAATGTCCCAAAAAAAAAAGACTTATTCTAAATATGTCAAACAGTTTAGTACTTTAATAAAACGACTTATTTTGTTTGCCTAATTTGATTCTTTTCTAATTTTTTTTTTTGGACATTTAGGCCATTTAAGGTAAACTCACACGCACAACACATACATATGGACTCGAACCTTGGACCTCTTAGTTGGAAGCCTAAGCTCTCAACCAATAGGCCAAGGGGAGTTGTGTTTCTAAATTTTTTTGATAGTCTCTTTCTATTCGTACTGAATAAAAAAAAAAAATCTTAAAGAAAAAGTAAAAGTAAAAAAAAAATGAATAAATACTACACCGAAAACCCCCCTTTTATACTAAATTTGCTGCTGAACTGCCGCAGTGCCGCTCCCCAGCCTTTCCCTTCCATTTTCGAAAATCCGTTCCTTCTTCCTCCATAATTACCACGTCGTCATCCGAAGAGGGAAAAGGGGGTGAAGGAAGTCATCGATGGGGTTATTTGAATCGGATTGGTGGCGCGTGGCGGCGGCAACGGTGGCCGTCGCTGTGGCGGCTGCGGCGGGCTTGTGGAGGGCAGTGCGGTTGGTGCACGAGTGGTCGTACGAGAGGAATCTCGACGATGATCTTCGCCGTCGGCTTCCACCTGGGGATTTAGGTTTTCCGTTCATCGGCAACATGTGGTCGTTTCTCCGAGCATTCAAGTCGGGTGTTCCTGATTCCTTTATTGATTCTTTTGTTCAAAGGTCATTCCTCATTTTCCTTCTCTTTCTCTCTCTCGCGTTCTTTCTTTTGTCCTGGGAATAAATGGGGGTTGCTTAGTACTTTTTTATTGAAATTTATGAATGTGACGACAAACATTTTTTTAAATTTTGTGACTAATTTTTAAGATGAAAAAAAAAGAATCGTAATAAATTTTAGTGCTTGCGGATGTTTATATATTTAGAATTTCTTATCCGATAACAAATCTCAATTTATTGTGAAGGTTTAAGTCTAATATTTTTTAAATTCAAATTAGAAAATGTCCACATATTATTATTATTATTATTATTCTTTTTTTTTTGAGAAATTTCTGAGTTCCTTATAGGATTCGTTTATTGATTCTTTCGTCTGCAGATCAGTTCTATTTTCCGTTTCAACTTTCTTCGTCTTCATCTTACTGTCTTTACTGTGACAAGTGTCTTAAGCACAGTTTTTACATTAAAATATATGTAAGTGCAGTAACGAGTATTTATGCAAAATTACGATTCATGTTTAGATTAAAAAAAAATAAAATAATTTTTGAATGCTTTTGCACCAATATGTATTTGTTTTACCTGTTACCACTATATATCTCGATTATTGTAAATATTTAATCCTAAACATTTTAAAAATTCAGATTAGAAAAATTCGATAAATTAATTTTCTTAGAAAGTATTGAATTCCCTTTAAGATTATTTTATAGATTCTCGGGTCCCATGTCAGTTGAATTTTCGATCTACATCTGTCTGTTTTGTTTATGGGATAAAAGTATCTTAAGAGCCAAACTTAACGAATTTGTTGCGGGAGGAAGTTTGAAATACATTTTTTTATTTATATTAAGATGAACAGATAAAATAAAATGCGATTTTTTTTCATAAAAAAATATATATATTTCCAAAATATAGTTCTAAAATGATAAGATTGACTTACTCTTATATTAAGACGTTGTTTAATTGGCTAAACAAGAAATAAATTGTATTTGAAATATTTTGGACTTGTTTGAATGATTTTAAAATAAATACAGGTGATTATTTTTTATATTTGCCTTGAAGTAAAATGAATGCAATGTAAACTCTAAAAATAATGGTGATTAGTGGTCGGTTGTGCTGGGCGGCGGTGGGTGGTAGCAGCGACCATTGCTGGAGGTGGTTGGTGGTTGGGAGGTTGCAGTTATATGTAGGGTTGTCAAAATCGGGTCACGGATTGAGTTTGGGTCATACCCGAAATTGACCTCACTAGCTGAACCGACTCAAACCCAACTTGTTTTTTTTTTAAGGGTCACTTTCTCGGACATGAATCCGACCCGCTTCGGGCCCAGGTTGACACGACCCGCTTCGGACCTGGGTCGACACAACTCGCCAACCCTTCTTCATACGAGGCGTTGGTTGCGATGAGCTCACCTCTTGTGAATTCCGATCGGAAGGAACATCTTCGAAGGAGGTGTTGGAACCGAACGGCGAGCTCAGTCGCTTAGCTATCGTGACTTTTGATCGAAAGGAATGTCATCGAAGGAGGCATTGGAACCAAGTGGTGGAACTGGCGCAGTCTGGGATGGCCAGGCTAGAATGGCCGCTGCCCAGATGAGTGCGGACGGCAGGCCGGTGTCACAACCCAACCCAACTAGGACGGATCCCATCGTGTTGAGTTGCGACGGGCAAACCCCATGATCTAGTTTTGGAATTGATTTCATACTTTCTTCCGATTTTCATAAGAAATAACACTGAACCACAGAGCCACTAAACATCCCATTACTGAAAAACTCATCCACCAATTTTTTTTTTTCATTCATCATGCAAAATAATCATATACATTACATTACATGGCTTCAAACAGAAATATATAACATAATAATAAACTAGCCATGACTGCACAAAAAATCAAAATAACAAAATACCTAAGACTTCAGATCAGATTCTGAATCGCTAGTCCATAATCTCTTTCCCTTTACCAGATCCTGAAAATCATGGGTAAAACCACAGTGAGCTAACAGCTCAGCAAGTCATAGAAACTAATCTAAATTTCCAAATACTCTTTTTATTCAAATATTTTACATAAGATTTAAAAGCAGTTAATTGTAGTTTAAAATAGTTCACTGAACCGACATAACAGAATATATGAATAAATTAACAGAACAGAACAAATAAATAAAAAATCGTACATAATAGATAAATTAATTATTTGTACAGAACATATTTATCAAATAACAATATAGATGAATCAGATGTCAGAACATAATAGATAAATAAACTGAAATTCAAATCACAGAGTTGTTCAGATCATAACACAAAATTATTCAGATCACATTTCAGAATTATTCAGATTTTCCCTGACATAGACAGAATCTCAAAGGATTCTTGCCCCTTATGCCTCCCTTCTGAATTTCCTGACACAGACAAAATCTCGAAGGATTCGGGCCCCTTATGCCTCCCTTTGTGTTCGCAGCACCATAACATATCAGATATACAAAATTATTCAGATCAGATTTCTTGAACTCAGACAGAATCTCAAAGGATTTTGGCCCCTTATGCCTCTATTTATTTCCTGATACAGACAGAATCTCAAAGTATTCTAGTCTCTTATAACTCCCATAAGATATCATTCAATCACATGTGCACATATAAATCATCACATCATAACATTTACAGAGTAATTAAACATGCATAAAAAATATCATCAGATTGTATAACGACAAATAACATAAAATTCAACGAAACAAAAATACACAGTTTCAGAAAATCATCAAAAGTACCAGAGAATGTGTAAAACAATATTTTAAGACTTTCATTGTTCTACAACACTATTTTTCAACATCCCGATAATTTTCTATTCAATAAAAACCCTTCAAATTTAAGAATACCCGGTGAAAAGATTTCAGAAAATATTTAGAAAGTGCAAAATCAGAATCTCTATAACATATAAAAAGTTACACGGTGAAAGTTTTACCGGTGCAAATTTATACCCATTTTTCGTTAACGGATACGAAATTTTAATTGAAAAATTTGTCAAAACCTTTGCATTTGAAAATTGATACATGAATAATGTGCCTTACCTTGAGTTGATCAACTTTCCCAACAGCGGCGACGAACGAAAAAGGCTTGAAGTCGCCCAAAATCTGGAATTCCTCCTTCTTTCCTTCTCTTTCTCTCTCCTGCTCTTTCTCTCTCTCTTCAAAATGAACAAAGGTGACTTAAATAACAAAAAAAAAAGATATTTTAAATCGTACGAGATGATATTTACGTTCGTACCGGTACGATCGGCTCTGTACCTCATTCAGACGACAATCGTACTAACGATAATTGATTTTCGTACCGGGACGATTGGCTCTGTTCGCAAATCGTACGAATGATAATTAATTTCGTACCAGGACGATCGACTCTGTCAAAGTTTCATTCAGTTCGTCCAGACGATTCGTACAAACGATATGAAAAATTTCAACTATTCGTCTCGGTCGATCCCAGTTTGTACAGTATGAACCTGCACGAAAACTTGAAATTCAAAGGCTTCTCACAGCCGGTGTGTGGGACGACGATGTGAGGCGAGATGGCGAGGCAAGTGCGGACCTTTGCGTCGGTGCACGGGAGAGGGCAAGAGGCGGATCCTTGTCGGGTTAGGCGAGTGTGGAACTGGCACGGCCCGAGACGGCATAACGCCCGTGCGCGGGAGAGGCAAATCCGAGTCAATCGGGTTGCTTTGGGATTTCTAGGTCAACTCTAACCTGACCCAAAATTTCAAGCTGGTCAGATTTATAGACCCGATCTTACCCATTTTGCGGTTTGGGTCATTTGCAGGTTAAGTTCGAGTCGAATTTTTGGGTTGTGTCAAATATTGACACCCCTAGTTGTATGTCCATTTTAGTTCAAAAAATAATAAGTGCACCTGCTATTTTTGAGAAACGAATTGTAGCATTTCTACCATTAACTGCTTGCAGGATTTTTATCTATTTGTGTGGGAAATCAATTTGGTAAGAATATTCTAATATAACTTGCATTAGAATTTGCTTCAAGTTTTTAAAATTATAATGAGATTAGTACAATTCTGATATCTAAGCATTAATTTTAACATAATCTAAAGTATTTATGTTAATCTTTATATTGACATGGTTTACGATTGGATATTCTTATTTAAAAATTTTTTTGGGGGCAGCAGTTCTGTCACTGAACTCTTTTTAGTACCAAAATTTACCTTGCTGTTTTGATTTGTTAGTCATTTTAGTTACTGCATTTCCTGCTAGTATTTGATTTGTTGGCCTTTTATTAGTCTTTTTTGGGGCCTACCTGTCAACGTTTTCATGCATTGATTTCGAGCATAATTTTGTTTTCATATGTAGCTTGTGTTGCTCCAACCCGTGGAGATTCTGGGAGGCTTTACATTAAATGTGGTTAGACGCTAGATCGGGTCTCGTTAGGCAAATCATCTTTAACTGGAGCGTATTAAATTAATGTAGGCTAAGTCGAGCTGGAGGTGAAGGGGCATTAATTTAATTTAATTTTCCTTTAGGCATATGCGTCATATTGATAATTCTAATTGGATAACGTTTTTTGTTTTTAATGAAAATGTTCCCCTCGTGTGCAGTAGCTGGGAGACTAAAACGGACACATGAAGTGTTCATCTTTTCTTATGAAATGCATATGAATATGAGAAATTTTTAGCTATTCCTCTTAAAAATGCGAACATAAATTTCTTTTACTGAATCATCCTTAAATGTTAGGTGGTATTGTTTGTTGGAAATTTGTGTTTGTAGATTATTTAACATCTTAAATTTATCCAATGATCTTACACACAAATATAGAGAAACACACACTTGATATGTGATTTGAGATACAAAAGTCCAAAAAGGGGTGAAAATTACAAAACTTTAACCGACCCCACGCAGTGGGATTAATGTTTGATGCTCTTGTTGTGTAGTGAACTATTTGTTTGGTGTTTCTCTTGATAGGTGGAGGAATTGGGTGATTGATATGATGGGTATTAGATGTCGGTGGTTGATTGGCATTAAACATTGGTAGTTGTTAGGCATTAGATATCAATGGCTATTGTGCATCAAATGTCGGTAGTTGAAAGGCATCATATGTTGGTCCTAGTTTGACTTTGGTTGATGGTCTAGGAACTTTGAAACTAGAGTGACAGTTAGCTTGTACATTCTTCTAATAGTGGGCAGGTTAGGTTATGAACATTGAGGATTAGCATTGAGGATTAGTCATTGGCATATGTTGTTGGATGGTGGTTGACGTGAAATGTTTGAAGTTCAGTGACGGTGGATAGCTTGTTGGGTCATTCACTTGATAGGAGGACAAACTCAGAGATTGGGAAGGCATTGCAATTGAAATCACTTATGTCAACATCAATCATTGACTGGTGTTGAACAACTTTGAATGAAGAATGTCTGGGATATCGACTTGGTCGTTCTCATAAGATGATGAGAAAATTGGTGATCGAGAAAATGAGTGTCAGCCGTCAATGGTTAATGGATATCAGTCATTAGCGGGCGTTGTATGACGGTCGATGAGGAACATCTAATGTAGGTTGATGATGGGCTATTGTCCTGATTATTCTAAAAGTAGGGAGACCAAGTGATGGTAAGACGAGCCAACCATCAATGGTGATGTATGTTAGATGTTGGTCAATGATAGTTGTCAAACAACAGTCAATGAGGAATGTCAGAAGTTCAGTGATGGTGGCAGATTAATTTGCTCATTCTCCAAATAGTAAGGGAGATCAAACATTTGGAAAGATGGATGTCGGAGTCGGATGATGGTTCATTACAGGCATCAGATGAAGGCCAACAAGTAGCATTGGAAGTCGGGTGACATTGGGAGGCTGGTTTGATCATTCTCCTAATAGAAAGAGTGATCTAGCAACTAAAAAGGCAGGTATGAGACAGTGATGGATGATGGTTGACGAACATCGGATGGGTAGTGTATTATCAAATTTTCTTATGCCTCTAAACCTAAATCCCATAGTTTTCATTCAGATCAAGTGCACAATTGAAAACCCATTCTGAAATTTTCAATTGTATTACCAAATCTTGATAGTGGATTCAGGTTGGATCACTAATAGCTAATTCAAATTTTCATTACTAAAAGCAAAGCATTCTAGAGCCTATAGGTTAGCCTTAATCAAAAATTTTCTTTAATGATTGAGATGATAATTAACCATAAGGACGTGCACCTATGAGAAACCTCTAAAGAAATTATAAAGTTCCATTAGAAGGAAAAATCTATGGGTAGTGTATTATCTAAAATTTAATTGGTCTTCTAAAAAGTCAACCGGAATCAGTTAAATATGATGTCATTGAGTGAAAATTTTTAGAGCTTGCAACTTGTCGGACTCATTATGAGGATATTTTTTATTTGGGTCACTTGAATCCGTCAAACTATAGTAAGTATAAAACTTATTATTGTGGTCATAGATGCCTTCTTACTATGGCCATTTTTATGGCTTAATAAGTATGAAAGGTTGTTGGCAACTTAGTTATATTTGAGCATTTTGAATCTAGCCATGTTACCTATGGTTGTAAATAAACTGAGTTGAGCAGAAGGCTATCTTGTTCAAACTCATTTTATTATTTTTCTTATTTAGTTTAAGTCAAAGCTTTAGCATGACCAATTTTAAAAATCTTGTTCAAGTTATTTATTATGTAGTTATTCATTTTGACCTATAATTGAGCTTTAATTGAGGCTAATTAATTATTTGTTTAGTGCCAACAATTTAAACATATTTTTTATTATCAAATGCAAATGAGTTTATAAGTTTTAATTAATATTGACATGATTTAGTAATTAATATTTATTTTATTTGGTGAAATTTGAACATTTGTTTAGGTGAGCTTCTATACTTGAAGATTGTTTTGCTTGGTTTTCAAAGTTTGATGAGCTGAAGAAACGACAATTTTGAAATTTAGGTGAAATATGCTATATGCGCGCTCCTTTTGATTTGACACTTATAATCTTAACAACTTTTATCTCTTGGAGGTCTATGTTGAGAGGCAATATTGGGTATTTTATTTTTCATGAAATTTTACTATGGATTCTGACATACTCTCTACTATCTACCTAGAAAAGCATAGTTTTACTAGAGGTAGTCACAAGAGGTATGATGTCCCCTCAAATAATTATAGTTTTGCTAGGGATCTCAACATAAAGTGTAATGTTAACACATATAAATATGATATATTTCACATGCACCTACCTGACAATATATATAAATGCACAAGTTTATTTTTTTAAAAATAGAGGGCCATGCCTCCCACATGGGCATTGTATGGCACCACATATGGCACTAAGGGCAGATATGTGACAAAATCCTTAACTTTTTTATTTTTTATTATTTGTTTTTTATTTTTTTGTCACTATTATCATTTATTATTTCTTTATAAAAAGGATTTTTATTGTATATTTTATATATCTTATATATATATATGTACTTATGTATAATATATACAGAGATATATGCAGATATTATTTATTTATTTAATATTATATGTACGTACTTACATATGTTATCATCACATCATCATTAGTAATGTTAGTATTATTATGAAAATATGCATGTATGTGTGTAAACTTTCCTCAAATTTCTCCTCATTATGCATGATGTTAATATTTTGTCACAACCCAAATGGTTTAGAAGGGCCTATCTAGACAATTTCGATATTCTAGATGCATGAAGACTATTCATTTGGGGAAAGGAGCTACAAATAAGCATTCTTTTCATGTAAATTATATTTTTTTGGGTTGACTTTTCAAAAATTTTGTTCATTTTTTGACACTATCATTACATTTGATCGGCTGACTTTTGAATCATATATAGAAGTCAACCATTGTTGTTAATTTTATTTTTAGTGGAATTTGCTAGAGATAGTGATGTAGAACGGGTAGGAGGATTGAATCCTATGGGTCTTGAATATGCAGGACGGCACGTCAATAATGTTGGAAGATGTGGGCAGCCAATTGGATTTTCCAAACAGCAGTTCAAGGTCTTCCAAGGGTGGAGGAAGTAAAGCTACAGCTGAAATTTCTGGCTGCAGTTTTTGGGAGGAAGAGGGCTCAATATTATAAGGAGTTTGGACTTTGGAGAGGTGCTAGTGGAGGAATTTCCACGTAATGGCCTTGGAAGATTTCGGCCAGCTGAGGAATTTTAATTCCCAAAATAAAAAAATGAGTTTTGGAAAGATGTAGAGGTGAATATAGTAAGGGGAATTTCGGCCAGCAAAGGAGGAGAACCTGAGATTTAATTCCCACTTGGGAAGAGTTATTTTGGAAAGGTTTAAGAAGTGGGGAACAAGAAGAATTTCAGCCAAAAGGAAAAGGAAGAGTTTTGAATTGTGTCCAAAAGGGGTGTAGTGATTTCAGGAAACAATTTCAAAGGTCTCTATGGGGCCGGCGGCATAGGGAGTATGAGGAGGAAATTGTGGAGGCATTCAATGCTTTATTAAATTAAGAAATTAAATTTGGAATGAAAGATTTCATCCAATTTAATTTGAAATTTAAATAAGCTATGAATTAGGATGTTACAAAAAATAAGAGTATATTTTAGGTAACTATTTTAAATTCAAATGGATTTGAATTTATTCATGAATTGAGTTACTTAAAATATGGAATGCTAATTTAGGAAAGGTTTAATGGCAAGTTGAGTGGGGCTGGCAGTTTAGCCAAGTATGGCCGGCGGCTAGGGGTGAGAGAGGGAGGGAATTAAGGAGGCTTTAATGCTTCCTTAATTTTGGGGGTTTGATTTAGAATGAATTAAGTCATCCTAATTAATTCAAAATCCAATGGAGGGAAAATTTGAAAACTTTTCTAAAATAGATTTTATAATTTATAAAAAAATTTGAATTTCAAATTTGGGGAATTTTGAATTCAAAGACCAACTAAATTATGACAATCCAAAATTAGGAATTATCCAAATTAGGCAATGGGGAATGGGAGAGGGTGTGGCCGACAGTTTGAATGGGGCGGTTAAGGGACCGGCGGCAAGGTGGAGATGGAGACGACGTGATGGTGGAAGTAGGGGAGGATGAATATGATGACTAGGAACAACAAGAAGGAACAAAAACAAAAACAAAAGATAAAAGATAAAACCGCGTGCCTTGGACTCTTCCGAAGACTGACGGGTGATACTTTGCCCTCATCCAAGGGACTTCAAGCCACGAGCCCGTACCCATCCTGCGGCTGGTGGAAACTCTGACTCCCTCCCATAGGGATTTCACTAACGTTCTTCCCAAAGAACATCGGTGCAAAACACAAAATTTTTTATTATAATTCCATTATACCTAATACAAGAGAAGGGATCTCTATATATAGGCCTCAAAAGAAATTAAAAGACACATTTGCCCCTTGGTCTTACATAAGACAAGAGGGTAAACAAGGGAAATTGTAAAATTAAATCAAAATACACTTAATAAACCAAAATAAAATAAAGTGATCTCGGTTGTCAATCTTCAGCTCCTCCTCGAATAGGCATGGACGGTTGGATGTCCGCATCAGATAGAAAGGAGAACGAATGAATGAAAAGTATTGGAGGGAAGTGTGGGGTTTGATGTCAATTTGTCAGGATGACATAAGAAACTTGTAAAGATAAATAAGAGGGAAAATATTAATTGATTAAGAAACAATAACTTGATAAGCAAACCTCACACTTGCATATATATTCTGGAAGTATTTAATCTCTCACATTTGATGTTGGATAAAAATACTTGTATAAATGAAAAATAATCATCTTCACGTTCACAATAAATAATAATGAAATTGACTATGAGGACTCTAAAAAAGAACTTTCATATCCATGAAATAAAAACTTCAGAAAATTTTGTCCTCCTCAATTGGGAGTGGGGAACATGATATGATGCTATTGGTTGATTTTAAGTTAGTGAACTATTTGTTAAATTCAAAGAATTGGAGAGAGAAAATGCTTAATTTTATTATACAAAACTATCCGTATTTATAGATTTATACAAGATACCTTAATAAAGAAACAAATAAATACAAAATCATGCATAATTGCCATAATATAATACTTTCTAAATTAAGCCATGGAAGGAAATCAACATGATCTAGGTGAGCCTCCCTCGGATCCTCATCCTGGTCGTGGGATCAAGGGCCAAGGGACGGTTGATATTTATCAGCGTGATCCCGATTAGCCTCTCATGGATCCTCATGCTTGCTGTGAGATCAAGGGCTAAGGGATGATTGAGATTTTAACACTCTGTTGGCCCTTACACATCAACAACATCAAGCCTTTATCCCACTACGTGGGGTCGGCTACATGAATCCTTTTTCTCCATTGTGTCCTATTAAAAGTTAAATTTTCGTTTAAATCTAATAAATAAAGGTCATTCCTAATATTTTCTAACCAAGTCTTTTTAGGTCTACCCCTACCTTTCTTAACATAAGTCAAATCTAATACCTCTACTCTCCTAACCGGGTCATCGGAAGGCCGCCGTTTTATGTGACCAAACCATCTAAGGCGACTCTCTCTAATCTTATCTTCTACTGGAGCTACTCCAACCTTTTCACGTATATGCTCATTTCGTATCTTATCTCTAAGGGTAAAGCCACTCATCCACCTGAGCATCCTCATCTCTGCCACACTTAACTTAGTATTATGCTTCTCTTTTAATGGCCAACATTCGGCACCATAAAGCATTGCAAGCCTCACTACCATCTTATAGAATTTTCCCCTAAGTTTGAGGGGTACATTTCTATCACATAACAAGCTCGATGCATTCCTCCACTTCAATCATCCAACTTGAATTCTGCTGATAATATCCCCATCTATTTCACTATCACTCTGAATAATAGATCCAAGATATCTAAAACGTATACTCTTATTAATGACTTGATCGCCCAAAGTCACAATCCCCTCACTAGGTCTATTACTACTAAAATTACACTCCATATATTCCGTTTTAGATCTACTCAAGCGAAAACCTTTAGACTCTAAGGTTGACCTCCATAATTCAAGTTTATCTTCAACTCCTCTAGTCTTATCAACAAGAAGAATATCATCAGCAAAAAGCATACACCAAGGTACATCCTCTTGCAAATGTCTAGTGAGAACATCCATGACTAAAGCAAAAAGATATGGGCTTAAGGCTGATCCTTGATGTAACCCAACTGAAATAGGGAAATACTTGGTCAATCCACCTTGTGTTTGAACACAAGTAATAGCTCCTGCATACATATCTTTAATGATTTTAATATAAGCATTATTGACTCCTTTCTTTTCAAGAACTCTCCATAACACTTCTCTTGGAACTTTATCATATGCTTTTTTCTAAATCAATAAATATCATATGTAGATCCTCCTTATTTTCTCTATATTTCTCTATCAAACCTTTTAATAAATGTATGGCTTCAGAAGTCGACCTACCCGGCATGAATCCAAATTGATTATGAGAAACATTAGTATCACGCCGCAACCTATGCTCCATAACTCGCTCCCAAAGTTTTAAAGTATGACACATTAATTTAATACCTCTATAATTCGCACAATCTTGTGCATCACCTTTATTCTTAAAAATAAAAATTAACACGCTCATTCTCCACTCATCTGGCATCTTTTTAGTCTTCAAAATAGTATTAAAAAGTTTAGTAAGCCATGAAATTCCTTCATCTCCTAAGCATTTCCACACCTCTATTGGAATATCATCAGGTCCAACAGCTTTTCCACCCTTCATTTTCTTTAAAGCCTCTCTAACTTCAGTTTTACTAATACGCCGATAAAAATAGAAATCATTATTTTCATTTAGGGTGCTAAGATCATTATAGTCAATCTTATTTTCACAATCTTCATTAAAAAGTTTAGCAAAATATCTCATCCATCTTTGTTGAATATCATCTTCTAAGAAAAGTATTTTTTTGATCTTCATCTTTAATACACTTCACTTGAACTAAATCCTTACTACTCCTATCTCTTTGTTTGGCTAACTTATACAAATATCTTTCTCCCTCTTTAGTATCTAATATATTATATAAATCACTAAAAGCTAATGTCTTTGCATCGCATATTGCTTTCTTAGCATCCTTACGAGCCACTTTATATATTTTTCAATTATCAGAATTTTTAAAATTAAACCAATTTTTATAACAAAGCTTCTTATTTTTAATCTTTTCTTGCACATTTGGATTCCACCACCAACAACTTTTACTATTAGGAGTTTTTCCCTTTGATACTCCAAGGATATCTTTTGCAATATTCTTAATATCACTAGCCACTTTTTCCCACATAATATTAACATCCTCATGCACAGACAAAATCTTAATATCTAAAATCTTAATTCAAAACATATTTTTGTTAATATTCTTTAAATGATCCCATCTAATCCTAGAAAATTGTTTTACTTTATTTTTTATTTTATACCCATTTATCTTAAAGTTCAAAACTAATAATCGATATTGGGTACATAAATTTTCAATCGGAATAACTTTACAATCTTTGCAATCTAAACGATTTAGTTTTCTAATAAGAAAATAGTCAATCTGTGTTGTACTATATCCATTTTTATAAGTAATGAGATGCTCATTTCTTTTCTTAAATTAGGTATTAGCAATTGAAAAATCATAAGCTAAACAAAAATCCAATATGATCTTGCCACCTTCATTCGTCATTTCAAATCCATGGCCACCATGAATGCTTTTAAAATCATCTACCTCTCTACCAACATATCCATTTAAATCTCCTCCAATAAAAACTCTTTCTTCAAGAGGTATCTTTTGTATTAATTCTTTTAAGTCATTTCAAAAATTTAATTTAGAACTCATATCCAAACCTACTTGAGGAGCATAAGCACTTATAATATTAACAATCTTATCATTAACAACAATCTTTAAAGCTATAATTCTATCTCCAATCATATTATTTTTTATAACATTATCCTTTAAACTCTTATCTATAATAACACCTACATCATTTCTAGTACGACTCCTACCCGAATACCAAAGTTTAAATCCTAAACTATCAATTTCCTTAGCCTTCTCACCAACCCATTTAGTTTCCTGAATGCACAAAATATTTAACTTTCTATGAATCATAATATCTATTAATTTCATTAATTTTCCTGTAAGGGAACCTATATTCCAAGTTCCTATCCTAATTTTAGTTTCATGGACTAGCTTCTTTGCCCACATCCGTCCTTGATGTGGGAACCCTTGCCTATTTAACACTGCACCCGGGCGTTGGTACTGCGGCCCTTGCACACTTGTCACTGTATTCAGGCCATACAACGCGTCGTTTCCAGGGGACGCCCTAGCATTAACACAATTTCTTAAAGGATTCATGTCATTATTGTTTGACAAGTTTTACGCTGGCTGTCGACTACCTAACGCAACCCTCCACTTTTCTCATCCAGGACTTGGGACCTGACAATGACAGTGTTAAATAGGCAAAAAGAGGAAAACAATTGGCGAATTAAGTGACACACGCGTCGACACGGCTCATCACTCGAAGGGCCAAATGACGCCCAATTGCTAAACAGACTTCGTCGTTGTGATCAGAGCGTCAAATTCGCCTAAGATAGAACCCCTCGCAGTCAAATCAGATTAGATAGCTCTGAAGGGATGACCGACATCCGAAACTGACACGCGATGTTGCTTAAATGACGATTGATTGCAAAACAGACTTAGCCATCGACTTTGCAATGTCATTAATGCCTAAAAATGACTATCAATTTGTCCAATTAAAATCAGCAGCAAAATCGGCGTGTATTATAGGCAACGACAATCAAATCAAGAAAATTGACGCGCGACGTCTGATCGTGAAACGAACTTTGTTGTTGCATTCAAAGCATCGACACCTAAAATCGACTATAATTTCTCCTAACAAAGTTCGCGCGAGAAAATCGATACGTTTCCCAAAATGAAAACACACGGTCTTCGAAAAAAATGTGCGAATCAAAGCACGTAATCATATTCTTCAATTCATATGCTGAAATGATTGTAATAATAGTGATATATTGTTATCATCATTATTATTGCTAATTAATTAAAAAATTTATATAAAAAATCTTACCTCAGAGGTTCTGAGCAAATCCCCAAATTTTCGGCTGACATTTGCGTCTTTTCCCGTAAGTCTTGTTGCTCTAACCTTGAACGAGCCTTTGCTCTATCATTAAAACAAATCATTTGCTCATTTGTTCCTTGCTTCGACGGCCTGAAACTCCACATAAATTTTGATCTTCCACACGTGAAAGCATACGGTCCCTACATCCGTGTCCGACCACGTCAACCCCTCGTTCGTCCCCTATAGCAAGCTACCGAACTTCACCTTTCGTTGCAAGCAACCAATCGCTCCTCCCAACCCTTCCGGCCTCAACGATCAATGGAACCCTTAGTTGTTGCAAAACCCTTCCCTATCGTTCTTCCTTGCAAACCACAAACCCCTGACGCCTAGACACCTCCTCACGGCTTGACCTGCATAACCCGACCCTGCCAGCCGTACACAACTCCAACCTCAACTAGCCCCAACCAAATGGATCTTAGCAACCCCCGTCTTGCTCGTTCATTCCTTGCCATTGTTGCACGCTCCTCCTTACGCCAAAATAGCCCACTTTAACAATTACGAGCTGAAATTTTGTGAGGGGTGTTAAACACTAATGAACTAGCCTAAAGTTAACCAAGAGGGGGTGAATTTGTAGTTTTAAAAATTCTTAAACAAAAATGAAAAATCTTTTTGATCTTTTTTAAATATTTTAAAAACAAAATAATAACCCTTGATCTGGAAGAAAAATAATTTTCATGATATCAATACAATCAAATTTTTAATCACAAAAAAGTGCAAAAATAAAATACAGAAAAAGTAATAAGAAAGAACACATCCAATTTTATAATGGTTCGGTCAAATCTGACATACGTCCACTCCTTGGAGACTCCCTCTCCAAATATTGCACTAAACTGAAGTGACTCTCATTTTGCTCCCACATTAAGGCAGAGAAGCTCTTACAAAATCTTTCCACTAGCATGGTGAGGCAGAGAATCTTGAATCCTTTTACTCCTTCATGGAGTAGGCAGAGAACCTGGAAATCTTTTTTCACCCACCTGGGATCAAGTGCAAATGGACGGTTTGGACTTTAACATTATTTAATGGATTTTAAATTTGTACTCGCACAATTTTAACTTTCCTAAGAAATTGCAACTTTTAATCAGCTAAAGATATCATTGATAGACTAGTAAATTGAATTAAGAATATTAAGATAGATATGTGGAAGTATATGGGAGGGAATGAGAAATTATGGGTGCAATATCTTTTTTAGACGAGGAATTGAAAAAATAGACTTAGGTTGTTGGGCATATGCAATAGATGTTACAAGTTGCACCAATGAGATGGGTATATAAATTGATATATGAATTAGCTAGCTAGGAAAATGGGTAGATTAAAAGTATGAATAGAAGTTATGCAAATTAGCCAAAATAGATTTATCATTTCAACTAAAATTCTTCTATACTATTAGAGAATGATGATTCATAAAGTTAGCAACAAAGGGTGGGGATACAGTTAATGTTGGTGATGAGATATGATAATGATAATGAGCTCATTTGTATTTGTTCTCCAATTAGAAAGGACATTAGAATAAAGGTTTAAACTACTTAAAATGGTCTGTTTGTACAATTCATGTGTTCATGATTAATGTAATTCATCTACATGGCCGTTTTGTTTTTGTTTCAAGTTTATCACCTTTACTTTCTTAAAGTTGAAAGATTTTGTTATTCTAGACTTGAAGTTTATAATCGAGGGTGACAAATATATGAAAAATTAGAGTTATCGATTGTAAAGCTCAAAAAACATTTCACTAGGTTAATGAAATTTGAAGATTATTTTCTGCATTCTATTTGTGGATAAGAAATTAAATTATTGTTTGTGAAAATCTTAGTACTGTTCGGAGCTCGAGTGTCTTATTTAGTTAGATCACTTGCACTATATTACTATTAGGAATGAACAACAGGATAACAAAAAGCTTCTTTATTTTAATAGAAAGCATATGGAGTTAAGTATAGTTCGCCCAATATATTTAAGAATAACAATTACTAGAAGTTGAGCATAATTTGGCTTTCCCTTATGCAAAAAGCACTGTTTTCTTCATCATTTGTGGTTAATTGTTTGATGCTCCTTTTCTCCTTTTCTAGTTTCTTTCTACTATCTTCATAAATATAAAAAAGATAAAATCTTAAATAATAATGGCAGATATGGCCGCATTGGGATATACAAGTCATTTATGTTTGGAAGCCCAACAATTTTGGTTACTATACCTGAAACCTGCAAACCAGTATTGATGGATGATGAGAACTTTGTAACAGGATGGCCTAAAGCTGCTGTTGAACTTGTTGGAAAAAAGTCATTCATAGGAATATCTCCTGAGGAGCACAAGTGGCTCAGAAAACTAACATCAGCTCCTATCAACGGTTACGATGCACTTTCCACATATCTGAAGTTCATTGAAGAAACTGTCGTATCAACACTGGAGAAGTGGGCAGAGATGGGACAAATTGAGTTCCTTACTGAGATTCGGAAGCTTACATTCAGGATTATAATGCATATTTTTCTTAGCATGGAGGGTGACAGTGTGATGGAGTCTTTGGAAAGAGTATACACTGATCTCAACTATGGCATGAGAGCAATGGCAATCAAACTTCCTGGATTTGCATATCAGAGAGCCCTGAAGGTAAACTAACAGAAAATGTTTCAATTCAACTCTAACGTTAAGAATCTGTTAAATATCTATGATCTCTCTCTCTCTCTCTCTCTCTCTCTCTCTCTCTCTCTCTCTCTCTCTCTCTCTCTCTCTTCTCTCTTGCTCCTTAAGCTTTGACTTTAATCTTGCCATTATTTTTTATCCTCTCAAGCCATCTTAAGGTTTTGGACCCCGCCAGGTATTTCACAATAATTATTATATAGTACAGGTTGAGGCTGATAAGTCCCACTTTGACTAGACACAATAACTCTTTCAATTCTCATTGTTTCTAACTTTAGTATATATTGGATGTGCTGGAATTCTTGAATTCCTCTATCTGTACGTTAGCACCTATTCGGTTTCATCTTTACATATCATTAAATGTAATAAAAACTTAAATTATATATATAATATAATGTTTTACTGTTTTTTGTTTACGGTTCTCTGTTTAGGAAAGTGTTTATTTGTTGTCAAAGAGGAAATCATGGATCACCTACCCTTCTTAACCTACCTTGAACTTTAGAATCAGTGGAGAATAAATCAATAAAGCCTTCTACTTATTTGTACCTCGTGTAATAGCAACTTTCTTAGATCTTCCTTTTATTTTTCCTTCTATTTTCTCTAATATATTTCTCCGCATTGCTGGTTGTAGAGGAAGCAAGTTTATTGGTTTAAAATTCATCCTATGAGCTTAATCAATGATCATTTTTGTCTATGGAAAATTGATGTGATATCACATGCGAAGGAGCTTCTTAAGAAAATTAAAGTGATTGACAATGGAATTACAATTAAGAGCTTATTGAGATAACAAGTAAAATCATTAAAGGTTCTTAGTTGTTAACTTGCTTAGGTGAAGGAGTACAAGTAGATTAACCAAAAACTCATGGATAACCAAGGATAGTAGCAATATCAAAAGCTATTAATCAACAATCCGTAATTTAATAACGAGAGTTTCACCTTGGGGATTGATCACTCAACTACACTAGGCTTAGCGGGAGAAGATCTTCAGCACACCAAACGATGCCATGAGTAAGGTTGCAACGCCGATGGTCTTGAGCCACGGAAAGGTCGACGGTGGTGGAGGAGACACGGACGGATAGCCGTTGACGGTCCACGAATAGTCCTCGAATTGCTCGTCGATAACGTCTACGAGCGTGAGGAGGATGCGATTCAAGTAGTCTTCAACGGTGTCGTCGAAATCAAAGCCCACATCAAAGAACGGCGATTGGTGGATGTCGACTTGACCTCGATCGTCATGCACAAATCCGAAGTTCCATTCGGATTCCGCCATGCATGCTTGGCGTCGGAGAATTTTCCACACGAAGGGAGGAAGAATGTGGTGTTGAAAGAGAGTACTTGCACTTGAAAAGGTGGGAGAGAAGGAGATGCGACCGGCGGGAATCCCAAGGAGAGAGGGTGGGGTTTGGCGGGTGCAAGAAGGAGGAGGTTAGGGTTAGGGAAAAAGAAGTTTAGGAAATTATGGGGGGAGATTAATCAAAACTGAAAGTTAATTTCAGTTTTGAATAGATTAGGAGGGAAATGGCTTGATATTTTAATTTCAAATCAAGTGGAGTTAAGGCCTTAAGTGGGGAATTAATGGGGGCTCAATAAGGGGAGGAGGCCGGCGGTTTCAAGAGAGGAGGAGGGATTAATTTAAAACCTGAAATTAATTTCAGGTTTTAAAGGAATTAGGAGGGAAAAGTAATTTGAAATTGATTTCAAATTCAAGCTTCATCAATGCCTTAATGATGGCATTAATGGGGCTCCTCCAAAGATGAGGCCGGCGGCATGCTCAGGGGGAGAAAGGGGAATTCAAGGGAATAGGCTTCCAATTTAGGATGATGACGTGGCAATAGGTTTCATAACTCCAATCTAAATCAAATTGAAATTGAATTCCATCATGAAAACTTTCCTAAATTGGATTTCCAAATTAGGAAAGAATTTGAAAATTGAAATTCAAATTTCAAATTTGAAGCAAGCGGAAGGAGGGGTTGGACGGGTGGGGGTAGTCGCCGGCAAGGTGGCCGGCCGGGACCGTGGAAGTGGCCGGCGGCGGGCTTCCAAGGGGCGGCGGCAATTTGGGTTGTGGAGGGAGCCGCGGACTCTTCCAACGACTGGTGGGCCTTGCGATTTGCTCCCCTTGAGCTCTCTCCCTTCTCAAGCTCTCATGCAAGAAGAAGAAGTAGAAACAAAATAATTTTCATTCAAATATTCATTAGCTATTACAAGAGAAAAGACCCATATATATAGGTCTCAAGCATACAAGAAGAAATAAAGACTAAATTGCCCTCAGGGCCCCAACATGACTCAACTCAACATAAGGGTATAAAAGGAATACATAAAATAAAATGCATAATAACTAAAATATAAGCTCTGAATCGTGGCCGTCGATCTGCGATTCTTCCGGCGATACACCTGTTTGAACCTTGGATCGATGTCCTCATCAAAAATGCAATGAACTAGGAAGACTATCTCATAGGAGTAGCTTAAGCACGCAATGAAAGAGCCCTAAGTTCCAATCATTGAAGGCAAAAAAGAATATGGTGATGTCATAAGTAATAAATTTCATGCGATGCAAAACCGTCAAAAGAAATTTGGGATACAAAAAAAAAACATGCTCCAATTCCACAACACTTAAATTATATTCGAGATCCAGATCGAGCATTTTGCATGACCAATGTCAAGGTGATGAATGGCATATTGTAACTATTGAACTCATTGTTAGACTTGTCTTATTTTCAATCATGATTTTTCATTTTTTAAAGACATCAAATGCATTTGACTTGTGTTTTAAGAAATATATACATTCCTTTCTAGTATAAGCATCAATTAAAATGACAAAGTATAAAGACCCTCCTATAAAAAGAATTGGAGTAGGATCCCATATATGTGTATGAACTAATTCCAACTTTTTTTACTTCAGTTTTGAAAGTCTTTGAGAAACTAATTTTCTTTTGCTTGCCATTAATATGACCTTCACAAAAATCTAAATCTATAGAGTTTAACTCAGGAAGCTTTCTTTTAGGTTGAAGGGATTTCATACATTTCTTATTCATATAGTCAAGCTTGTGGTGCCAAAGACCTACATCAACTTCTTTTTTTGCTATTCCAATTGATTAAAATACTTTGTTGATTACATAAAGAGTGATTTTACCATGAGCTGCAACCATAGCTCATTTTGTCACCTTCCAAGAGACTCTTGTGAAGGATGTTACATAACCTGAGTGAGCAAGTTTCCTTGCAAAAATTAGATTACTTTTCAAACATGGAATATGCCTAACATCTTCAAATTTCCAAATTGATCCATCAGGTTACTTTATATCAATATCGCCCTTCCCTATAATGTTGTAGGGCTTGTTATCTTCCATATATATATTCCCTAGATTACCTTGAGTGTAATTTTTGTACACCTTATTTGAACTTACAAGAAATAAAACACCTAAATCTACAACCTAAGATTTAGAATTATTTAGAGATTAAATCAGATAATCACTTTGAATTCTTCTACAGAAATATTTGTAATATGTCTTTTATCTTGACCTCCTTCGGCAGATTTCTTTGGAACATTGCAGTCCTTCTTGAAGCAATATTTCTTTCCATAGTTTTAGCACTCAAATTTCTTTTTTCTTGATTTGGATTTTTCTCTCCTGAATTTAGATCTCCCTTGGATTGAATTTCTATCTAAACATCATTTTCTTGTTTCAACATTTAGGGCAGAATTTGCAAATTCACCATATATTTTCTTACTAATTTATTCATTCAACACTAACTCAATGATATCCTCATAGTTTAACTTTGTATTCCCTGAAGAATTACTCACCACAGTAATTAGACCATCTCAACTATTTGACAATGAAGTTAAAAGTAAACAACAAAGCCCTAACCTCGTCATCAAACTTAATGCCGACAAAGCATAACTAACTTGTTACGGTGTTTAAATTATTAAGATGTTTAGCCATTGAACTACTATCTACCTTCTAATTTGCAAATTCACCATATATTGAATAATTTTTATATTAAAAAAAATTATTTGAAATTCAACGTTTTTTATACATCTTTGTTTCTGCAGCCCTGAGATTGACAGTATTCTTATCATTAATAATATTGAAAGCAATCAAGGAAATGAAACTCAAATCAAACCTAGGGTTATCAGGACAAGTGCTTTTCATTTCTCCATAGTCATCGATTTTGGTTTCTTTGTGATTCCATCCAACAACAAAATAACTTCTTCTAAGAGAGCATATCTTCAATTTGCACCTTCTAGAAATCAAATTCAAACCATTGAACTTCTCAATTTTGTACTTAGTTTCGTCAGCCAGTACTCTCACTTAAACCAAAGACTTTGCTCTTATACTAGTTGTTGGGAGTAAACAAAAATCGAAACAAACAAATAAATAAACTAGTTGTTGAACTCGAAACGAGAAAAATCACGGCATCACATTGCATTAAGAAATCCACTATAAAATTGGGAGAAATTGTAAAGATCTTACTCTCTCCTTATATTCTTTCGCAGTCTTCACTCTTTTATACATCAGAGCATAATCACAATTTAGTTACAAATACAATGCGAAAAGAAAAAAAAAACAAACTCAACCGGCTCGTAGCGCCGCAACGTAGAACTTGCAGTTCCTTAGTGTTGGGTTCATTGTCCCACAGTGGGTCCACAACGCTATGGTGTTGAGCTTTCTAGCTTAGAGATGCTCCATAGCGCTTGGTGTTTCACAAATAGTCCAACCGATGGAATTGAGATATAAGTCAACAGTACAATCCCATTTATCAACACAAGCAAATTCCACGTAGAACTAACAATCCCGACACCTCTAGTGCCTCAATAAAGCTTAGCATGGTAATGCCTAATTTGTGGAAATGACATTGATTAATATTGACCGAAGTGCTGGTGAAATTTCTGAAAATGGGTGATAGATGTTTGATGAATTCCAGACACCATGGACTCCATCAGTTCTAGAGAAAGTTATGGGGATGTGATGAAAGCAAATTATGCTTCCTTAATAATCTTTTAAACCTTCTCACTCCACAGCTCACCTTAATATGATTTATTTTGACTCATACAAATTAATTGAAAATCTTTTTTTAAATATCTTATATTGTAATTGGTTCAATTTTAAAGTTCTAATTTGTAATTATTGTTGATATAGCGTGAATCTGTTGTTATTTTGTATTTTTTTCAGATTGGAGTTTATAACTTGAGTTAGGTTTTCTTATGCCTCATATCCTGGCCATCATCTAGGCAATTTCAAAATTTTTGTTGAACGATAACCGACCTTTATTTTTAACCTATAAATTGATTTAGATCAATCTATACTACACCAATACCCAACAGCTTTGTTTCAAGTTGTATTACATATTTATTCTGACCCACCTATCACACATTAATCATTTTTTCATATGAGAAAAAAATCCAATTAGTCCTCTAACTTTTTCTAAATGATCAAAGTAGTCTCCGGTGGGATTCCTTTGGGTCGGCTTGAAATCTAGCACAAAGGCAAACACTAAACATTATGTCGGGTCGGCTTGCAGTCAAGTAGAGTAAAGATCCAATCATGCCTCTGTACTTCTTCTGATCAACAGACTTACCACTTGGGTCCTTATCCAATGGAACATTAGAAGTCATGGGAGTATTAATTGGCTTAGATTTATCCATCTCATACTTCTTCAAAATGTCTTTTTTGTATTTCATTAATCAAAATGACTCTTTAAATATGAATCAAATTAGCCTTTCTGTGAGATCATTGAGATTATGGAAATCTCTTGGTCCAAATATTTTGATTAATGAAATGAAAGCTATAGCTATAGAGACGAGTATTGCATTCTGTATCAAAAACTTTTTTTTATAATTAGTCATTTGTTATGAACTAAGTATTCTTAATATAAAAAGAACGCTTGAATAGCATACTTAAGATAACCATGATGGCTTCTTTTTACCATAAATTGTAGGCTAGGAAGAAATTGGTGGAAGTTCTCCAAGCTGCCCTGGACATTAGAAGGGCTTCAAGGGCCAGAGGAACGTCTAAGAAGGCAAAGGACATGATGGATGGCTTAATTGATGTTGAAGATGAAAATGGCAGGAAACTGGACGATGAGGAAATCATTGACACATTGATCATGTACCTCAACGCTGGTCATGAATCTTCTGGCCATATTACTATGTGGGCCACCATATTCCTGCAAGAAAATTGTGAATATTTTGAAAAAGCCAAAGTATGAAAAACATCTGAGAAATGTAAGGTATTTTCATTCCTTAATCAGTCTATAAACTACTAAATGAAAAACTATCTTGGCGATTGTTTTTTAGGCCGAACAAGAAGAAATAAGACGAAATATGCTACCCACACAGAAGGCATTAACACTCAAGGATGTCCGAAAAATGGAATATCTTTCAAAGGTTTGTCTAATATGAATTTTTCTGAAGGATTTATAGATTATGCTTTGAATCCTAACAAGAGATGATTTTTCACTACATGAAGATTATTGATGAGACATTGAGGATTGTGAACATCTCCTTTGTGTCTTTCCGACAAGCAACAACTAACGTTTACATCAATGGTAAAATTTGCTTGGATTTTTTGTTCTGTTAGCTTTTCTGAAGTTGAATATGTGATTCTCATAATGTAAATTTACTTTTTATCTTATAGGATACTTAATTCCAAAAGGTTGGAAAGTTCAGACTTGGTATCGGAATGTCCACATGGATCCTGAAGTTTATCCTGATCCAAAGAGTTTCAATCCATCTAGATGGGATGTCAGTAAAACCTTCCTACTCTGATATTTACTCGCATTGTATATGTGATTAAGGCTTTATTTGAGACGGCTTTCCTCTTGCTTTCTAGAACAACTTTTTAGTACAAATTTTTTTTGAATTTAAAATTTTTGTACTAGAAAACCGTTTTAAAAAGCAGTATGAAAGCTGTCACAAACTAAGGCTTCGTTTGGGACAACTTTCTTACTACTTTTTAAAACAGCTTTTTAGTACAAAAATTTTAATTTTTATACTAAAAAGCTGTTTTGAGAAGCACTAAGAAAGTTGTCTCAAACTATACCTAAGCCTTCGTTTGGGACAACTTTTTATTATTATTTTTTAGTCGCTTTCAAAAAGAATTTGTACTTGAAAATTGCTTTAAAAAACAGTAAGAAAAATGTCTCAAACAAAACCTACAAAAATCACATTAGTAGAGCCTATGGAGAGTTATTTATTTCTATTTTTTTCTTGTCCAGGGTCTTGTTCCAAGGGCAGGGACCTTTCTTCCCTTTGGTGCTGGTAGCAGGCTTTGTCCAGGAAATGACCTTGCCAGGATAGAGATCTCCGTTTTCCTTCATTATTTTCTCTTGGGTTACAAGTAAGGCTTTCTCTAGGTTTCTTACTCATAAACCTTCCTATATACCTACTATGATACCATTATGCACGAGAAAAATTATTACGTGTGGTGTTCGGAAAAAATTATTCTGTGCGGAGTACAGACCCCAATAAAAATGCGCCACGTCTGGTACCGAGGTACCGCTCGGTACCTAAGCGTAAACCGGACGGTTCTCCCGTCCAGTGTCCGCACGGAATAATCTCTCGGTGTTCGGACACGTCCGGAGGCCAATTTGGACATACCACATCACCCAAATCATAGTGCATTGGATGACATGGCGCATCCGGATAGGTCTCCAGATGCAATTGGATACCACATAGAATAATCTCTCCATACACGATGCCTAAACATACTAAATTTTTTATTTTTTGCACGCAGACTTGAACGTGCGAACCCAGAGTGTCCAGTGAGATACTTGCCTCACCCAAGGCCCACGGATAACTGTCTGGCAAGGATCACCAAGCTATTAACCACCTCACCGTAAGCCAAAGCATGTATGTAAGAATATTTCAAAATATTAAAGAATAAAAATCATTACTTATTCTATATGAGTTTCCTTTACAAGTTTTTAAGTTTATTTGAATTGAAAGAAAGATCTTTCATTCCTCATTCACCAGCTTTTGGTATAGGGAAAAAGGTTATTAAATTTATTTTAAAACTAGTGCAATGCATGAGTGATCAATTAAAATTTATATTGTACTTATCTTAAAGTATGACAAACGTATTTGAGACCCATACCGAACAAAATGGGGTTTCAGAACAGAGCGATGCGCGTTGCACTGTTCACCTGGCGTAAAATGTCATTGAATCTAGCATTCGGTTCGAGCTCGTTGGCACTGCAAACGATCGTTTGGCGTTCGGTTGGATATGACCTTAACTCGGGTTGGCCTTATCCCTACATGGGAGGTTCGGGCTAACTCTAAAAATGCGTAATTTGGTTGATTATCGATTGTGAAGGTTGTAAGTAAGTGCGCTTGAAGAAAGATTAAATACTCGTTCATATAAGACTTGTTTATATTTGTTTGCTTGAATAATTGAATAAATTTGAATAAAATGGGAGAAGCTCGTCATATAAATATGAATAAGGTTTAACATTAACTTGTTTTTTGATTTATGCTCATGAACAATTTGAATATATAAATTTAAATTTTATTTTATTAATATTTAAACTTCATAAAGCAGTTTGAATAATATAAAATGAATGCTGCAAATTTTGTGATTAGGCATGATTAAAATTCAATTACAAATTGAACTCCATAAGAAAATTAATAAACAAATTTGAATAAGACTTCAAAGTTCTAAAATTGGCTTGAGTTTGATAAGAGAACAAATGCATAAGCATAAGCAATGCAGTACTCAACTTAATTTGATTCATTTATAGATAACTATTCAACTGGTGTGGTAACCTAATGAAAAAAAGTTAAATAATGGCACCTAAGTACATCCAATTCTGTATTTTTTCTAAAGAATTTTTAATTCCTGAATATTTTTAGACTTCATTTGTCATAGTTTTCAGCAATTTTTCAGTACAATTTTTTTTACTAAAAAATTACTTTAAAAAATATATAGCAAGAAAATTGTTTCAAACGAAACCTTAGTTTACATTAATGGTGCTTGAGCAATTCGAGGATCATTATGCATAGGTAATTTATTGCACTTATTTCTTTTTTCGAAGTAAGGGTTGATTGATTCCTAATGAGTAATGATACTAGGAACTAGAGGAAAGATATGGGTAGTAGGTGGAGTCGAGTTGGATTTGAGTTGGGTCCAATTAGTTCAAATGAGTTGGAGCCTCTTCTACACTCCCAATCTTGACCCATCTTGATAATTGGGTTGCAAGTATGGACCTAAGTTCGAACATTTCGAAGTTGTGTTGAGTCAACTTCACCCATGCATAGCTATTTTTTATGTGGCTAAGTTGGGTAGAGTGGGGATCTTATTGCCTAAATTTAACTTATGGGCTTTGAAAATGTGCACTCAACTTTGTCAAGATTCTTGAGTGATTTTGAGTTGGATTGGATTTTGGATAAAATACTATGTATGTATTTCAATATATAATGAGGACTATCATATTCTGAATTGAGGTATCTAGTAGAAAGTAAGTTCTTATAGTTAATTACCCCTGTTAATCACGGAAGAGCTTTCAATTAAGACTAATTAATATTCTCTATAATCATTTACTTCTGTTGCAATAATTTAGGATAAGAAGAAGATAAATATATTTTTATTTGTTGAAAGTGGATGGCGGGGAAATGATATTAAATATGATCAAAAATTTATGATTATAAGTTATTATATGGATCCTTAGGATATTTAGGCTGTTTATGATAGATATAGCTATATATAAAAATTGCTATAAAATTATTGTAGGAAAAATAAGTTTTTGAAAAGTTGTTGTGGGCATCATAAATTTTTTTTTCAATCTTTTAGAAAATAACTGAAAACAATTTTCCTATAGATATCATATTTTAATGTATTTTGATTAGAAAAATTATTTATCACCATAAAAATTTTTAAAAAGCACCGAAAAAGTTATCGCTAAACAAGAATAGGGTTATTGTCTTAAAAGTAAATATACGAGAAACTAACTCAAATGGGCTCTTAGGCTTCATTGGGGTCAACTTTCTTACTGCTTTCTAAATCATTTTTTTGTACTAAAAAAGTTGCTTCAAAAATCAGTAAGAAAGATTTCTCAAATGGACCCTTAATTAGTTTTACCGACACAACTCAATTAAAGAATCCTTATTAAAAATTATAGATTGTATCATATAAGACGATCTCATAGAGTTGGGGTGAACTAAGTTAAATGTCAAATATGGATGATTGAATCCAAAATAAGGGATTTTTAATAATCAATCAATAAGGCTACACAAAGGATTGATTGTCATTTCAATTGAGATGATGTAATTTCTAAGAATTTTGATACTAGGAGATATAAGTTGTTTATGATCATATCTTTAGAAGAGCTTAATAATCATCTTTTGAACCAAGACCATTATAACTTTGCCTTGAATGCTTGTTGAGTTGAGTGACAAGGAATCATATAAATTATATTAAAAATTATCAAATTTATCTTAAAATTATTATAATACATTTTTCTATATACCACATTAATCACAAAATAAATTTAATTTATATTAGAATATTCTAATATTTTTTTCTCTAATTATGATTATATATATAATTAAGATATAAGAGGTGACTATTTTCGATACATGCATTAAAACCTAAGGGATTTTTAATAATCAATCAATAAGACACAAAGGATATCTAGAAGGAATGATTTAATTAGGTAAAATAATGATGTGGGCTCTTGCATGTTGCCCTGATGATTCATAATAGTTCGCCAGATCGTAGAGAGCTATCATATCTATCTTAGATTTTCTCATAATTTTGACAAGAAAGGGGACTCAAATTTTGATATTAATGCATATTAAAAAACTTTAAAAAATAATTTCTTTACCCTTCCCCTTAATGCTGCTGATGTCTCCCTCTATCATTGTTAGTCACGTTTTTTAATCTCCTACTGTCCTCCACGTATATCTCATACCTCACACGGGGCACCTCCACCGCGAGCCACCTTCTCCAAACACTCCACGCGTCTCATAACGCCCTCCCCCCGCTCTCCTATATAAGTTCAGCCAAACGAAATACAAAAAATCGCTAAACAAATCGAAAAGAGAAAAGATGCAGGTCGCAAAGGAGAAGATGAAGGACATGACTAGCAAAGCAAAGGAGAAAATGGAGGTGCAGAAAGTCAAAGCAGAAGAGAAAGCAGAAAAGAAAGCGGCGGGGACACGCGAGGAGAAAGAGATCGCTCACGAGTTTTCGAAAGCGCGTCAGGCCGAGGCCAAGATGGAATACCATCTCGAAAGAGCAGAGCACCGCGCCGAGACGCTCGCGCACCGTGCCGCCGGGAGCAAACCACGTTTCTTCGAATGCAGCCTTGACTGCCGGCGGCATAGGAGGCGCCGGCGGCGGCGCGTTTCATAACGGGCATGGGCAGCCGTTTGGTGGGGTGCCGGTGAGGCCGGGCGGTGGTGCGGTGGATGCAGTGCGACCGCCGGGGATTGTTGATGCGGCTTCGGCGTACGGTGGGGTACCGGCGAGGCCACCGGGTGGTGCGGTGTACCCGACGGCGGCGACGGGTATGGATAATGGGGCTTCGAACGTATGGTGCGGGCGGTGGCAAGACCAACAATTATATGTAGTTGCTCTTGAATTTTAATTTGTGCATGCTTGTTGTCTTTTTTTTTTTTTTTTTTTTTTTTTTTTTTTTTTTTTTTTTTTTTTTAATAATTGTGAGTCTGTTAACAGTGAACAATTATTACGTCCTCCGACCGAATGAGAGAAACATTCGGTTCGCAGGCAAAAATCCCGCGGTATTGAGGTGTACCGAGTTTTTTGAAAAACTCGGTACACCTCGGTACCGCGGAATTTTTGCTTGCGACCGAATGTTTCTCTCATTCGGTCGACCGAATCAAATAAAACTTCATTAACAGTGGAGAAAAATCATATCAAGATATATATATATATATATATATATATATATATATATATATATATATATATATATATATATATATATATATATATATATATATATATATATATATATATACAAACTATATTAAATTAGGGTTATAAAATTATTAAATTTATTTTTTAATTAGTGCAATATAAAATTTGCATTAATTTGAAAATAAATTAAATAATTTTTAAAATTTATTTTGATATAATTTATATAATAATATCTTGACATATTCTTTTACATTCATGCTCCAACGATCCAACCTATATGAAAAAATATTTGTATCAAATTTTAAAATATTTGCGATAATATTTTATATTTTGACAAAATATTAAATAATTAAAATATTTAAATGAAGATATATTAAAATATTAGAATTTATAAGCAAGATAATGAATTTTACTTTCTTTTTTTTTTTCAAAGAGTAAATATGTTTTAATTTTAAAGAGATTATGGTAATTAAGTTTTTGAGGAGCAATGCACCTCACTACATGCTTTTATTCCTATTTTTTTGTTTTATGTTACCATTAAAAATATTATTAATTATGTAACGATGAAATGATAAAATTATTGTTAAAATGAATAAGAAAATGTTAGTGAGAATTGCACCCATTCCAATCAAAGTTGTAAACGTTGGCTCTTACCTAGTGGCGGATCTACAGTGGGGGCCCTGGGGGCACGGGCCTCCACTGAAAAAAAAAACGACGTCTTCCAGTATTCAACCAAACAAACAACTTCTAATTTGTTCAGCAGAACTCAGCTGTCCTGCCCCGTCCCTGCGTTCAATATTGTTCAACATAATTTTGGTTTTATCTAGCATAATAATTTATATTCAGGCGGTGTGGGATTAAAGAGCCTACAGTTTTTTTTTAAAATAAAATTTTTAGATGCCGCGGAGGAAAGAGAAAGAGGCGGGAGTTAAAAAATGCCAAATATGTAAAGAGAGGGCGGGCGGGCAATTGGAATGAGGCTGGAGTATATATATATATAGAGAGAGAGAGAGAGAGAGGGGGTAAGAGTTTAATATTTTTTTTAATTGAGGCGAGATAGGCATAACTTTTATAAATTCTTAGTAGAATATTTAATAAAATATTATAAAAATAAAAGTTAAAAATATTTCTAATAAAAATGGTTAAAATTAAAAAAACTAAATTAGTAAAAATAAACTATTAAATTAGTAGATTTAATAGTATCTATTTTTAAATTTAACTGATAGAGCTTCTTAGTCGAGCTCTAATCGAACTTCTAAGTGAGTTTGTTTACGAGCCCTTATTGAGCCGAGTCACGAGCAGCTCATCAAAGGCTTGGTTCGTTTGAAACCTTAAAGATTACCGCCCTCATTATAGCTCTCTCTCTCTCTCTTTGAAATTAGAGTTAAAGCTGCCAAATGTTTTTTTAGTAATAAGGCAATAAATTAATTAACAAATAATTTTTTTAATAAATCTTAGTAACTTAATTAATTTAATAGGGTTAACTTTAAATTTTTTTTATTATTTATGATTTTCTTTAACTAATGTGAATCATTACGTCAAATTAATTTAAAATTAATTTAGAAATAGGGAGAATATTATCTTAATAATTTTAATATAGTTAATCTAAATATAATTTAAAATTAAGACTTAATTCAAATAAAATATTCCTAAGTATAAAATTAATTTATTTGAACTCAATTCGTTAACATTCTTAATTTCTTAATGAATGATAAGAGAGAGAGTGATATTTATATTTCTTTTTAAGGTGATCAAATATATATTTGATTGTATTTTTAAAATTTTAATTAAAAAATATCTCATGATTTATAATAACATTAAAAAATGATATTTTAAAATAATTTAATAACTAGTATAGATTTGTGCCCCCATTAAAATTTTTTTTTGGCTCCGCCCCTGCTCTTACCTATGTTTATTTGAATGCTCACCAAGCTCCATACAAATGTCTTTAACTATTCAAGAATCTATATTTTCAATGAAATAATAGATTTTCACCTTTCTATTGTTCAGCCATATAATCCGTGTATTAAGCAAATGAAATTAATATATGAATTTCCTATCCACTCTTAAATCTCTATCTTGGGAGTTGGTATACTCTTATAACAAAAAAATCTAATTAGAAGCAGTTTCATCATCCTCCCTATGTCGAAAATTTAATACAAGATTAATCAATTTACACATGAATCATAAAATATCAAACTTATCTACTCACATTGACTCTACTTGCTTGCTCATCAACCTATTGTTGGTCCTCCTACTCCTACAACTTAACAGTGGACGATTCTCTATTAGCATCTTTTTCTGCAATATACTTATAATAACATTCATAACTAAATAAATTATTAAAATTTATTAAAATTCTTATTAAATATCATTTTGTGCTCGGTGTGTAGAACCGAGCTCCTAGTATGAAGTGAACTACCCATGCCATCAATGTTATAAGATTTATTATGTCTTTTTTCTCCCTTCCGTGGTATAATCTAGACTGTCCCAAGCACTGGTCAGCTCGGCTCATATGCCCAGCGGGGTCTCACGCCTACTTTTCTAATATCCGTACACATGTCTCGCGGGAGAGTTGATCGACCCGCACTTCTAAAAAAATTTTCTAATCTTATCATTGTGCTCGAGCAACTATTAAAATTTTTTCTGCATATATAAAAATATATAATATAAAATATTTTTGTTAGCTTAGTTATATATATATATATATATATATATATATAACATCAAACTCTCTGTTCCACAAATTGCACACTTTATTTGGGATTTTTTTTCTAAGAAATATAATTAGTGTCAAACTTTCTCCGTATGATGTCCCATATCTTATGTGTGGGCTGCTTCGATGGATAAAACCTGCAAGAAATGTGTTAGGTGAAAAAATATTTCTCAAATTATCTTAGTAGTGTTAAGAATGTTCTTGGAATGTATGTGTCACCCTCAGGTGCACTAAACATGCATGCATCTGGCGTCTGCTCAGCTGCAACCTTGGTGGAAGGTCCACTTGTAGAGGGCTGAGGTGGTGGTGGGTAGTAGAATAACAGAACATATTGTGGATATAGATAACTCGGTGGGACTCCATGAGAAGGTGGTGGTGGGTAGTTAGGGTAGAAGGGACACTACAGGGAAAACGCTGAAAACCGGCGATTTTTTCCGGCGGTTAGTGTAGAATTACCGGCGGTTTTTTACGTTACCGGCGGTCTAACGGCGGTTTGGTAACCGCCGGTAAAAACGGCGTAGGAAACCAATTCCGACGGCTTTTTACCGGCGGTTTATTTTTACGGCGGTTTTCCGGCGGCAAATATCGCCGGTGAACACCGGAATTTTAACCGTCAGTATTCCGGCGGTTTGGCCGCCGGTATTGTAACCGCCGGCAAACCGCCGGTCAAAGTACCGGCGGTTTTCCGGCGGTTAAACCTGGCGTCGTCTGGTTCATTAGACCATCGGACGGCGCCGTTAGACCGCCGGTAAAGTACCGGCGGTTGACGGCGGTTATAGCCGTCGGTATTACCGACGGTTTAAACCGTCGTGCGTCCATCGTATAACCGCCGATGGCCGTCGGTAAGCCGCCGGTACGTACCGGCGGTTTAATAATATAACCGGCGGCTTTATCTTGTCCGTCCGGTATCGTAGTTTCCGGCGGCTAAACCGCCGGTTAGCCGCCGGAAACCTGTAGCACCTGAAAAAAAAATTGACAGCATCCCCTCTATTTGAGGGAGGTTCACCCTAAAGTCTAAACCTGCAGAAAAAGCATATATATGTTGGGCAACACGTCGCTATATTCATCACAACCAGAAAATACAAAATTCATCACAACATTACAATCACAAATTCACAAGATAGTTCATGATAATGTTACAATCACAAGTTCAGAAGTTCCCAAGTTCTAATTAATATATTCATCAAACATAATAAACATCTAATCATCATCGGTATCCTCACTGTCTGCAGATGGCTGCTCCTGTTGGTCCTTCTTCCTTTGTTTTCCAGCTGTGTAGGATTGCAACCGTGCTTGCATTTCATTCTGAGCCTTCCTCATTTCTTCAATCTCTCTAGCTTGAACCCTTTTCATCTCTTCAATCTCTCTAGTAAGTGCTGCAACCCTCTCACTTACAGATTCTTCAGCTCCACTTGGATCATGAAATGCAGAGGTGTATGAACTGCCCTCAATAGCAAAAGCCTGTGAACCCATGCCATATACCCTCCCCCTCTGTCTTCCACCAACAACTTCTGACCATGTCTGATACTCAGAAATATGGGTCGATCCAGAAGATGATCCCTCGCCAGTGGACTGCCGACTTTCTCTAGCTCGTAAGAAATCATCCTGCGAGTTACAAATAGTTTTATTAAAATAAATTTTTATTCTAAAAATCCAAAAAATTTTACTCACATGAGCCTTCTTAGACTTCTCATCAACCCACTGGTGGTCAGCTTGATGTTGATGAGTTATTGTATGCAGCTCCAATGGTGTTGGCTCCCGACCCAGGTGCTCTTTCTGCAAATTTGATGCTTTGACATTATCTTTACTCTTGCCTTTAACATCCATAATTGTATTAAAAATATTATCCAGAAAGTTCTTCTCAATGTGCATAACATCCAAGTTATGTCTTATCAAATTAGTTCTCCAATAAGGTAATGTCCAGAAAATACTTTTTTTAATCCAATTATGTTGAACACCATAACCCGGAAATTTAGATTCTGATAGCATTGGATAATTAATAATTGTTGGAATGTTGGATAGTCTCTGTAGTATCTCATCACCACTTAATCTGGGTGGAGGAGGTGATCGCTCAATTCTGTTTTTAACAAATGCTTCTTTATTTCTTCGGAACTGATGATTAGCATTTAGAAACATACGATGACAATCAAACCAAGTATTTTTCCCTCCATGTTTTAATGTGAAAGCTTTACTGTTCTCCATGCAGTAAGGACATGCTAATTTCCCTGCTGTGCTCCAACCAGACAACATACCATAAGCTGGAAAATCACCGATAGTCCACAGCAAAGCAGCTCGAAGGAGAAAATTTTGTTTTATTGATATGTCATATGTGAGCACTCCTTCTTCCCATAATAATTTAAGGTCATCAATTAATGGTTGCAAATAGATATCAATCTTAGCCTTCAGATTATGTGGTCCAGGTATAATCAGAGTTAAGAACATGAACGGAGTAGTCATACACATCTCTGGTGGCAGGTTGTATGGTGTTAATATAACTGGCCAACAAGAATACGGTGTAGCTGTTTGACTATAAGGAGTAAAACCATCAGTACATAATCCCAATCTTATGTTGCGGGGTTCAGCAGCAAATGAAGGATGCACTCGATCAAAATGTTTCCACGCTTCAGCATCTGATGGATGAGAAAGAACATCACTTTTTGCTATTTTCTCCTTATGCCATCTCATATGACCTGCTGAACTCATTGATGCATAGAGCCGCTGAAGTCTTGGAATGATTGGTAAATAAAACAAACGGGAATATGGCACATCTTTCTTTGGACGACGTTGTTTTCCCGAGTTCTGCTTAAAACGAGGAGCATTGCAGCTGCGACAAATAACTTCTGCTGCATCATCCTTATAGTATAACATACATCCATTGATACAACAATCAATCTTTGTAGCAGTAAGACCCAGCTTGGATACTAATTTCTTTGTTCGGTACAAGTCTGAGGGAATTATATTGTCAGCCGGATTAGTTTCCTTCATAAGACCAATAACGTCATTAAAACACTCACGGGGAATATTATACTCAGTTTTAATATTTAGCATCCTCACTGCAATGGATAATTCCGAATGCGTACTGCAACCTTCCCAAATTGGCTTTTGAGCTGAATGTAATAACTCAAAGAATTTTTGTGTCTCTGCATTTGGTGGCTCTTCCACATTAGACCTTAAATTATGACCTGCTACATCAAAAATAAGGTCTTCATAGGGTCTACTCATTTGATCTTCATCAAATGTTTCATAAGCTGTAGATGAACCAGCATGAGCATCTCTATGTGGCTCGTACTCGCCATGTGATGTCCAAATCCAATAGTTTGGAAGAAATCCCCTACGATATAAATCAAGTTTCACATCATCGGGCTTTAGGAATGCTAGATTTTTATGCTTCGAACACGGACATCTAAACATTTTATCAAGCTGAAAGGAAGACAGTTGAGATGCAACTTGAATGAAAGTTTCAACTCCCTGTATAAATTCAACTGTCAATCCTTTTCGACCCGGCAACAATCTATTATACATCAAATATCTCTCTTCTTGGATAATCATTTGCACGTTGAAGTAAACGTACCCTACATGTTGGAGGCATAAACAATCTGTTATACATCGAAATAGATTTTTATGCTTTGAATGACTTAATCATGCTCTAAAAGAACAAAAGCTTTTCCATATGTTGCATTTATTTGACTTGGGGCCTAAAGGGGCAAGGTGGTCAACCCTGGTTGACTTGGTCATCCTTATTCTCATTCATATTAAAATCTATATTAATAGTGTTCTTCTCATAATAAAATATGAATTTTGAAAGAAATAAATATTATATTAAATATATATAATGCCCAAGGAAATAGATTTTTCCAAAGCACAAGAATTATACAACATAACAAGGCAAAAGTGCCTACACTATGTGATATTTTCTTATGATCAATAAAAGATATATACAAGCAGCATAAATAAATAGCTGAATAACAACGAAGACTCAAAATCCTACCAAATATCTAATAACTTAATAAAGGTAATATGAATTACATCTCTACGATAGAAGGATATATTTAACTCATAAACATAGTAAATAATAGTTATTCTTAAGTGAGCGACATGAACTCCAAATTTATTTGAGATTCGACCAATAACACCAAGTAAAACTCAACTCATTTATCCTACACATAAAGAGGATTATAAATCAGCCACACAAGTGTATTGTAACGCCCCATGATCTAAATGAGAAATTTAAACCTACTTTTTTTATTTACTTGCTAATACTCTTGTAATTTATTATTTCACCAGAGCAAGCTATCATCTCAAACCATAAAGAATGCTCATCTACAGAGTATATACGATATTCAAAATAATCTAGATTACAATGATTTTAATAAAACTAAAATACAATCTAAACTACAAAAATATGTGTACATTTTCACAATAGGACCTCATTATTCTCATTATATTTCTCCATCAAAACTCTCAAAAAATGTATGACTTCCATTGCATCACAACCAAGCATTAATCCAAATTGATTTTGAGAAACATTATAAGCATTAATCCAAGCACACCTAAACCTATGCACCATAACTCTCTCCCACATTTTTAAAGTATAAAACATTAACTAACAAGATAATATCAACAAATAATCAAAGAAAAACCATAAAAAATAACCTTAAAAGAGAAATCGGTTTGTTTGGGGTCGGAATCGGTCGGCGGTCGGGCGTCGGAGTAAACTCGTTGGCGGCGGTCGGACTGGGGACGGCGGCGGTCGGACTGGGGTCGGCGGCGGTCGGAATGGGGTCGGCGGTCGGAGTTCCTTCGTCGGGGGCTGATCGGACGAGCGGAGGAGCCGATAGAGCGAGCGACCGAGAGAGAGAAGGAAACAGGGAAAATGAAATGAGCGGGGCGAGGGGGCTCGTATTAGGGCTTTTACCGGCGGTTTTCCGGCGGTCTAGACCGCCGGAACAAAATCACTTATCACCGGCGGTTCAGACCGCCGGAAAACCGCCGGTTCACGTTGATATCCGGCGGTTTTCCGGCGGTTAAGAGACCGTCGGTAATACCGACGGTGTATCGTAGCTAAGTCGTCGATTTGGCCGTCGTTAGAGTCCGACGGCTTAACCGCCGGCGGAGCCGTCGGTATTACGACGGGCTATAAACCGCCGGTCAAAACCGCCGGTATAGGCCATTTTTACTGTAGTGGGAGTACTGTGTGTGTGGTTTGAAGAAGGAAAGCGGGGGTCTGGAGAGTAAAACTGAGGACTACCATCTAGAAGAGTAGATAAATGCAAGCTTGGCAGGCTTTAAGTTGTAGGTTGACAAGAAGAGGTTTCCTCAGTGCGTATAAGCCTATTAGATGAGCCATAGTCACCTTCTTTCGCCTACCAAAGAGGGGGGGGGGGGGTCATCACAAAAATCCATCTACAAATAATATTAAAAAATATTAATAACATGTATTTAATAAAAAATATAAGTACTGTTAATCTGTTAAAATAAAGTTGAGCAATGAAAAATAAAGTGAACTACTATTCTATTGTTAAAAAAAATCATGTACTTCATATAAATTATAACAATTACTATGTTGTTAAAAACTAAATTAACTTGTACATACATTAAATATATTTACCTTCTATTTACTAATTGTTTGTTGATTCACTTCCATGCGAGGACAATTTATCTTCACCATTAATAAATTTTTTATATTTTTCCTTAATGATTAAATAAACTTCATCTAATTGCAACTCACTCTCATTAGTTACAATTTGGCCATCGACATCATTTGCAATATATTTTAAGTTTGACATAAGCTCTTATTGATGTGATTTTCTCAATGATTCCCCTAGATTTGGTCATGATGACTATGAGCCAATATTTTGTTGCCTCGTAATATACTCGGATAGTTAGCAAAGTATACTTGCCTATCTATTATAAACGAGTCAAATTTTGCATATCTCTTACCCTACTTTACTTCTATTATACTGTATAGTGGATGTACTCATGTACCTCTATTTTGTACTAAATCAAACCAATCACAATTAAAAAAATACAGTTAGTATATATTACCTGGACATTTCAATTGTAATATTTTATGTAAGACCCAGCAATACTTAGAATCATCACATGTATGGGTGTCCCCTCTTGCACAAACTCCAAAAATTTTATCTTCATAACTTCACACCAAGATTTGGTTAGAATTGCCAATATTTTACTAATATATTTGATCCCCAAGCTAGATCCCATAGCTCTTTATACTATAAATTACTACCTTGAGTGTGGACCTAAATGATTGATCAAATGTATGTATGCTATTTGTATGTTTACTGTGTTAACTCATTAAGAGAATTGAGAATTAAAGAGTAGTTAGAGTACATACCGTATTTTTTAACCCGTTTGAAAATTCTGTTTTAATTATCTTTTTTGAACATCTTAGAATATTGATATACTCAAATTATTAATGAAACTCCTACAAATTTTATGTTGTTATAATTTATGAGTTGCAAATGTATGAAAAGTTAACTCATACTCACTCAAGATATGGCTCAATTTCATCATAGTTACGCAAAGCATACAACATGACAGCTCTTATCTCCTTATCAATCAAATAGTGCATGTTATTAGCACCTGCAGGCTCACCACATCCATTGAATAGAGATATAGTTGAAGATTTAAATGAATATTGTGACACTAGGTTAAAGTAATACAAGGAAAATTAGGTTGTCTCGTACATCAAACATAATTCTCAAATTGATCCTTCATGATGTGATTTGTTCTTAACAAATTTTTTAAGTTTATTTAAATATCTCTCAAAATGATACATCCATCCATACTTAATAGGTCCACCAATTGTAGCCTTAGATGATAAATGTATGGGTAAATACTCTATAAAGTTAAAAAATATTGGAGAAAATACATTCTCAAGTTTGCACAAAATAATAGGAATATTATGCTCCATATGAATCAAATGCTCTGAATTCAATTTTTAGTCTGATATAAATCTATATGAATTATGTTATATGTGGGATTGGTCTCTTTAAGCAGCTCAGCGAACTGATTAAAATATTCACGGGGGATATTGAATTTTGTCTTGATGCTTAATATCTTCAAATCAATATATAGCTCTGAGTGAGTAGTGCACCCCTTCAAAATTGATTGTTAAGCAGCATGCAACAAATTATAAAAGTCTGAGCCTCCTTATTTGGTGACTCTTTTGTATATTATTCAAATTATTTCTCAGTTTGCATCATAAACTAAGTCCTATAGTATTTGAATATTTTATTCCTCAGTTATATTAGAACTTGTAGACGAGTCACAATGAGAATCGAAATACGGCTCATACTCATCATGAGAACTCCAATATTAATATTTTGGCGTGAATCCTCTATGATATAGATCAACAATTACCTCATATGGTGTGAGGTGAGCTTGATTTTTTTTTTAACACGGACAATGAAAACCTTCTATCAAAGAGAAAGCTAGATAGTTGACAGGCCGTGTGGATAAAAAAAAATCACCCCATTAATGAACTCATATGTTAATATCTTTTGTCCTTGCGTCAAACAATTATACAACAAACTTCTATGATTCCTAATATCTATAATATGAAAAATTTATCCTACACATTCATATAATTTATAATGATTTGCAAATTGACCTAGAGTACGTATGGATAAAATTCAAAATGATTTGCAAATCGATCTAGACTATGCATTTTTCTTGGCATTAATGGCATTGGCATGGAGTTTTCATATGACAATTTATCATAATAATATTAATAACAACACAAGATTTTATCCATAGGTGGAATCGACAACAAGAATCATTTTTATCCATTATGCCCGGTTAGGTTAAGAGTCAAACTCTCATAATCGGGTCATCAGAAGGCTGATGTTTTATGTGACCAAATCATCTAAGGTGACTTTTTCTAATCCTAACTATTATTGGATCTATTCTAAACTTTTCATGTACATGCACTGTTCTCATTTTATCCTTAATAGTAAAGTCACTCATCCACATGATCATCTTCATCTTTGCAACACTTAAATTAATTGTATGCTTCTATTTTAATAGCCAACATTCTACGCCACAAAAGCATTATAGGTATACAATCATCTTATCCCTTAAGTTTGAGGGGTAAATTTTTGTCACAAAATTAAATGGTGAGAAACTTACTGAGATTCCACAAAATCGCATATGAGACGGTCGACGAATACACCACGACGAGGCGGCGAACATGCAACTATTGCAAGACGAGGCGACGAATGACGTCAGCGAACCATGTGCGATGACTCATGCGAACGTGAGCGATGAATGAGAGGTAGGGAGAAAAATACAAGCAGATAATTAACCGTGAATGGATGGAAATAGGGCTTCCTCCGGTAGAATCTCCAATGGCTTTTCTGCTAGAAATAAGTCGTCGGGTTTAAGTGATTGGAGGATATTCCACAAGTAGTTCCACTGGAAAATATCTGATGCAATTTCCACCATTGACTTTTGTCGGCTTAAAATTACCAGTGGCCTGGCCGATGGATTGGTTGCCGGAAACTTAACGCAAGTTTTTTCGTTGATATTTTTTTACGGACGTGTACTCGTCAACATTCCTATATGATTTCACACACACACACAGACACACACGTTGATATGACATGATATGCATAACACTGACATATTAATATATAATATTATATGATAGACATAATGATGCATTTAACATGATATAGAGATGATTTTTATGATGCTAACATGCGATGATAACTAATATAACATTAATACCAAGATCATCTATAAATGCACTGATAATTAATATGATAACATTTTGTAGGCCGTTTTACGTGTGATATTAGGATATGCTATATATATATATATAGATAGATATATGAAAGTTTCTGTTCTAGTATATACATGAATAGTATAATGATAATTATAAAAGTATTATTTAAAATCATTATTTCAATATATGTTACTATTCATATTGGTATGTTACTATTCATATGGATTAATATTCATGTTAAATGTCACATGTTAATATAGATCTGATCTAAATTATTACATTTACATTATTTCTACTTCAGTGTGTTGATTGCAATTGTAGGTTTTGATGATCTACTGAGTTATTGACTTGTTATGCGGTTTACATGTTTCAGGGCAGGGTAAGGACCTAATAGAGTGAGGATTGATCAAGATTTGATTATTATAGATATTTTAATTCCTATTATTTATTTATGCTATTATGAATATTTTGGAATAGATTGATGTGAGTAACATTATTCATGACTATTGTATATGATTATTTTGAGACGCGAAATATATATTTATATGTTTTTATGATAAATTAAAGGGTTGTTTCTACTATATTATTTTTTATAGAAATATTATTAGTGGCTATGGATTTCTAATTAGAAGATTAGAATGGACAATTCTTCTAAATTAGATATTGGGTTGTCATAGCTCTATGGTGCAAAATGTTGGTCTTTAAAAGTGAAGCATAAAATTAAGTGTTGTAGAGATGAGAATGCTCAGGCGAATGAGTGATTTTACATCAGAGACAGAATGCACAGTGAGTATATACATGAAAATTTTGGAGTACCTCTAGTGGCAGATATGATTAGAGAGTTTGCCATAGATGGTTTGGTCAAATGCCTTCATGTAATTCGTCTACGAACGTAGATGTATTAGATCTACCATATATTAACAAAGCTAGACAGACTTAAAATTTTTTTATTAGAAAGAATTGGAAATGACATTATTTTATTAGATATAAATAAGAATTTGACTTTTAGTAGTTAATAAAAGGGAAAAATACCCATGTAGCCCATCACATGTCATGAGTGTCTTGATGTTGTTGTTTGTGTGTTTTTAAGTATAAATTTAGATTTAGGCGCTAGTTGATTGAAGTACTTTAGGGGGTAAAGTATTCCAAATACAGGAGTTTTAAAATATTTGGTGTTTGGTTGGAATACTTTGGATGAAAAAGGAATTCAAAGTAATATGAAATGTGTAGTGTAAACATTCATAGTTTTTTTTTTTTGTTTTTTGAGGTAAAGCAAACTCGTCAAGTTTTGAGCGAGAATACTTTACATTGCAAGCAAGCTCGCTTGACTATCGTCGACCACCACCTCCGGCCACCTCCACCTGCCTTAAACCACCATTGTTGGCTCCCATTGACTAGGGCTGCATGTGAGCCAAACATTTGACGAGCTACTCGTTGCTCGGTTTGATTAAAGCTCGTTTGTGATCGTTTAATTAACTAAACAAACAAAATTGAACAACATTTTAAATACTCGACCCTTAAGTAAACAAGCTTGAACACTAATGTGTTCGGTTCATTTATGTTCACGAACATCATCATTTGGAGCTCGTGAACAAGCTCGACATTAAGCTCGATAAGAAACTAGATAAAAACTCGATAAAAATATATTCATATAGATTAATCATATTTTCATTTTAAATATACATCTGCTTTTATTATAAATGAATTTCATTTTATTTTATACCTTCAATAGAATGAATTTGTTCATGAGCAAGTAACATTTTACATTTATCCATATTTGTTAAATTATTTGTTTAAGATGTTCGTGAACAAATTTAAGGTTTATTTGTTCAATAGATTGTTTGCTAAATACGTTCACGAACATAGCTCGTTAAGGTTTGTTTGTTTAAAGCTCGATAAATACTAAACGAACCAAACATGAACCAAACTGAACACCGATGAATTAAACAAACCAAACATGAACACAAACAATAAAGCTCGAATCAAACATGAACTGAACTTGAACAAGGCAATAATAAACGAACTCAAACATGAACACTCGCATACTCGGTTCGTTTGCAGCCCTACCATTGACACCACCCAATGATGACCACCGCCGTGATCCCTGGTGCCGGCCGCCTCCCACCCCCGCCACCCTCTGACCACCATTATCATGTTCGTCGGCCACCACCACTACCACCCATTAGCTACCACCATCGTTGCCGCCACCCTTCGTCCAACACCTCCATCCACTACTGTCGTCTGCCATCCACCATCACCACTGCGCATAGCTGGCCGCCGTGCACCCGCTGACACCAACCACTGTTGACCATCTCCGCCAGTCTTCTTTGTCGCACGCCGTCGCCGCTCTCCAACGTCAGCCAACAACCACCTAGGCACAACTATTTTATATTTTACATTAAATTCAATTTACTTAAAATCAAATAAAAAATAAATAAATTCATATATATTTTTTACATTCATCCAAATAATTTTAACTTATTTTTTTAAGCTGTGTTTTATTTACCCAGTTAATTTTATTGGCAATATACACTTGTTGCCACGACAGTTGACCTAATATCCTTCCGCATGAAGAAAGCCGCCAAATTCCGCCATGGAAACTGCAGTGTGAAATCGGACTGCGTAACCGCGGTGATTAATTTTGCAGGAAAAAGCCCTTCATATAAGAGAGCTTTACGTGTGAAGTTGCAAGCTCGTTCTCCGATCTTCTCCTCCACCTCTTCAACCGTCCGCTAATCCTAATACCCTCGTCCCCTGAACCTAACTCCTTCGACGGACATAGGTTTTCCACCTCCGTCCCGCCTTCTCAGACTGGTCAGGGCTTTTCTTTCTCCCATTTCTTCCGCTTTGCTCGCGCCAGTTCACTGATAGATTTTTTCAGGTTGTCCAAACCTGCACCCACGCCCTAGACCTTGCCTCAAAAGTTCAATTCATCCGCCGGAGCTAGGTTATTACCTCTCTGGCGGCCATGACGGTCTACGAAAATTGGGAGCGTCTCGTGCGGGCGACGCTGCAGAGGGAACAGCTTAGGAGCGCTGGCCAGAGGCCTGGCCAGTCCGCATCGGGGCTCGCTGGAGCCGTTCCGCCGTCCCTCGGCCGGGCCGCTAACATCGATGCAATCCTGCAAGCTGCAGATGAAATTGAGGATGTGGACCCCAATGTTGCGAGGATCCGTGAGTGATCTCCTTGTCCAGCTTCTATGTCGTTACACTAATGTGCCATTTCTTGATTATATAAGCTTTAAAAACTCACAGGTTATATCCTCTAAGAACCTTGGTTGGGTGAGATTCGCAACCCCAATTCTGGATTGTAAAACCTGATAACCCTATTTGTGATCATGGCAGAAGATGGCATTGTTAACGCTCAATACCACTACTATTGCCATTTCTTCTACCGCTGCTGCTACCTAACTTCTCACATTATAATTGCCAAAATACCTGTTTTAAGATTCTTGGTTGGGCTTACGTAAAGGGGTAGGACTAAATCAACCATGCCCGAACTCCACCATTTCTACTACTTAAGCTCGTACTGTTTGATTGCTTACAGTTTCTTCTAGATTCTTGTTTTGGTTTGACGTAAAAGGGATGTTATGACCGCACTAAAAGTCATGGTTGTGAAACAAATGATCCCAAAGTCTGAACCATATTAGATTGTTCCTTCTTAAGAATTTCAATTTCTATGCCAGAAAACAATTCTATTTAGATTATTAAATCAAATTCAACCTCTTATGTTACTATTTCCATTAATTTTTACTATTACTATCATATTCTTCATTTTGTTATGAGATATAGGCTTATATGGGCTATGCTAAGTCAACTATTGATGTAGGATCCTGCACAAAATGGTTTCTAGCAGCAAGAAAAAGATCAATGAAACAGTAAATGTGTTTTGTATATCTTTCAAAAACTGAGTAGTTCTCCTCCTTCCCTACCTTAAGTAATGCCTTATCCACTCAAAAACTATACTAAAAGAAATTACTGAAATCAAAAAGAGCACCTGAGCTCTAACGGCCTAAAGCAGTAATTAAAGGAATATTCTAACTAACTGTCAGACTTGGGATATGATGGTCCGCAGGTCCAACGCTCCAATGATGCTCCGCATCACACGCCCCTTCCACCAAAAGAGCTGGCGGATGAATCTTCGATAGCAATGTGCGCATCGTCAGGAGGTAGATAATGAAACAAATCAGCAACATTGAATGTATTAGGAGTGTTGAATTCTGCTGGAAGCTCAACGACATAGGCATTGTCGTTTATGCACTTAGTTTTCGGAAAGGGGCCAAACTTACGTCTGCTTAGTTTCGAATAGGTTCCAGCAGGTAGACGTTCCTTCCTCATCCGGACCATAACCAGATCTCCAGTTTTGAACACTTTCTTCCTCCGGTGTGCATCGGCATCCAGCTTGTATTTGGCGTTTGCGTCGGTTAGATTCTGACGAACCTTGGCAATCATTTCCGAGAATTGATCTACCCAACTGGACGCCACTTGACTTTTGCATTTCGGAATGACTGCTACATCAACAGTAGAGTTGGGCATTTTAGTATAAACAATACCAAAAGGACATACCCGTTGAGCGATTTGGCATTGAATTGAAAGCAAACTCCGCTTGCCCGAGGACTTCGTCCCACAGCTTAGGATGATCTTGAACGATGCATATCAGCAAATTTCCCAAGGTGCGATTTACCACCTTGGTTTGGCCATCGGTTTGAGGGTGGTATGGGGAGCTTAGTTGCAATTGGGTGCTCAATCGCTTCCACAACTCTCGCCAAAAATGGCTAATAAATTTGACATCTCTGTCGGATGTCAGGCTGCGAGGGATGCCATGTAGTCGGACGATCTCTCTAAAGAACAGCTTCGCCACGTTCAATGCATCGATGGTCTTTTTACAAGCCACAAAATGTGCCATTTTAGAGAACCTATCAACAACCACCATGATCGAATCGTTTCCCTTCTTGGTTCGTGGCAAACCCAAAACGAAATCCAAACTTAGGTCCTCCCAGATGGAGTCGGGAACCGGCAATGGCTGATGTAGCCCTGTGTTCTGTCCACATCCTTTAAAATTTTGACATATGGAGCACCTTTCCACAAATTTAGTAACATCCTTCCTCAAATGAGGCCAAAAGAATTTGGCTGTCATTTGTAAAATGGTCTTGTCGCGACCAGCATGGGCTGATAGTCCCCCTCCATGTATTTCCTGGATAAGGTGTTGCCTCCATGAAGATTTCGGTATGCATAGTAGATTCCCCTTAAAGAGGAACCCGTGCCGAATGGTAAAGTCATCTACGGGCTCTTTGTTGGTGTATTTTTGCCAAACTGCAGCGAAGTCATCGTCTTCCGGATACAAGTCTTGTAAACATTCAAGACCCACGAATTCAGCTTGCAGCTGAGTAAGGAGGATGGACCGACGACTAACGCGTCTGCCACGCGATTTTGAGCTCCACTTTTGTGCTTTAACACAAACGTGAATTTCTGTAGTAACAAGACCCATCTCGTGTGCATTCTGTTGATAGTTTTTTGAGTGTTGATGTACTGCAAGGCTTTGTGGTCGCTGCAGAGGATAAAATCCTGGTGTAAGAGGTAATGTTCCCACTGCTTCAATGCCCGGATAACTGCATATAGCTCCTGCTCGTAGACGGACCACCTCTGACGGGCTTCCGATAGTTTTTCGCTGAAAAACTCAATGGGTTGGTTGTCTTGTGTCAAGACAGCTCCAATTCCCATAGTCGAAGCATCTGTTTCTACCACAAACGGCTTGTCAAAACCGGGTAATGCCAAAACTGGCGCTGAAGATAGGGCCTCTTTGATAGTAGTGAAACTCCTCTGTTGCTCTGCTGCCCACCGAAACTGTTTCTGCTTCAAAACATCAGTTATAGGAGATAAGATGATGCTGAATCCTCGAATGAACCTTCGATAAAAGTTCGCCAACCCGTGGAAACTTCGAATTTCCGTGAAAGATTTCGGCTCAGGCCAGTTGACGATCGCCTCGACTTTTCTTGGATCAGCACTGATGCCAGCAGCAGAGATCTTGAATCCCAGGAAGGAGACCACTTCACTAGCAAATTCACACTTGGAGACATTTAAGTATAGCTTATTTTGCCGTAGTCTCACAGATATTCTTCAGGTGTTCCAAGTGTTCGGCCTGGTTCTTACTAAAAACCAAAATGTCGTCGAAATAAGCTACACAACACTTGTTCAGGAACGGTTTCAGAACTTCATTCATCAACCTCATAAAGGTCGAGGGTGCATTGCACAGCCCAAAGGGCATGACCCGCCATTCATAAAGGCCCTCTCTCGTTTTGAATGCGGTTTTCCATTCATCTCTGGGCCGAATCCTTATTTGGTGGTATCCACTGCGAAGGTCCAGCTTTGGAGAACAATTGAGAACCGACCAATCTCTCCATCATTTCGTCTACTCGTGGCATTGGAAATCTGAACTTGATCGTGATCTTATTGATTGCCCTGCTATCAATACACATTCGCCAGCTTCCGTCCTTCTTAGGCGCAAGCAGAGCCAGAATTGCACAAGGACTCAAACTGTGCTGAATTAATTGCTTGTCTAAGAGTTCATCCACAATATGTTGCAAGATTCTGTGTTCCGTGGGACTCATTTTATAGTGCGGAATATTTGGTAAAGTAGCACCTGGACTGAAATTGATTTGATGTTGAACTGCTCTGACTGGTGGTAGTTCGACGGGTAATTCATTTGTACAGATATCGGCAAACTGACGAAGTAGCTGGCTGATTTCACTAGACAGTTCCGGTCGGTTTTCTGTAGCTGTCTGCTACTCTGCTCCTTTACCACTAGAGCCAACATCTGTAATGACTCCTTCCATGTACTCAGAAGAGTGTTTCTCGGTACTACACACATTGCAACCTTTCCTGGGACAGGTTCAGGACCTTTGCTCTGAGCTTCCGGCACTAACCGTAGCCTTTTTCCCTTCCACTTGAATGTGTATGTGTTTGATCTGCCGTCATATAACGCGCCCACGTCAAACTGCCAGGGACGCCCCAAGATGATATGGCATACATCCATGTCGATCACGTCACATAGAACTTCACTCGCATAGTGTTTACCAATAGAGAAAGAAACTCTGCACATGTCCGTGACCGACATTTTTAATCATTTTTTTACCCACTAATTTTATAAGGATTGGAATTTTTCGTTGTTTTAAGCTGCAGTGACTGAACCACGGCCTTTGAAATTACATTCTCTGTACACCCACTGTCAATCAGGAGGCTGAAATTCTTACCATTAATGGTGCACTTGGTCTTGAAGAGCGCGTTCCTCTGTGAATTACTTGGTTGCCTCGGTGCTAGAAGTAGTTTCTGCATCACACACACAAGAGGTTCGCCCTGGTCCCCTTCTACTTCTTCGATTGGTTCCTCATTTCTGTCATCCACCTCCTCCATATTTGCTTCGTCCTCCATTTCCAGTAACTGTAATTGGCCCCTCGTGGGGCATTCATTTGATTTATGACCTTGTTGGAAGCATCTAAAACATTTGATAGTGGACGGTTTTGCATAAGGATTGTCTTTAGCAGGACCTTTGAACTTATAAGGCACCTTCACATCTTCATTTCTATTGGCAGCTGTCGGTGGTAGAGGATTCGTAGGAGGTGCGGGTGTTTGCCTGTGAAATGCATTAGACTTAAAATTAGTCATTCGGTTCGGATCACTTACAGGTTCCGAGGCCCGCTGGCTTTGGCTATGCTTCCCATGTCTTGATTGCTGCATTTCCACCTTGAGAGCATAGTTTACTGCTTGTGACAGAGACCACACGGCGTTTAGCTCCAGCTTATCTTGTATTGTCTCTTTCAATCCTCCGATGTAGCGAGCTACCAATTGGTTCTCTGATTCGTTTAGGTTGTTCCTGGCACTCAACCTATAAAATTCTTCCGTATAGTCGTCGATGGAATGACTACCTTGCACACAATGCTGATACTGCATATAAAGCATCTGTTCGTAGTTTGTCGGAAGAAAGTGGCCTCGCAGCAGTTGCTTCATCCGGAACCAGCTGCGCACTGGTCCTCTTCCCTCCCGGCGTCTAGATTGCATCAACTGCAACCACCACGCGCTAGCTTCCCCTTTGAGCCTACAAGCCACATATTTCACCTGTTTTTCGGGTTCCACTTCCATGTATTCGAAAAACGTTTCCACCGCCCGCTCCCAATCCAAATAGTCCTCTATGTGTAATTTACCGTCGAAAAATGGAATGTCCATTTTTACTATGAACTCACTGTGGTGCCTATCCTGCTCTCTCGGCCTCCGCCGACGACGCATCGTCGTTTCTTCATCCGAATCCGATAAGTCTAAAGCCCTCAATTGCTCTATTCCCTCATCAGAATCAGACGCGAATGCCTCTGGTAGGTTCTGTCGAGGATTTCGTCTATCCCCGCACCTCCTCTGGATCGCCGGTATGGTTGCAGGCTGACCCATTCTCGGTTCGAGGCTTCGCTCTAGTAGAGCACGAATGTCTCTCAGGTCGCGGCGCACTTCATCCTCAAATCGACGGAATGCCGTCGTGAGTTCCTCGGAGTGCTTCACCAGACCAGAGTGTTCAGCCCAAAGGCTTTCCAGGCTTCTTTCTTCCACGGCAGCCACCCGTTTGCTACCTTCCGCCATTGTGGCTCTGATACCAACCTGATGTAGGATCCTGCACAAAATGGTTTCTAGCAGCAAGAAAAAGATCAATGAAACAGTAAATGTGTTTTGTATATCTTTCAAAAACTGAGTAGTTCTCCTCCTTCCCTACCTTAAGTAATGCCTTCTCCACTCAAAAACTATACTAAAAGAAATTACTGAAATCAAAAAGAGCACCTGAGCTCTAACGGCCTAAAGCAGTAATTAAAGGAATATTCTAACTAACTGTCAGACTTGGGATATGATGGTCCGCAGGTCCAACACTCCAATGATGCTCCGCATCAACTATTACTAACTCACATGTATCCATAGCCCAATTGGCTTTGATAAATTGATTTATAGCTAATCTCCCACTATTTATAGCAAACTTCTTAAATGAACAATGTTGTGAATAGAGGGTATTTTGAGTCTTTTATTTGTGGTATATTATAATTTCATTATCATCTTGATCATCATTGCCATGAGAATTTGTTTAATTCTAATTTCATTTTCTTAATTGGTTAATCATCATATATTGGCACTACATGAGAGCTGTAGAGTTGTTAGTTTGAACTTTGAACTGCCTGATACTTGTTATAACTTATGCCTTTTTTATGGGGCCGATTCCATCAAATTTAACACATTAGCACATTAAAAACAATGAATACTAGTTGACTACTATAGCAATGACTTTCATTGAAAAGAGACATTGGAAGAATATTTTGTCTTCCACTAGATTTAGATTAATTGTGTTTCTCCTATATGTTTCAAAAGAGAAAAATAATTTTGAGAGTTCTTTCATTGATTCTTGAGATGTTTGTATTCTTCCAATACAAGAATCTAACTGGAGTCCAAACTAACGGAGGATCTGATTGGGAAGAAAGTGGGGATACTCTTTGCAAACATTTGAAAGTTTATATGAGATCAAGAAGTTATTCAGAGAGAAAATTAGCAACTAACTGTAGTTTCATTTTTGTATCCTTGAGCGATTGCAGTTGAGGTTTATGATTATAGATTTATAGTATGTCACAATATAACTATATTTATGCTCTCCCATGCGCCCCTATGCGTCTTTCTCTTTGGCTTCAAAGGGCTATGTGTTTTTCATGTTCACTACCGTGTGCCTTTTAGCATATGTTTTTATGTGGTTACGAGTGACTTCACTAAAGTACATTTAAATTTTCATTGCTATATTTGATTTTCTATTCAGTGTGTGAGCAAGCATATAGTATGTCACAAGATTTGGATCCAAACAGTGAGGGCAGGGGTGTACTTCAGTTCAAGACTGGTTTGATGTCAGTCATTAAGGTATCACATTCGTCCAACCTGGCTGGCCATTTGTGCTTATCATTTAATTGTTTGAAGAATACATTTGTTTTTTGAATCATATGCTTTCTTGTTATTGCTTCAAAGATTTTTATGGAATTATTACAGCAAAAGCTTGCAAAGAAAGATGGTACTACATTTAATCGTCAACATGACATTGAACACTTGTGGAAATTTTACCTAAACTATAAAAGGAGGTATCAAGTTGAAGATATCCAGAAGGAGCAGCAAAAGTTGAGGGAGTCCAGAATCTTCACTGGAGAGTATGCACTTATTTTGTTCTATTGATCGTGTTTATTTGAAACCATAGCATAACTGCTTGGTAAATTAACTTTGATTATTTATCTAGAAAAATGAATGCAATCTGACACAATGAAGATATACATTATTCTGTAAGGGCATAACTCATAGCTAACTAAATTGCATGTTGGCTTTCAAATTGTTGTTTTATGAGGGTATGTATGACTGCTTAAAGCTTTCAAGACATCTTATGAGCAAATAAAATTTTTGCCGTTTGCAACTTAGTCAAATTCAGCATTGAATTGTGGTTTTAAAAATGGTTGTCAGAATTCTCAGTCTTGGTAATATTGTCCCTATCTGAATCCTCCAAGCTTCAATTTTTTGATAATTAGGAAAAAATAATGTCACAAGTATGATTTATGTTCCAATGTATATTATTTTAATACAATTAATTTTTGTGTAATCTGTAATATGTTGTCTATAATGTCTCACTCTGTCCAATTTTTTCCTATTAATTATAGTGTAGGTCCCCTGGCAATTTATGCATATTTTTAAATAAGTGTATAGTTGTATTATTTCTGTTCAAACAATTCAAGTTTCCTGAAGTTGTTCTTTTTTTTTCTTGGTCATAAAGCTTCATTTTGATACATGAAGGATGAAGCAGAGTGATAGGATTATGTGCTAGTTTAGGATTTGAAATACAGCAAGAGTAAATTGTTTTGAATTGAACCATTTCAATTTTTTTTGAGTATTCAAGTGCCTTTTTTTAAAATGAAATTAGAGAATTTTGTTTTTATCGGCGTATTACTAAAACTAAAGTTAGAGAGGCTTTAAAGAAAATGAAGTATGGGAAAACTGTTGGACATGATGATATTCCAATAGAGGTGTGGAAATACTTTGGAGATGAAGGAATTTCTTTGCTTACTAAACTTTTTAATATTATATTGAAAACTAAAAAGATGTCAAATGTGTGGAGAATGAGTGTGTTGATTTATATCTTTAAGAATAAAGGTGATACATAGGATTGTGCAAAGTATAGAGGAATTATGTTGATGTGCATACTTTAAAACTATGGGAGAGAGTTATGAAGCATATATTATGATTTATGACGTGATATTAATGTTTCTCAAAATCAATTTGGATTCATGCTGGGTAGGTCTACTATAGAAGCCATACATTTATTGAGAGGTTTGATGGAGAATTATAGAGAGAAAAAGGAAGATCTTCATATGATATTTATTGATTTAGAGAAAGCATATGATAAATTTCTAAGAGAAGTGCTATGGAGAGTTCTAAAAAAGAAAGGGATTAATAATGCTTATATTCAAGTCATTAGGGATATGTATGTTGGAGCTGTTACTTGTGTTCAAACACAAGGTGGTTTGACCAAGTATTTTCCAATTCCAGTTGGATTACATCAAGGATCAACCTTAATCCCATATCTTTTTTCTTTAGTCATGGATGTTCTTACTAGAGATTTGCAAGAGGATGTTCCATGGTGTATGCTTTTTGTTGACGATATTCTTCTTGTTGATAAGACTAAGAGGGAGTTGAAGGTAAACTTGAAATATGGAGGTGAACCTTAGGGTCTAAAGGTTTTCATTTGAGTAGATCTAAAATCGAATACATGGAGTGTAATTTTAGTAGTTATATATCTGGTGGGGGGTTTGTAACTTTGAGCGACCAAGTCATAAATAAGGGTACATGTTTTAGATATCCCGTGTCTATTGTTCAAGTGATGGTGAAATAGATCGGGATATTATTAATAAAATTTAAGTTGGATGGATGAAGTGGAGGAATGCATCGGGCTTGTTATTGATAGGAAAGCACCACTCAAACTTAGGGAAAATTTTATAAGATGGTGGTTAGACTTGCAATGCTTTATGATGCAGAACGTTGGCCATTAAAAGAGAAGCATAATATTAAGTTAAGTTTTGCAGAGATGAGGATGCTCGGGTGGATGAGTGGCTTTTCTCTTAGAGTTAGGATACGAAATGAGCATATACGTGAATAGGCTAGATTAGCTCCAGTGGCAGATAAGATTAAAGAGAGTTGCCTTAGATGGTTTAGTCACATAAAACGGCGGCTTTCCGATGACTCGGTTAGGAGAGTAGATGTATTAAATTTAACAAATATTAAGAAAAGGTAGAGGTAGACCTAAAAAGACTTGGTTATAAAATATTAGAAATGACCTTTCTTTATTAGATATATATGTGAATTTGACTCTTTAACTGGACACAATGGATAAAAATGATTCATGTAGTTGACCCCACGTAGTGGGATAAAAACTTGATGATGTTGTTGTAAGTGCCTTTTTTTCATGGTTGACATCAATAAGGTGAGATAACATGGACTAATATTTTTTTATGACTAGATCTTAAAGAAACTAATGAAAACTACTTGCCAACAAAAGGAAATTGAGAAAGAAGGGATTACATGAATTTGTATGCAGAAGTGACACCAACAATAAATTTTCTTCCCAGTGAATTCTTGCGGCTAGAGTGAGAATTCTGCACTAGGAAATGCTTGATAGATCCCACCTAGTCCATTTGTCACGCAAGGAACCTTTCTGAATATGCCCTTCAATTGCCCTTGGTTCCAGCCAAGGGACGATGCCAGGTGAAATTCTTTTCTTGTTTGCACTTTGCCTTGGCAATTTTCAGCACCATTTTTTCCTGCTGTGACTTTCAAGTCTTGGACCAGCTGCTGCCTTCCATCACTGATGGTGTCTGTCCACTTTACCAACCTTGCTGGAATTTACAGCAACCTGCAGTCCGAGTTAGGGTGAAGTTGGGTAGATCACTTGCTCAATTAAAGAAGACTAGCTTGCCTAATCAAGAAGACAATAGAGAACCTGATGAGAGGAGTTTTCTTGATTGAAAGAGGCTGCAATCTTGCAGAACAATGGCTGCCTGAGAACTCCCCAACTGAAATTTCCTTGTGGTTTCCTGTTTTTTGTGCCTGGAAACAAGAAAACATGGATTCCTTAAGGAAGTAACCTTCAAAAAAATAGCAGCCAGCCCTTTTTGTTTCGTGCGTGAAGCCCACTGCCTGCAATGTGTTGGCTCAGCCACTTCCACTGAATCCTTCCCAGCTGCAGGACAGGCACTGGAGAAGGTTTTAGGAGCTTTGATGACCGATTTTGGTGGAGCCTCGTACTCCATTGCTTTCTTGTGCCGTCCCTCCTCTCCATATCCAGGGAAACCCTTTCTAAAAGTAGGAAAACTTGAAACAACAACAACAACATGTTGACTGTATAAAAATATATACAAAAAAAAAAAAAAAAAAAAATCAAAACAACCGACATACCTCCGAGCCGGCCCCATCTCGCCAAAACGACGCACCTCTTCGGAGGCACCGACAATACAAAGCGTTAGAAAGGAAAGAATCACGAAAAAAAAAACTTACGTTCGCTCGTCTCGCTCCTTCGACTCCAACGCCGCTGTTCGACTTCGTTGTTTCGTAAGGAGGAATCTAGGGTTCGCCCTTCATCTTCTCTTCTCGTCTTTGCTATTCGGTTTTGTTGATTCGCCAGAGGTACAGAGATTGCGCAAGTCGCTTCTTCGACTCTTCCGACGCTGTTCGGCTTCGTCAATTCGCAGGAGGCGGAGATTGCACGTGTTGCTCCTCTGGCTTCCTCCTTGCTGTTCGACCTCGTTTCTCTGACTCACCCGCCTCCGTCGCCGCCTCCGCCACCGTCTCCGACGCCGCCTGCCAACGCCGAGCCCGTGCGTGATCGCGCTCTTCGCTCCCTGTCTTCGATCGGGCTCTGCCCGTTTCCTTCCCTCTCTCTTTTAATATATATAAATAATGTTATTATATTATTATAATATACATGTTATATTATGTTATGTTATAATGTTATAATATAATATAATATAATATAATATAATATATTATGTTATATATATATATATATATAAATCGTTTTGATTTCAAACAGGTGTCGAAGACCCCGGTCGTCGTACCTTAGGTCCGACCGGGATGATTTCAAATTGAAGACCTCGTGTCGTCGATCTTAGATCCGGCCGAGATGGTTTTAAAATACAAGACCTCGTACCGTCGATTTCAAATCCGGTCGGGAAGAATTCAAAGTGAAGACCTCGTGTCATCGACCTTAGGTCCGACCGAGATGGTTTTAAATTGAAGACCTCGTGTCGTCGACCTTAGGTCCGACCGAGATGATTTTAAATTCAAGGCCTCGTGTCGTCGACCTTAGGTCCGACCGGGAAGAAAAATTTCGGCAAATGCCGTCCCGATTTCTCCCTCGGTGGGGAGATGACGCCGGGAGGCTGCCGAAAATTTTCTTGAAAATTCCAAACTTAGTGAATTTTGAAGAAAAAAAAAAATCACGGATCTCTAATTTTTTTTTTTTAAAAGAGCATTTAATCTACGGATTGAATCAAATAAATTACATGTGCTCGGATTTTTTTTATATATATATAAATCGAATTTTTACATAATCAGATTTATATATATATATATATATATCATATTTTTTAGACAAATTGGTATTGTTTTATTCATATAAAAATTTTATATAAATCAGATTTTTATATATGAATGAGCAATGTCAATTTGATTTTTTTTTAACAAAAAAAAAATCACATTTGAAGCCATCCGTTATAAAAAAAAAAAGAGAAGAAAGAAAGGGATTTTTGGGAAGATGAGAGCATCTATGGACTCATGTACTATGAGATCTGTATTGAAGTTGCCTTCTCATTTTGTTCCATGTTTAGTTTTGGGTACTTTAATCCATTATAAAATCAATGCTTTCTCAATGATTTCTTTCCAATGTAAATATGAACATATCGTTTCCAATCGGGAGTGAGAAAACATTGCTCTGGCTAAGAATGACTTCTTATAAAAAAAAAATGTCTCCAAAACTTTATTATTATTATTATTATTATCCTTATGCAATAATAAAAAAAATATATAAATTACAATTATATTTTGTTCAATTCAGAAAGAAACACAAGAAGTGGCACAACATATCTCTTATATTGTGTCAAGCCTTGGACATTCAAATCCATTCAAAAGATCAAAAGAGCAAAAAGAAAAAAAAAAGTTAAAAGGAAGCTTTTGTATCTTGTGGTGATAAACAAATACAATCATGCATTATGTGGTGTTGGCAATCACAATGGTGGACTTTATCTGGAGGATCAGAATCTTGTTGAAGGTCTTTTTCCAAGAAAAAATGATCTTCATGTTCTTTGCACTACAAATATTCTCGCACGTGGAGTTAACATACCTGTGCGCACTGTGGTGATTAAATCAACTCAATATTTCAATAAGAAAAAAAAAGGGTGTCTCTGCTTGGAGTACAATCAATCTATAGTATTGCAGGCATATTGCAAGAAAATTAGTGTTTCCATCATTCAACTATGTTCAAACTGATCAATACACAAAAAAAAAAAAAAAAAAAAAAACTAAAAAACTAATGCAGTGTCAAAACTCCAAGATATCAAAATCACGAACTAAAACTAATTCACAACCCCCCCTTCAATTTCTCTAAATAACAAATCTCCAAATAATCAAACTCAAAATCCTTTGGGCAGCCTTGTTTATAAGGACTTGGTTGTAAGACCCGCTTTCCGGCAACTTTCGTAGGAAAGTCGTAAGCCCGACCTTAGAGGAAAGTTTTTGGTGGAAATTGACCTAACCCCTAAACCCAATTAAAACCCCGGCCACTTCTAATAGAAGTCGTAAGTCCGACCTTTGAGGGAAACATTTAGGTGATAACACAAACCTAGACCTCATTTGGGCATCCTAGTCTAAAAGGACTAGGTTGTAAGACCCACAACTTGGGCTGCTTAGCTTATAGTGCTACGTCGTAAGACCCATCAATAGACAACTTCTAAGGAAGCACTAAGACCTAATCCAAATCCAATTCAAGCCAAATTCAAACCTCTGGGCATCATATTCTATAGGATTAGGTTGTAAGACCCATTTTTGGGCAACTTCTAAGGAAGTCGTAAGGCCCAACGTTTTAGGAAATTTGCTAAATAAATAGTAATGATCCTAAACCCTAAACAATCAAAATTTAAACCTATTGGCATCTTAGTCTAAATGATTAAGTTGTAAGATCCGCTTTTCAGGCTACTTCCTAAGGGAAGCCATAAGTCCTACCCAAATAATTAAAATTCTCGGGCATCCTAGTCTATATGGCTTGGTTGTAAGACCCACAACTCGGGCCGCTTAGCTTACAGGGCTAGGTCGTAAGGCCCACCGATAGGCAACTTCTAAGGAAGCCATAAGACCTATCCAATTGAAATTCTTCGGGCAACTCCTAATTGGAGCCGTAAGCCCCAAACTAAACAAACTATCCGGGCAACTCCTAATTGGAGCTGTAAGCCCCAAACTAAATAAATTAACGGGCAACTCCTAATTGGAGCCGTAAGCCCTAAACTAAACAAACTATCTGGGCAACTCCTAATTGGAGCCGTAAGCCCCAACCTAAACTAAACTAAATTAAAATCCACACCTAACCACTTCAGTCTATTCGGGATCCCTGAGAGGAGGCAACCCATGGCTGCTAATCAGATTCCCTGGACACTACGATCAATGATTGTTAGTGTTGATAGACTGAAATCTACGGTATACCCGGGACGACGGAACCATGGGATCTTGATCGGGTTTACCTTCATCTTCCCCACAATTGAGACTAAAAATATCTAAAATTTATTCATCCTTAATCGAGAGTTCTCTCTTACATAGTAAGAGGGGTAATTAACTATGAGTGCTTGCGCTCATAGGAAGTAAGAACCCCAGATCTATAAACCCTGACACTATCCTTAGGGGAAATCTGGTTAATTTCAATCTGACTTAAGGGAAATGGAATCCTACAGCTGCAAAGCGGGATTCGCGCACTCGTGCCATTTTTCTTGAGCCAACACAACAACAACAACATCAAGTCTTTATCCCACTATGTGGGGTCGGCTACATGAAATTTTTTTCTCCATTGTATCCTTTTAAGAGAATAATAAGAGGAGGTGACTTTAAGTAGAGCCCAAGCCTCCAAAAATAAAAAAATGCAAAATTACAACACTAATATGTTCACAAAACTTTATCAATTTAATCCAATTAATAACATCATTTTAAACTATGTCACCGCTCTTATATGTAAATAATTTGTATAATAACCCTTCATCCATCCTTACTTCCCCTCCCTCCCTCCCTCCCTCCCTCCTCTCTCTCTCTCTCTCTCTCTCTCTCTCTCTCTCTCTACCTCCCTCCATCTCTTTTCGTGTTTGTGTGAGAGCTGCCATAGATTAATTGATGTAGAACTAAATGCTTAAAATGAATGTAAAAGAATTTGCACGATTTCTTGATAAGAGCAATTAAGATTAGAACTATTAGCAAATTAAAACGATCAAATAAAATATAAGAGTGATCAATTCCGTTTAGGCTAAGTTGCACACTAAGCACTTGGATTATCAAAACAACATAGAAAATCAAATCATGCAAATAGAAGAGCCTTCAACAGAAATCCCTAATCTAATAATAAGATTAGAAGCAAATAAAGTGCACTAAATCCTACGTTTACTAAGCTTAGGCAAAGGTGAAGCTCGGCTCCTTGTGAATCTCCATCACCTACAAGATTATGGGGATTAGAAAAGTAAATAAAAAGGAGAAGAAGTTCACCCTTATCAAAACCTGGAGACAAGACGATGTGTTGACGAAGTCTGTCGTAGTTTTTCGTGAAGGTTCAATTGGAGGAGAAGAGATCTCTTCCAAGCGTCGAAGTGTTGAATATATCGATCCTTTGCTCGCTTTGAAGAGTCCTTCGAGAAAGAGGGGCTTCCTTTAACAATTCAAGTAGGAGAAGGCAAGAGGAGGTGATGTAGAACATACATGCAAGGATGAATTGCTTAAGGAATTTGCACGCTTAATTTTGGAAACTACAATAATTATATATTTATAACGATTTTAACGACAAGATAAAACGCAAAGAGTGGTAAAACAAGCTTAGGCTAAATCACATGCATAGAGGTTAAGATCGTAAGACAGTTAATTTAATATAACATTGCATACATGAATGGTTTCAATAATAAATCCCAATGCTAACAATAAGATTAGTCTCTACAAGAAGATCCCTCAATCAACTCTTTCAATTTCTAGGCGTTAGCGGAGAAGTATTAACATTATCTTCATGACTATAATAATAACCACAAGCAAGGATGTAACTATGAAGATAGAGAATCGGATGTTGAGTTTACCCAAAAACAAAAGAGATGAACTCCGGTAAGGTCGTTTAAATGTTGGAAAAGAAGTGGACAGTAACCACAAGCCTTCTTGGACAACAATCTGGAGCTCATAGGTGCCGGGACAACAATAATAGACTACGGAAACTACTGGACAGCAGCTCTGAGCATTTAAAACAATCCTGGGCAGCCACCTATAGGGCCTAGGAAGACCTTGGGTAGCTGTTGTGGGACGTCTGGAGCTTCTAGACAGCAATTAGCGATGTTCCAGGATGCAGGGCAGCAAGTTGTTTGGCTGGAGATCCCTGGATGGTGTGCAGAATTCGTCCAAAAATTCAAGACAACAACTTGACTCTGTCCAGAAATTTGGACAGCCAGTTGGGGGAGATGAATTTCAACCGTTTCTTCCTATTGGGTGCACGTGAGCATGAAAGGGAGGGTGGGAAATTGTGTGGACAACAATGAAGGAGAGCTAGAGTTAATTCCCTTTGATTTAGGCCTGGGTTTGGAAAGAAAATTAATTGGAGAGGAGGGGCATGGGGCCGGCCAAGAGAGAGAGGGGAAAATTGTGTCTAGGTTCAATCTATGTGAGTTATGGGGCAATTAATCAGTTAATTTTGGGATTGATTAATTGATTGAATGAAGGAGGTTTTCAAATATGGTGTAATTAATTATGAAAGATTTAAAATTCAAACTTGATTAATTTGAATTCAAATTTCTTTCTAAATTAAAAACAATCCAATTTAGGAAGGAAGGGGTTTTGGAGGGAAGTGGAGTAACTCTGAAATTAAATTTCAGATTGGGGATTAATTGGGAGGTTTCCTAAGAGGGGATTACATTAATTGGGCTTATTTTGAATTCAAAATAATTTGAATTTGGAGTAACAATCTTTTCAATTTAATATTAACCCAAAAAGGAAACTAATGAAGGCTAATTGATTGAGGCCAATGGTGGAGTTGAGCCGGCGGGTGGGCTGTTTGGGTGGCCGACTACTTGCAGGTGGTGGAGGATGGGACGGTGGGTGATGGAGGGGGAGGGCTGAGTGGCTGGTGGGCTGGCCATTGGCAGCCGGCGGGAAAGGGGACGGGAAGGGCTGAATCCGGCGGGTTTGGGAGAATGGGGATGGTTGCTGGTCGGTCAGGTGGTGGCCAGTTTGGAGAAGCCGACGGCTAGGGGAGAAGGGGAAGAAGTGGAAGAAAAAAGATAGAAACCAAGAGCTCCCACAAAGGGGGACTGTTGGGTATTTCTTTGAGCTTCTCCTAGGCTACTCCACTCTATCTAGAACTCATAAAGAGATCCAAAACAAAAGCTGAAATTTCATATTCATCATCATCCTCCACTACAAGAAAGTTAGCCTATAAATAGGACTCATGAAAAGAAAAATAACATAGACTAAAACGTCCTTCAGGCTACAACACTACATGACCACTCCTAAGGGTAAAATGGGAAAAACAATAATATAAGATAAATTAGTACATAAGACGTAAAAATAAAAAAAAATAAAAAAGCTCTAGATCGTAGCCGTTGATCTTCCGATGTCCTCATCAGGAGGATGGCCGACCAATGGTTGAAGTTTGAAGAAGAGTTAGGTACAGAATTTGGGAATAAGGTTTAGATTTTGGAAGGGGGGAAATTGGGAGGGAAGGCTGAAATGACTTTCCCAATCAAGGTTCTTTGATTTGGATGAGTTTGAATAACCTAAAGGGAGAAGAGGGGAGGCAGGTAAGGTAGAGTGGCTGGGTAATTTAATTCCTAAAGAGGGGACTTGAGTTTGGAAAGAAATAAAGAGGTGGGGACCATGTAGAGGCCGATAGCATCCAAAGAGGGAAGGGGTTTGAGGGAAAGCAATTACTCTTCCTTGATTTGGAAAATCAAATTAGGAAGGAGGGATATTCAATCCAATTCAATTCAAAATTCAAATTGAACTTAATTTAAGAACTTTCCAAAAATAGGTATCTTAAATTAGGAAAGAAATTTCAAATTCAAATTACTTTGAAATTTGAAATGAACCTTTCCAAATTAAGAGGAGATAATTATGGAAAGAATTCAATGTGTGATTTGAATTTTGGAGGGAGGAGGAGGGTGATGAGGCAGTCGGCTAGGTGGCTTGGAAGGAGAAATTTTGGTGGAGTGAAGGTGACGTTGGGTTGGTCGGGTGAGGGTGGAGAAGGAATTGGGGTTATCCGGTAGTGAGTGAAAGTTGGATGGTGGCCGGCGGCTTAAAGAGGTGGGGAGGGATTTCAAAACTGGCGGCTAGTTGAGGGAGGAAGGAGGAGGAAAAAATGATAGAGAAGGTAGAACCACGAACCCGGCCGTCTCCAAGGTTGGTGGGTGATCCATTTTCCCTCTCCTAGGGATTCATCTCTCAAACACTCTCAAGATCTCTCAACGAAATCTAGCAAGGGGAAAATTTTATCAATCATTCATTCATTAATTTTCAAAGAGAACATAGGTGCTATAAATAGCCTCGTACATAAGACTCAAAATAAAAAGACAACAATGCCCTCAGGGCTTACATACAACCTCCCTTTAAGGGGTAAAAACGGAAAAATAATTACAACATAAATAATAAAAGACAAATAACATAATAAAACAAATACATGAAATAATTCAAAATACATCGACACGTTCGTGGCTGTAGATCGACGACCACGCCTCTGATATACGATTCATGCTCTGATGTTCTCATCATTAATGTTGACAATTATGAGGCCCATTTTTGATACCTTATGTATCAATCATTATAACAAATCTTAACAGTTGGTATTAGTTAAGATTACTTGAGTTTGGTTAATTGGATTATTTTTTAGTTTGTTATGGAAAATTGCTAGTTTATGAAGAACTTTTCTTAATATCATCTTACTAATTTCATAAAACTTGTTATAGATAACATCGGGTTGATAGTTTAAATTTGTGTTGGCTCTCAACTTGATTTCTATTAACCTCAAGTTTGTGTAATTTTTTTAAAGTTATTTTATAAGAAACACCATAATAGAAGCCATACTTTTATTAGGTTTTTATTATATGTGCATCATGCATGTTCTGAGTGCGTTGTTGGCATTCAGATTTAAATGATGGGAGATGGCCAGAACGTGTCTGCCGTTTTGGATGGTCAAAATGTTTTAGCATGTGTTTGGCTTATGCATGAATTGAAGTATGCTTGCTGAGTGTGAAGCAAGATTCTATACATGCTATCACTTTTTTTCTGCACTTAATTCCTGGCATCTTAATGCAATAAAAAATTTGAGAGAGGGCCCCAAATTTTTTTTTTGATCACAAAAAAACAACTCTCTTTTTAGGATGATAGAAAGACATAAAATGCTTAAAGAACACAAATACTATAAAACACAACTTTATATAATAAAACGATTTACAAACAAAGACTCTTACAAACTTGACTCAAACAAGACACCCTAAAATTGCTTACTTTGAGAAGAAGGATACAGGTGGGTGTAAACTTGCGGAGAGACGAAAGAGGTTAGAAGCCAAGACGAAGGGCAGAAAGAGCTCGCAAGATTTCCTGGGGAGATGAGAAGGAGAATGGAACAAGCTCGCAAGCTTTTCCAATAAAACCCGTAGGTTTACATTTCCAAAAATCAATCACATAACATTTCTTAAACATACACAAAACATCCCTATATATAGGCATGAGAGGGGAATACAAATAGCCACAACATTAATTTAAAAGCTTATTTAAATAGGGAATATGAAAAGCCAACAGTCAACTCCAGGAAACGAAGCACCAAAGCCATAGAAAAGCCCCCATCAGCCTCGGGAAAACAGCCCAGGCGAAACCCGAAGAGGCAGCCGCAAAAGCCAAGGAGGCCCGCACGGAACCGAAGCACCAAGGCACGGGAAAGGTCACCCAGCACGGGAAAACCAGCAGCCAACCAGGGAAACCAATGAGCCAAGGCACGGGAACCAAAGGGCCGTCGACGGGAACCAAGGAGCCATCCACGGGAATCAAAGGGACAACAAATGGGGGGAATGAACCTCAATTTATGAGCTAAAAAGGCTCTCTACTAGACATTAATGAGTTGATATCTTATAGAGGAAAGCATTTATGAGCTTAAAACATAAGAAGAGGCTCATTAATGAGCTGATTCAAGTAGAACTTACAAAATTTTCAACTCAACTTGTTTTGACCAGTTCCTTGCCTACATCACATCTGTGCGCACCTTTCATTTCTTTTGCTGATATGAATTACAGCAATGTTATTGAATGTAGTTTAATTTAGTTTTTGATGCAGGATGGAAGCAAGAGTACTGGAATTGAGAAGGGCATATAGCACACTAAGGGCATTGATTGATGTCCTAGAGTTTCTTGTGGGAGACAAAGTTACTGATGGAACTAGTAGGCTTATAATGGAGGAGGTAGTTTCCTTTTTTATTTGGAGTTCATGTTTACATTTAGCCTCTTTGCCTGATTACTTCTCCTTGTTTATATATACATACATACCTCCTACCTATATTTTAAACTCGTTTTCTATGATATTTGTTTTTATATAGGTGTATGTTTATGCATTTATTTTTGTGTATGAGTTGTGCGTGTGTTTGCAATGTGATGCTATGCTTTGGTAATATTAACTTGATTATTTTAAAGTTGATGATTAGGTTCAAGGTCCCTTAGTTAGCTTAGTTCTATAACGTGCTTTTGATTTTGTATCCGTGTTATTATTACCATCTAACGAATGCTTCTATATTAGGCAGCTGAATTCATTAGATTTGATTGCCTACTTACATGTTCTATTACAGGTTAAAAGGATAAAGAAATCTGATGCCACACTTGGTGAAGACCTTACACCATACAACATTGTCCCTCTTGATTCTCCCTCTGTAACCAATGCCATTGGTTTTTTCTTCGAAGTATGTCTCATTGTTTTGCTAATTTCTGCATTTTGATTTGTATTCAAGGAAAGATGCTATCTTTGGAAGAATATGCTTTTATTTACTACTGGTCTAATATGCTATTGGTTATGCTAATGTATCTCTGCTGTTTGGATTTAGATGATTATTATCTAGCACATGAACTAAGAACAACATTGTGCAATGAATATAATCCAAATATATCAGGGACCTTCATTTAGTTTGTGTCCCTGCCTCTATTAGTTAAATTTGCTGGTGTCACGGTTGGCTTAAAAGAGTCTGCTGATGCTTTATATCAATTGAATAAAGTGCATTATGAACCTCAGAATATTCTGCTGATGTCGCACTCTATTTGTTCTCTTGGTCATTTGCTTAGTTCTTGGCATGCTTTATATCAATTGAATAGAGTGCATTTTGAAATTCAAGATAGTCTGGTGATGTTTGCTCATTTATTGTTCCCTCATTCGTCCTGTTTCAGTCATGAGCAGTTGTTTTTTTAAGAAATACATGGGATTATGACTTATTATAAAATTTTCAGGTAAAAGCTGCAATATCTGCAATTGGATATTCCTCAGATTTACCAAGGATTCCTGCTGAATTTAAGGCCGCTGTGCTTAGAAGTATGGATATGTTTGATCTCTTGGAGTTTGTTTTTGGATTTCAGGTTTGTTTTTGTCGTGGATCAAAACTTCAGAAGTTAATTGTATTGATTTTATTTTTCTGGTTAAGGATATGCTAGACATGTTAGGCGGGTTTTCCCTTGATATTCTAATTCAGATAAATGTCAAAGATGTTCTACTTTCCTGCCACTCTTTTCCTTTTCACGATTCCAATTACAAGGAGTGTTGCCCTTGACTTCATATTCAATTGCTTCTTCTGTTATAACATAACAAATTTTCCTTAAAAGATATTTAATTAAAATAAGTTTGTGACCTTTTTGTTGTATGATTGTCACATCTCGTCTCCTATTGGCTTTCTTGCTGACATATTCTTTGAAAATATTGACTTCATTGTTTAGTGATTCTGGTGTAAACTCCTAATTTGAGTATCATCTTCTGAATTCTTGGAGTATAGTATTTAGGTATCCTTAGAAGAACAATTCTCCAAATTTGACGAGCCAATCAAAATCTTCATCTTGGTATTCACTAAATTTATATAAGATTCTCTGATCCTTTGGTCCTGCATAAAGGAGGGGTAGGGTTTGTTAAATTGGTGTGTAAACCTCACACTTAAGATTTTCTTAAGCAATTCCAATTCTTCTAAATTATTGTAGCACATCATAAATATTATGACGTGAAAGTGATATTATAAGATTTGAAGTTTAATTATCATCATGACTAAATGCTATTCCACCCAAACTACAATATCATGCTTAAGTTAATACAACCACAATATAAAAAACAAAACCCCACAATCATTCACAATTAGTGGTTGTGAAATTTAACTGCTAGACTGAAAATTAAAATCAAAGTCAATAGAACCAGCTTATTCCACCCAAACTACAATATCATGCTGACATGCTTAAGTTAACCCAACCACAATATAAAAAAGAAAACCCCACAATCATTCACAATTAGTGGTTGTTAAATTTTACTGCTAGAACGAAAATGAAAATTTAAATCAATAGAAACAGCTTGTCGGCGGGGTGGCAGACATGCTTTTTACTCGACTCAATTATTTTGAGCTCCACTGTATGCTTTAAATTATTCAAGTTGATTTTGTTTTTGACTCGCATAGCTTTAATAGTGTTTGAGTTGGCTTATAGTATTCCAGCAAATTCAACTGTTTCAGATTCTCTATTTAAAAATATTCTTAAAAATATAAATTCAATTTTGAAAAACATGAAACTTGAAAAATTGAAATACTATGGTATGTTAATGACGTTGAAGAGAAATATAGCTGAAAGTCACTTTTGTTTGTTTGTTTTTTTTTTTTTTTCAGAATTTTAAATAGGTAAACTGAAGGTAAAAAGAAGTCATAAAGGAGTTGGAAAGCATAAACATGCCAAAATAATATGAAACTTGTTATACATGAGCAATATGACATACTAAACATGTTCTTTGAAACTCAAGGGAACATGTTCCAAGAGGGTGAACTTGGGGCAGTGGTTAAATTGCCTTGCGTGTAATCTAGAATTCAATGCAATGGGTGTACTCTAAACATTTTTCAAGGGACTTTTAATTGAAAAATAGTATGTTTAGTCTTAATAATTAAATCAGTCTAAATGTAGTTTTAAAGTTTTGAAATTTTGGCATATGATCACAAGTGTACTACTTAAAAACTTGGAACACCTATGCAACATGCTATGATAATCAGCTCCGGGGGTTTCTTTAAGAAAAACATTTTTACTGTTAAGTCAACTTCATGTCAAGCTTAAGCATGTATGTAAAGGTTGATTTTGGTTAATTCAGACACACACATTTTTTAAAACTCATATTTATGATAATTGCTAAAATATAGTCAAATCATGATTGAATGATAAATCCATTGAAAAAGATGATCATTGAAAACCAATGAGAAATCCTAAACATTACTTCAGCCTAAACCAATTCTATCAAGTTTTCTAGAAAAGGTTATCTAAGAAACCTAACTAGAACCTTGGCCTTTTATCATTACTTAATTACCTTCCTGCATCTCTGTGAGTCTTGATTTGATCATTGATTTTAGGTTTGTGTTAAAGGAGCATGATCTTTAAGTTTGATCACCACGTAGTCAACATCCATGTGGTCAATCTCTTGAATTGTATGCCTATTCTGACCCTTAGGCAAACCTTTAGATGAGAAGAAAGAATAAATTTTTTTCGTGCAATCACAAATATAAGCATTTGGGCTCCTGGGACCTTGGTGTGACATATATAGGATTACATGTTGCAGACTGCTCTAAAAAGAAACCTGTTTTAATTTGCAACTGTATATCAATCGATCCTTAAATATCCCACTTGCTCTTAAATATCTAAACATGCCGCTATCTTGTATTATGGTCCTTATGTGCCCTTAGAATCAAATTGATCTGAACATAGGAGCTGCATGCCAGCTCAACTCAGCAGTTGAAACATTTAGAATAATTAGCATTGAACAAGTAATGTGGTTCGTGGACTACTAGGTTGATGAGAAAGTGACACAATATATGTTATATGGATTTGCAATATGAACAATCAAAACTTTTTACCCATTCATTTTAGTTGTCAAACATCTCATGAATGTAATGTTTTATATTGGCAGAGGGACAATGTTCGCAACCAACGTGAAAATGTAGTTCTTACCATAGCAAATGCTCAATCTCGTCTAGGTTTGCCAACTGATGTGGAACCTGTAAGTGATGCATCATTATAAGATATTACCAGTGCAACTGCTAATGAGTTTTTAACTCGCCTTAATGCATCTTTCTTGGTTGCAGTTTTTTTTTTTTAAAAGCTGATCGGAATAAAGGCTTGATATTGTTATTGTATTTTTTTTTTATGATACTTCAATGAAATTTTTATTGGTGGTTTAAATCTCTTTCCTGTTTTATGTTGTAATGTTTCATTTTGAATCTGATTTCCAGCTATTTAGTCTGTTGCTGTTATGTCTTTTCGTTAATAACACATCTGTCCATCCAAACATTTGGGCATGCATGTGTTAATAGATCATAAGCATATTTTCTGCCCATATATTGGAGCTACTATAGTAAAGTCCACATTCATTCTTAATTAAATCTTAATTTTTGTGTGTCAGAATCATCTATTAATTTTTTACGTGAGATTACTGTCATTTGTATTAAGTGGAATAGATTTTTTCTAAATTTGTCTCTAAAAAAAGGTGTCATCTTTTAGTTTCTCCTTCTCTAAAAAATGTTGAGAGTTAAAATCAAATTGGAACAGTTATTCTTTGAACAATTTGTCTATATAGCATATACATGATACAGTAGTAGAGTTTTGCATTGATGTAATGAAAGGGAATTTCCCATATGAAAGTTATCCTTTTGTTATGAAGCCAAATTTTTAGGCAAATCTTACTTAATAGGTCTTCTACTGTCATTTAGGATTAATGTCTCATTAAGAATTTATGGTGTAGGACTGGATGAGAACCAGCATGCAACTTGTGCTTCCACATGTTGAAAATGCTAATGGTAAATGGAAAATAGGGAAGATTTTAAGAAACATGCTGTATTATTTAGAAATTAAATACTTGTCAGACATGTAGGGCATTCTGGAGCTTGGTGTTGCTGATGCAGCTCCAACATGCAAGACAATTTTTGGTGATCATTCGAAGCAACACACTAGATGCTTTTGCATGAAAGCAATCTATTAATGCTAAAATAATTATTATTATATAACTGATATTTGAAAATGGTTAAAAGCATATTTAATTGCATATTTTGAACTTATAATAGAAATATAGGATAGGATAATTAAAGATCATGAACCCCACAATTTATTCTAGAAAAGAATGAGATTATATGAGATCTGGTAAAAAATTCATGCCCAACCACTAATGACAAAAGAAGAGAAGGGGATTAACAATGATTACTTTTAAAAGTGGTGACATCAAATTATAAATAGACTATATTTTTATACCGAGAGTAATGTTTTTTCATGAATCATGCGTACTGTGGGTCATCTTGTGATTTTGTCATATGATGAAGAGGTTGATGTTTTAGCGAAACCTTTTGAGTTTTCTCTTGGGTGGAAGTTCTTATTTGGTCACTCTAAAATTGATGATTTGAAGAACTTTTCTTTGCTTTTAATTGCTTGATTCTTGCAATTTTGGTCACATGAATTTCCAATGAATCTCGATTAGGTTGCAGCTTTAAGAATTTTACGCCCATCTTTTCTCTCAAAAAACTTATCATTTTAATGACTTCATGTTAAGATTACTCCAGCATACTTCTTATTTTGACTTGATGGAATCTTTAAAAATTCCTGTTTGGAACTTTGTTGAAGAAATTAAAGTCATTTTGATTATCCATACTTATTTATTCTTTAAATCCTTTTTTATTAAGCATCTTAATGTTGGTGGAACTATTTCTTTATATTCTAGATTTTCAACAACTAGGATGCTTGTTGAAATGAATGTTGTGGTGGATTTTGATAAATTTTTTTTGGGTTGGAGCAGATAATAATGTTTTTTTTGCAGAAAGTGTTGTTTGAAAGTCTCCTAGTTTATTTTGAATGTAGTAAAATACATGACCATAAGACTTAGGCTTGCTTTGGTCTTGAAAATCTACTTATGGTTTGGAAGGTGGTTGGAAGAATGGGCGTTCTGTTAAAGATGGGAGTTTAATTTCCAATTATAATAATATTTTGATCTCTTTTCATACGCCTGAGGTGGTTGGACATCCTTTGGTAAATTTTTCTTTTGTCGGTGATGATATTCTTGTTGATTTTGATTATGGACTTCATTGAAGGACTACCTTGATCAGAACCATTTTGAACTCTACATTCATACCATATTAGGAGGAAATTTTCGGGTGATGTTCTTTGGGTGGGTGATGGTGGTTTCAAATTATTATTTTAAGAAGGAAAAGGTATGTTTATCTTAAAAAGCTATGATTTGGTTAAATTCTTTTTAGGACTTAAAAGCTGATAGATGTTTAGAGAAGTATTTTTATATTAATGTTTTTGAATAAAATAGATGTTCAAGATTGTGCTAATTATGATGGAATCAAGCTTGCAAGTCCTATAATGAAGATTTGGAAAAGATTACTGGAACATTGATTTATAGAAGTGCCAATTTCGGAGAATTTATTTGGTTTCGTGCTAATAAGATTTACTATGAAAGCTATTTATATATTAAAAAAATCAATGAAAAATATAAAAAACAGGGAAAGGATCTTCATCAAAATTTTTTAAGCTAGCAAAAGTTGGAGTAGAACGTCATATAATCCTTGTAATTTCATAATTTTCTGTAAGTTTGATTTTGTTGACCACATGCCCCAACATTGCCTTTGCACCCTCCTACGGTGACCACAACTCTACAGTTCACAGTCTGCAATCTGAGGTATACAAAAAATGGGAAATCCATTGCTGGAGTTGGAAAACTGCAGGAAAAAGCATTGATTTCTCTTGTCTAAGGTGCCTTGAACTGTGTTGCTGCAGTGACTTATGTCACAATATAGTGGAGCATTACCAAACATGAAGAAGTTGTCCTGAAGAAGAGAAAATAATGTTTTGTCTATCATATATTTCACCACAAATAAGAGATTTTTATCTTTATAGGAGACTAATAATTTATTTTCCTTGGCCAGTAAATTAATGGATTTAGTTTCATCAGTACATGATTTATTCTGGAGAATAGTCATTTATCTACAGTCTACAACCAATTCTAAATTCTGTTTCATACATTTTAATAATTATCTAATCATAATTCAAATATTTACTTAAGTTATAGAAGATTGGTTCTCCAGTTGTAGAAGATAAGATTGCTTCTAGAATACCTGGCTTAAGTTCATCGTTTTTCATATTCATACAATCTTCCATTTAGCTTGCATTTAGCATTACGAGGACAAGACGGCTTGTAGAATAAATTATAATACACTCATTTATATCATGATTTCATCAATTGAGATCATCATATATGCTTTTATTAGCTTGGCGATACCTCCATTAAATTCATGTTCTTTGAAAGACGATGCCTTGAGAATCATGGACCAATCATTTTATCTAACCGTTTTTCATAAACTTTAGATGCATTGATGATCACCATCTCAACTTCTATTTTGATCGATATTTGTGTTTGGCTTGGTTGGCTTAACAATAGTGAGCTGGCCTTGAACATGGTTTCTTGAACCTCATTTAGCTTGAGCTTAAGCATATGTTTAGCTTGATAGCAATCCAATCAAGCTTCGCTAGGGCATATCTCATTCAACTGAGTTCTTCACGTATAGTGACAACTTTTAAACTATGATGGCTATCCTAATTTTCATCTTAATGATTTTGGTTTTGTTTATGTTTTCATTTAAATGAAGTGTAGCGGAACTTTGATGAGGATATATGGTTAAAACAATGTATCAGTAGATCCATTGATTGTGTTGCATTCACAATGAAGAAAATTTGAAAGTCAACGCACTCTTCAATTTATCCTTTTCCAAGTGTACTCCATGGCTCATGGTGATGTAGAACTAAATGCTTTAAAATGATGAAATAATAATTTGCACGATTTCTTGATAAGAGCAATTAAAATTAGAACTATTAGCAAATTCAAACGATCAAATAAAACATAAGAGTTGTGACTTCCGTTTAGGCTAAGTTGCACACTAAGCACTTGGATTATCAAAACAACATAGAAAATCAAGTTATGCAAATAGAATAGTTTTCAACAAAAATCCCTAATATAACAATAAGATTAGAAGCAAATAAAAGGGTACTCAATCCTACTTTCACTAAGCTTTGGCAATGGCGAGATAAAATCCTACGTTTACTAAGCTTAGGCAAAGGTGAAGCACGGCTCCTTGTGATTCTTCATCACCTACAAAATTAGGGGATTAGGAAAATAATTGAAAAGAGGGGAGAAGTTCACCTTAGTCAAAGTCAAGAAACAAATAGCCGAGATGTTGAAGAAGTTTGTCGTAGGAGAGGTCGTATCTTGTTTCCGGGTCAGCCATCCATGCGAGACGTTGCTGTTTTAACTTTGGGAATGGTTGGATGACAAGGAGAGGCTTCTCCGATGTTGCTACAGCAAAAAGAATCCAGCCAAAACTGCTGGACAGCAGTTTGATCTTCCAAACAGCAGTTACGAAGCTTGCAATGGCTGGGTTTGCATGGGCAACGGCTGAATTTTCCTGGCTGCAGTTTTAGGAAGGAGGAGGGTCAATGCTGTATGAAGTTTGGAGAGGTTCTAGTGGAGGAAATCCAACGTGAGGGCATTGGGAGATTTTGACCAGCAGGGAAATAAGGGAAGAGATTTAATTCCCAAAATAGGATAATGAGTTTTGGTAAGATTCAAGAGATGAATGCATTAAGGGAAGTTTCGGCCAGATGGGGTGGGGGACTTTGAAATCTTTCCAAGAGAGATTGGTTTTATTTTAGGAAATAAATCCTAAGGATTTATTAGAGAGGGGCCGGCGGCTTAATGACCAAGGAGGAGATTGGGGAGGCATTCAATGCTTACTTAAATTAAGAAATTAAATTTGGAATGAAAGATTTCATCCAATTTAATTTGAAATTTAAATAGGCTATGAATTAGGAAGTTACCAAAAATAAGATTATAATTTAGGTAACTATTTAAATTCAAATAGATTTGAATTTACTCATGAATAGAGTTACCTAAAGTATTAAAGACTATTCTAGGAAAGGTTTCAATTAATTCCTCATGAATTTTGAAATTCAAAGGGGTCTATATTTAGAAATTTTCCTAAAATAGTTTTCTTAAATAAGGAAAGAAAATCTCAAACTTAAATTATTTGAAATTTGAAATTTGAAATTGGATCTTTTCAAATCAAGGGCATTTATTTATGGAAATTATTCAAACAAAGATTTGAATTTTGGAGGGAGGGGAAAGAAGTTGAGGCCGGCGGCTATGGTGGGTGAGCCATGGTGGGGTGAGGGGAAAAGAGGTCGGGTGAAGGTGGAAGGGGAGTTAAGTCTAACTAATGGAGAGGGGAGTTGAGTGGTGGTCGGCGACTTAAGCCAATGGGAAGGAGCTCTCGGCCGGCGGCTAGTTGAGGGAGGAGAGAGGGTAGAAGAAGATAGAGAAGGTAGAACCACGAACCCGGCCATCTCCAAGGTTGGTGGGTGATCCGATTTTCCCTCTTCTAGGGATTTCTCCAAAGTTCTCTCCAAGAACTCTCAAGCGCTCTCAAACACAAGTGCAAGAATTTTTTTTTTTCATAATAATCATTCCTTCATCAAGAGCAACATGAGGGCTATAAATAGCCTCTTACAAAAGGACTCAAAATAAGTAGACGACAATTCCCTTAGGGCTTACATACGACCTCCCTCAAGTAAAGGGGTAAAACGGGAAAATAATTAAAAAATAAATAATAAAAGACAAATAACATAATAAACGACAAATACATGAAAATGACTCAAAATACAACGACTCGAACGTGGCCGTCGATTGACGGCCACGCTTTGATTCATGCTCTGATGTCCCCTTCATTCTCCCGGGGTGGGAGAAAGCTCGACTACGTCGAGTAAGCGTCTCTGATGCTCTGGTAGATCTCCAATGCACCGGGATCAAATTGCTGCAGCTCCTTGCGATCTAGCCATGTATCCTCTGACTTGGGCTTCCCTTTCCACCTGATCAAATACCTCTATCGTCCCCCTTCTCTTGCGGAGATGATGTCATCACTTAGAGTCGAGTCCACCTTTTCTGCCATGGGTGATTGGGTAATATTTGGTAATGGAGGTGTGCTTGGGTTCTCACACGGAGGGGTCACACAAGGCTGCTGTATGAGTGGATTTGGTGGGTTGAATTCAGGACCTTCATTTGCAACAAAATCTTTTATGTTAAAAGAGGGATTGAAGTTGAATTATGCGGCCAGAACTATTTTACAAGAATTATTATGGAATTTCTTAATCATTTTGAATGGTCCAGTATTCTAAGCATACAGCTACTTAACTGTTCTCTGTGGGAACTGTTCCGGTCGAATCCGCACCATCACGGAGTCACCAACCTCAAAAGTTTTAAATTTTCGTTTCAGACCGGCATATAGTTTGTAATCGTTATTGCTCTCTTCAATTTGTCGTGCAATTCTTTTATGAAAGTCATGCAGATGCAATGCAAATGAGAATGCAAGAGACTCGATGTGTATGATGATTGACATGGATTGTGCTCACAAAGTTTTAAACGGAGGGAAATTTTGAATGAAATCGACACACACACTGACTCACAAATGCACATAGATATGAATAAAGATGGATCAGACACAAAATGAGAGGACATAAGATTTTCATGTTTAAGGGAACGGGTGTAGGAGCAATGAAGACATTCTTAGCCAAAAGTGTATTCCAAAGGGTCTTTCAGCTAGGGTCATAGATAGTCTCCTAGAGGCAGCAGGGTAATCTAGCAAAATTGTCAAACTATGAAAGAGATGGTCCTTAACAGGGAAGGACAAGAATATGGACGACATAACGGAGGAATTTTGAACATGATCAGACGATGGGTCCTGACTTACAATCATAATGGGGTAGCTCAAGGAGTCACCAGTAGGTATGGGACTCAAGAGATGGGGTAGAGTGTCCAAAACAGAAGTGGGCACAACAGATAGAGAGGTGACATAAAAGTGAGGGCTAATACTCTCTCTAACATTAAAGTCAGTATGAGGAATGGTGAGATAAGTCCAATCAAGATAAACACACTCTTTCAAATATGAATCTAAAGGAGTAACTCCTAAAACAGATTCCAATAAAACAAGAGGATGCTCATTTTCCAAATTAGGTTCAGAATAATTCAGATTCAGATTACTATCTTCCGAATTCAATTTTAAAATGCTCAAGGCCAGATCAGTTTCTTTTGGGATCAAATTAATATCATCAAGGCAGACCTTATCCAACGGGATATCCATGATGAGCCTAGGATCAGGATGGGCTAAGGTATCAATGCTCAAAGATTCTAAATATCCTACATCAGTGTCTAATTCAATCAATTCAGTTTCATCATCAAAGAAGTCCTCGTCATCAATGATATCATTAGTATCCACGAAATGGATGCACTCAATTTTAGGTTCAAGGGACGTTTTCTGACTAGGATGGCTAGGAGTCATCCCAAGTGGGGAGTCACATGGGACCGATCCAATAGAAGACCCAATAGAGGGTCGGCCATCAAGGCTAGGTGAGGATTTATAGGGTGGGGCAGCAACCCTGATGTCACTAAGGTATGGGTGGTCTTGACCATAGTGATGTCCACGGTTTGTCCCAACAAAAGAGGCAGGATGGTGTTTTGGATGAAGATTACTGGGTGTTGGGGTAAGGTGAGGGAGAGGTGGGAGAGAGAGATATTTCAACTCAAGTTCTCGTCTCATGCTTTTCCAATCAGGAATAGGGCATTTACCACGAAACTCTCTATGATCTTCTACCCTCATCCAAAATTGACAAGCACGATCGTTTAGGCGAGCCTTAGCAATATTCACCCGGTGGGACTAAGGAATATCATGTGTTTCAAAATAGTCTTCTAACTGTCTAACCCATTCCTTAAGGTAGTAAGGATCCGAGGAACCATCAAAGGTGGACGACGGTTATGTGAATCTAAGTGAGGTTGTTGCGGCCTGAGCTTAGGACTAGGACGATAAGCTGAGTGAGTAATTTCCCGGCTAACATGATTGAATGAATGGGGCACATACCTAGAGTGGGGAGAGTCAACATGTTTCTCCTTCATGGTTTGAGTTAAAGAGCCCACTAGGTTAACTAGGTCATCTAACTTCTTTTGAAGTCCTATTGGGTCCATTGCTAGACACTAGGGGTCACTTGGGAGTGAAACAGAGTAGTGGACAACACCTATCACAAGAGTAGACTCCCTATAATGACACTAAATGGTGCAGGAATTATTTGGACAGCAACTAAAACAAAGTGCAAAGTGTTCCTAGACAAATAGAAGAGTTATTACAAAGATGGCAAATACCCAAAATCAACACTTAATGCTCACTAAATGTATGCAGAAATTTCTGGACAGCAAATGTAAGTGAAGATTAAAATATTTTTATAGATGTTATGCATGCCAAATTAAATATGCAAGCTTAAGTAATAGCCTAGGATGAATCTAGCACATGTAACACATGCCAGCCATGCTCTGACACCAGATGATGTAGAACTAAATGCTTTAAAATGATGAAATAAAAATTTGCACGATTTCTTGATAAGAGCAATTAAAATTAGAACTATTAGCAAATTCAAACGATCAAATAAAACATAAGAGTGGTGACTTCCGTTTAGGCTAAGTTGCACACTAAGCACTTGGATTATCAAAACAACATAGAAAATCAAGTCATGCAAATAGAATAGTTTTCAACAAAAATCCCTAATCTAACAATAAGATTAGAAGCAAATAAAAGGGTACTCAATCCTACGTTCACTAAGCTTTGACAATGGCGAGATAAAATCCTACATTTACTAAGCTTAGGCAAAGGTGAAGCACGGCTCCTTGTGATTCGTCATTACCTACAAAATTAGGGGATTAGGAAAATAATTGAAAAGAGGGGAGAAGTTCACCTTAGTCAAAGTCAAGAAACAAATAGCCGAGATGTTGAAGAAGTTTGTCGTAGGAGAGGTCGTATCTTGTTTCCGGGTCAGCCATCAATGCGAGACGTCGCTGTTTTGACTTTGGGAAGGGTTGGATGACAAGGAGAGGCTTCTCCGATGTTGCTACAGTAAAAAGAATCCAGCCGAAACTGCTGGACAACAGTTTGATCTTCCAAACAGCAGTTACGAAGCTTGCAATGGCTGGGTTTGCATGGGCAACGGCTGAATTTTCCTGGCTGCAGTTTTAGGAAGGAGGGTCAATGCTGTATGAAGTTTGGAGAGGTTCTAGTGGAGGAAATCCAACGTGAGGGCCTTGGGAGATTTTGACCAGCAGGGGAATAAGGGAAGAGATTTAATTCCCAAAATAGGATAATGAGTTTTGGTAAGATTCAAGAGATGAATGCATTAAGGGAAGTTTCGGCCAGGTGGGGTGGGGGACTTTGAAATCTTTCCAAGAGAGATTGGTTTTATTTTAGGAAATAAATCCTAAGGATTTATTAGAGAGGGGCCGGCGGCTTAATGACCAAGGAGGAGATTGGGGAGGCATTCAATGCTTACTTAAATTAAGAAATTAAATTTGGAATGAAAGATTTCATCCAATTTAATTTGAAATTTAAATAGGCTATGAATTAGGAAGTTACCAAAAATAGGATTATAATTTAGGTAACTATTTAAATTCAAATAGATTTGAATTTACTCATGAATAGAATTACCTAAAGTATAAAAGACTATTCTAGGAAAGGTTTCAATTAATTCTTCATGAATTTTGAAATTCAAAGGGGTCTATATTTAGAAACTTTCATAAAATAGTTTTTTTAAATAAGGAAAGAAAATCTCAAACTTAAATTATTTGAAATTTGAAATTGGATCTTTCCAAATCAAGGGCATTTATTTATGGAAAGTATTCAAACAAAGATTTGAATTTTGGAGGGAGGGGAAAGAAGTTGAGGCCAGCGGCTTTGGTGGGTGAGCCATGGTGGGGTGAGGGGAAAAGAGGTCGGGTGAAGGTGGAAGCGGAGTTAGGTCTAACCAATGGAGAGGTGAGTTGAATGGTGGCCGGCGACTTAAGCTAATGGGGAGGAGCTCTCGGCCGGCAGCTAGTTGAGGGAGGAGAGAGGGTAGAAGAAGATAGAGAAGGTAGAACCACGAACCCGGCCGTCTCCAAGGTTGGTGGGTGATCCGATTTTCCCTCTCCTAGGGATTTCTCCAAAGTTCTCTCCAAGAACTCTCAAACGCTCTCAAACACACAAGTGCAAGAAATTTTTTTTTTCATAATAATCATTCCTTCCTTCATCAAGAGCAACATGAGGGCTATAAATAGCCTCTTACAAAAGGACTCAAAATAAGTAGACGACAATGCCCTTAGGGCTTACATACGACCTCCCTCAAGTAAAGGGGTAAAACGGGAAAATAATTAAAACATAAATAATAAAAGACAAATAACATAATAAATGACAAATACATGAAAATGACTCAAAATACAACGACTCGAACGTGGCCGTCAATCGACGGCCATGCCTTGATTCATGCTCTGATGTCCCCATCACATGGTTTACTTGGAACTTTACCGGATGTTACTATCCATTCACTTAGCTGTAGCTAATCTCAATACGATGCAATTTTGTTATTATTATTTTTTTATGGCTTGCAGAAAATTGATGAAAAGGCTATCAATGAAGTTTTTTTAAAGGTATTGGACAATTACATCAAATGGTGTAGATATGTTGGCGTGCGGATTGCTTGGAATAGGTAAGTTGACATGTTTTTTGTTGTGAAATTGTACAATTTCGTACTGATTCCCCTGATACTCATTTTGCAGCTTCGAAGCAATTAATAAAAGCAGAAAGATTATTTTGATTTCTTTGTACTTTCTTATCTGGGGTGAGGCTGCCAATGTGCGTTTTATCCCTGAATGCCTTTGCTACATTTTTCACCATGTGAGTATTATGCGAGCCTTCTCTATGCATATTTACTTGTTTAAAGTAAGTAGCATCTAAATTACTTCGCTGTTACTAATTGCTGACATAAGTAGCGGGGCTGTTTGCTTTTGCCAAGATGCGACATTTTAAGACCCTGTTGGGAATTGGGATAGCTTGAAAAATAAAATTGCAACTTCAATGAACTGTAGCTAAGTGTCTAATGCAATTATAAATTCATTTGTTTTATACATACATCATATTTCAAGTTACATGTTTGATTTCCTATTTACCCAAACAAATCCTAAATTCAAAATTTAGTTCTAAGCCAATTGATTTAGCCATATTGTCCAGCATGTTATAAACAAAGTAATTTAAATTATTTTTTTATGAAAGCAAAGAAATTATTCATTATGATGCATATTATGAAATGCTATTTTTTAGCATCATAAATTCGTAGTAAAATTTAGAGAGATTTATATTTGGGCCATCAAAATATTTCTTATCTACAAAATTCACCCCCATATATTGAAAATGTACCAGCAAATACATGCATTTGTATGTGGACAACCAAATCCCTTGGGTTTTAATAAATAATTGAGAAAAAGTTTGGATAGTTTTGTTGAACTCTTCAAAACTTTTGGTATTACTATAATGAAATCACTTAGAGTTTTATTTTTATAAATATGCTAGATTGCTGAGTTGCACATGAAATTGCACTAAATTTACATTCACAATTAAAATAAAAGTAAAGTTAATTCTGCAAGTGGAATATTGGAAATACTACCTTTCTAAAGGATGATAATCTAAGCCACCTATTAAATTCTTTTAAGCCTATAGTGATGAGGACATCAGCAGGAGATTCTGACGCGTTTATAATACGAGGAATCGAAGATCAAAGGCTACGATTAGTAGTCTTTATTTATGATGGATTTTATGTATTTCTTATGCTTATGTTTTATCCTTTACCATTGTACCCCTATGCGGGATTAGTTTGTGTTGTAGTGAGGGCATTTTAGTCTTTGAGTCTCTTTTATTTTGAGGCCTATATATGGAGGTCTTTGTTGTTATAAAAGAATGATGATTAATGATAAATTTTTTGCATTCTTGTTTTCATGAGGGTTGAGAGCTCTAGAGAGAGGAGAAGTCCCTAGGTGAGGGCAAAAGCGACTCCTACCAGCCGCAGGAGGAGTCCGGGCTCATGGTCCACTCCCCCACCTCCTTCCAAACCGTCGACCACGCTCTCTTTTCCCTCCTTACCATCGGCCACCATCTCCACCTCTTCAGACCGTCGGCCACCACCCCTCTCCACCCAACCCGCTAGCCCTCCACCCACTTAACCCCATGCTCTTTACCCTCCTATAGCCGCCGGCCCCCCCCCCCCCCCCCCCCCCTAATTCCCATTGGTTCCAATTTCAAATTGGCCCATTATTACCTTCCTAATTTAGTTTAAAGTATTTTGGGAAAAGCAATTTTTTTTTAATTTCAAATCAATTTGAAATTCAAATTTTCCCTCCTATTTTGAATTAATTATGAAAACTCCCTCCATTAATTTAATTTGAATTTTAAATTTTGAAAGACCCTTTAATCCTTTCCTAATTTAAAGTTCCCATTGTAGAAGTCATTCAATTCCTCCAAACAAGCCCCCCCCACCCAATCATTGGGCCGCCCCTCTATTTCTCCCCCCGCTTCTCTCTTTCTCTCTCTCTCCATTTATAGCCCCTTCCTAATTTAACCACAATCAAATCCCCCTTTCTAAGGACTAGCCGCCCCTCCATCTCTCTCAAAATTTGAATCCCTCCTCTCTCTCTTCTCATTAACTCCACGAATTAATTACAATAATTGTTGAAGTTAATTCTCAAATTCTCATAGCCTCTCTTGAACCCCCCTCTCCTCTTTCTCCATACAAGCCGCCGACCACCCTAGCCCCCTCTAGAAATTGGAGGAACTTTCACTCTGCATGGATGACCGACTCCGAGCATGATCATGGATTCGTCTTCGATCCTCAAGGATGAGTGGATGTTCATAGGTCGCCCTTCTTCGACATCAATTTTGAGATCGACCACACTGTCGAAGACTACATCGATCGGATCGTCTTTTCCTTGACAACCGCTATCGACGAGCATCAACTTCCCGTTCAGTGGTAAATCCTCGAACACCCACTCGCTATCTCCTCTCCAAATAACTCTTCATTCAACAATACTGTAAGTGCCTTCTGTCTTGTGGTGGTTTCGTTAGTATTGTATAAATTATTCTTCCTCTAAAATACCCATGAGCATGCGTGAGGGAAACTCAAGGTGACCATTCTAATTATTAACCAGTGGATTCTTGTGATTGGCGAATTAAGCATTTAATGTTTTTTTGTTCTTATTTTAATTTCTCCCTGCTCTTTATTGTAACTGTATGCTATTATAAGATATTTAACCGAGATATCCTAGAATCTAATCTTGTGAAACATTAAGTTTTAATCAGCAGGCTTGTTAACTTTTTATAACTCCCATGCAATTCCTACAACTGCTTTATGTTTCACATCATATAGTTGGCACATGTTTTGAATATTCATGCTATATACAATATAGTGTATTTGCAAATGTAGCTAGCAAAATAGTATAATAAATTTTGTAGACACTAATGCAATCTATTCCCAAAAGAATTAGAATATCGATACGTAATCATCTAAATGAAGAGATTCTTATTGATTATCGCTAGTGACTGTCAAATTGTTGACGACATTGATAAACTACTATAGATAAAAGTTGTCTATGAGTTATTTTTTTAGTTATGAATAGTTATCTCTTTAATAGAGATTTTAATTTATTTAAATAAATATTAGGGCTATTATGTTATTGTTTAAGTGAGGCTAGTCCTATAAATATCTGTATCCATTGAGCAATGTATTGAATCATGTAATTGTTCTCTTCCTAGGGATTTTGATCTTCCCTTTAATATTTGTTCCCCTTTGAGAGTTGTAGAGAGTTGTATGAGATAATAATAATTGGTATATACCCTCTTCTCAATCATCTCTTCCACTTATTGGTAGACATCTTTATTACTCCATCAAAGTTGTGACACATCTCTATTTATCATAGATATGTTGAGTTTGTATCTCTTCATTGAAATTGAGAAAATGCTCAAATTGATCCCTAGACTTATTTTGAGAGTCTATTTTAGTCCCAACTTATTGAATTTGCCTAACTCTTTAAAATTTATTCAAATTAGTCCCTGAATTCATCAGAAGTTTCTGCTGGATTCTAAAGGTGTTTTTAATTTGTATCAATCTTGAAGACTTAATAGACCAAATTAGGCACATTTAATAGTCTGGGACTAATCACACTCTTCTTAGTTAATTGTTTAAACCCAATATAACTGCTCTTAAGAAAATTAAAGTCAACCAAGATTAAATTGCTGAAGTCATCTAAATAACATCAGCATTTTTAAAACGCTAAGCACAGTGGGATGCATTAGGCTTTCTTTTTTCGGTTCAATGTTCTATGCTCAGAGCGAAATATATTTTTGTTAATTAGAGTGTTTATATGTTGTATATCATACATACAAATATTGCATAAATAGTTATTAAAATTAACCAAATTTAAACCACAGGATAATATTGTTTTAGTAATCATAATGACACATTTAATTATTATTTTTTGTCCATTTGAAATAAAAAAGAATATAAATGACATGAATAATGAAATGATGCAAGAATATTTTAAAATCAGGAATATCCTCGTGAGAACGAGTGAACAAATAGAGATGTAAAGGCAAAAACAATGTGAAGATGAGGTACTGAGAAGCATTCTTGCGAAGAAGGTTATGAACAAGAAGCTACTAATGCCAACAACAATAATTAATAAAAAAGTACACAACAGCTAGCGGGGGAGTTAGCGTGAGGGGAACCACCAAGTGATGACTAGATTCAATGGAATTGAATGAAAAACTAACGAGTAATGACTTAATGCCTATGAGAAACAGTAAGCAAAAGTAACGGATCATAACTAGTTATTATGTTACTATAACGAGCCATGAAATTTGAATCAAGATTTCACTTTTAAGTAGGAGCCAAGCGCACAATGCTATGATGCGATGCCGAGAAGCGGTGTGACATGCACCCTTTTGTTGTGAGCTTGCGATTTAAGTACACTTTATTGCTATAAATGTGGCATTGGCCTTAGTGGAGTTTCATAGCTGGTGGTTCTCCCTCTTTCCTTCATGATCTAGAGTATTCACTTATTAAACATAATTCAAGATGGAATTTGGCATCTAGAATGATCAAAATTTTGAGGTTTAATTTGAAAGAAATAAAGTGAGGCCTTCACTTTTCTGATGGTCTTTATGCTCCTCTTTCGTTACAATCACAATTAGGCAGTTAAATGCATCTTTGATCCACCTATTTGCAATCATCTGTATTTAGATAATTTTTTTCTTTGACCATGATCTTTGAAGTTCGTGTTCTGTGATTCTTAAATGCAGTATTATGCTGTTATTCATCATTTGTCTTGAAAACTTTGTATTGGAGTTTCTTCCATTTTCATATAATTTGACATACATTGAGCACAACTATATAATTAATGTTAATGAACAAATGAGAGAAAATTAACTTCTGTAAGTCTTAAATTATGCGGAGAGCTTCATTTTATATTGGAACCTTCCAAATACTTCATTCTTTTCGAAGAAAAGATATAGTCTTCTATTAAATTCTAATAAATGCATTAAACAAAGGAGAATGCTTCTCAGTGAAGTTACTCCAATTCCTGAAATTTACTTCTGAGTATTTGTCTATTTAATGTGATCTAAATCATTATTTATATATTGATATTAATTAACTAAGAAAGTTTGGTTTCTAAAGCTATGAAACAAGCTAAGAGCTCCAATTTAAACTCCAGTCCTCTCAAAATTTATAGTTTTTTTTGTTCTTTTAAGAAGATAAAATGTGTTTTCCACCAATTACCAGCAAAGCCATGAAATAGTGGAACACCATTTTGAAATAGGTAACTATTTTGCTTGAACTTTGTTCCAATCTTTTGTTGATCTATTGTAATTTATATTTATATCCATACCAGTATAGACTATTCATTGTTGACAATGCTAGAGACATTTGGTTTTTAATAGCCATTAAATAAGAGGAGATGTCCATTTCAAAATGGAACCCTCTCCTCTCCGTTATTCTTTTGTACTCTTTTAGAAAGATTGAATGATTTAACTTTAAAATAATAAATAATAAAAAAAAATTATAAAAAGAAGTTTACTCCATTTTGCTTGAAGTCACTCCTTTCCTCCAATTCCACCCTAATGTATTATTTATATAATATAATTTACATCTATATCTAAATATCTACATATTATATTGTAATCCCAAGCAAAGACAAATTATTTTCTCCATATAAATATTTTTGGTTTATCACCATTTCTTAAGTCTTTGATCTTGTGAGTTGTATCAACATTGATAGGTATTTTCTCTAGCTAAGAGAGAGCAATTGCTAAATAAAAGTTCAATTTTTGTCATATATTTCACCTATCAAAACTTTTGAATATATGCTAAATACCATTAATAATATTTAAACCAAACCCTAGGTCATTTGTGATACTCTACGGTGTAAATTGCAAATCTCATATCCTACTTTTTGAACCCTTCAAAACTTAAACCTTTTATACATAGGATGAAATGACGACAGGATTTGTCAAAATGCAGGAAATAATCTGTACCTTTAGTTTTATAATTTTGAAAGGAATGGATTATCTTCTTTATTTCTGTTGAAGTTGATAGAATTGGAAATTGTAATGAGAGGACAATGGTCAATTTGATCCTAGGTAGAGTGATAGTCATAAAGTGGAGTTCGTGTTGTTGATTGTCTCGATATCATTTTCTTCAATTATGAGTGTTATTCTTAGGACATTGTCACATGCATTTTGTCAAGGATTAGCTTTCATTATATTATTTTTCCTAAAATGAGTTCGGTAAAGATGCAATTGTTAAAATTTGACAAAATTCCTGTAAGTTTTTGCTAGAGTTGCATAATTGTGAATCGTGAACTAAAATAAAAATAAAAATTCTTTGCTTGCTTAGCCACCCATAATTCCCTTTGCAATTTCTCTCATAAGAGTGTAATTGAGTGAAGCAGACTCATTAGTCGGTTTGGGCCCGACTCGTTATATGGCAATGAGCTGAGTTCGATGGCTAATGAGCCATCTTGAATCAACCCTGACTTGATTCGGCAGCTCGCGAGTCCACTCGTTTGAAAATATTAATATAACATACAATTAAAATGTATTAGAATTAAATAGTTTTAGTATAAAGTTGTAAAAAATGTTTAAAATTGTCATCTTATTTAAAATGATTTCTTATTATTTTTCATTTAATTTCTTATATTTTATGATATTTTTATAATAATTGTTTGAATATGAATGATATTCTCTTCAATAATAAATGAGCTGGTTCATAAGCCTACTTGAAAATCATAGAATGAAGCTCGAACTTGATTAATTAATCAAGCTCAAGCTTAGCTAAGGGATGACTTGAGCTCGACTCGACTCATTTACACCCCTAGTCTCCCTCTTTTTATCTTCACATTTTCTCTTATGCCTTCCTTTTTCTATTTATTATCCATGACTGCTTGAGTCTCTCCTCTAAAAAAAATAGGGTAATAAGGATATAATCACATAATTTAAATTTAATCCTATATTAAATCAAAGTCGAGCATAATATTATCTAAAAGAAGATAATGTAATTTAATAAAACAAATCAAACTAAAATACTTGAAAACTTCTCCAAAAATATTAATAGGTCTACATAGGCTTGAAAACTAGCCAGTTTCAACTTGGTTGCGGCTTAGTTTTTCATTGTTATGACATCTGAAATTTGTGTTCCTTTTATTTTATGTGGTCCTATTTGAGCAATGATATTGCCCCAATTCTTTTCAGGGTACAGGGAGAATGATTTAAAAAAAACATGAAGTCCATCCTAGATCTGATTTCCGCTTTTGTTCCTTGACGTATTGTTTCTGATTTAGCTCCCTGCTTTGTTGGTTCCGATCATCCTTAGAATACTTTGTTTCATAAATGCCCTTTTGCAGATGGCAAAAGAGTTGGATGCGATATTAGACCAACCAGAAGCTGCTCATGCAAAAAGCTGTACCAGCAGTGATAATTTTGTATCATACCTTAAAGAAATTATCACTCCTATATATGATACTCTTGATGCTGTAAGTGATCCTTACAAGTATATGAATCAAATTTCAATACTCTTTTTTCACACCATTTAATATTTAGTATTAGGTTCCTGTCTTTAGGCTAACTGCTGTATAATATAACGTACTGTTAATTTATATTTCATGTGGCATAAACTATATTCCTTAGGATTGTTCATTATTTCATCTATTTCAGTCATGCACTTTACTCTTATATCTTAAATCAAATAATTTATTGAATATAAGAATTTTGTTAATTTCATTTTGTATGATGATATTTTGAAAACTCAATGATGAAAGTATGCTTTCAATACTATAATCATCTGTCTGATGTAGACAAAGGGGGGGTCAACACTTGTCCAAAATAATTCAGATTTTGGCTTCCCTTGAGTCTACTAGCTCAATCCAATTGAGCTAGAATTTTAGCTCATTTATGAGCTAGGCTTTAGTTCATTTATTGAACTAGAGATTAGCTCATTATTAGCTATGAATTTTAGTTCATATTTATCTTTATTTTAATGTATTTTTATTTTAGTTTTTAATATCTTAAAAGTTGTCTCTTGGATTTCCAAAATATGGCTTTTGGGAATCCAAGATAGTTGTTTAGTTTTCCCATGTGTGGCTCCTTGAATTCCACCATGGGATGTTGATTTTTGTGTATGCCTCTTGGGATCTCACGGCTGGCTCTTTCTTCCGTGCGGTTCATTCGTTTCCCGTGGCCGTGGCTCTCGGTCCGTGCGGTTCCCTTCGTCTCCCGTGGCTGTCTCCTTGGTTCCTGGTTTGGGTGTTAAACCGTGAGCTTGGGGGGGGGGGGAGATTTCTATGTTTTATGCTTTGAATTAAGTGTTAAATTTATGTAAGTGTCCTTTTGTATTCCCCTTTCATACCTATAAATATGAGGGGTTATGTATTGTTTGAAATAGTTATGTGATATGTGATTTTTGGAAAAAAATCTGTTAACCTGCGGGTTGCTTGGAAATCCTGCGGGCTCTTTCCACCCTTCTTTCTCATCTCCTCCGGAAATTTTGAGGGCTCTTTCCACCCTTTCTTCTCGGGCTTCTAACATCTTTGTCTCTCCGCAAGTGCCGCTCCATCTGTATCTTTCTTCTCCAAGTGCAGCAACTTTAGGGTGTCTGTCGTGTTGTTTGCTAGTCGTCTTGCAAGAGTTTTTGTAATTTTCTTTTATTTTCTTTATTTAAGTTATATCTTCTTTGTAAGGTATTTTGTGTCTTCTATTTTATAGGAAGAATCTTGTTTCTTTTTTGTGATAAAAAAATATAGGCTCCCCTATATTTTTTGATTGCATCACTGTCTGTCTTTACAATTGCTGTTCTTCTGCTTTTTTGATATTCATATGCAACTGTATAGATGGTAATTACATCCACATGCTTTAATGTGTTTTTTTTTAAACTTTTACTGAATGGGTTTCATGATTTCATTATAATTAAAGATGTTTTGCGGGGGATAATAATTCAACCTTTATCATGTGCAGCGAACACATAAAATTTTTATTGGTTCCTTGACTACTTAAATGCCGTTGCCAGGTCTCAAGCCCTGGATGAGAAAAGTGGATGGCTGTGTTAGGTAGTCAATAACCAGCGTAAAACATGTTGAATAATCATGACATGAATTCTTTAATACATTATGTTAATGCTCGGACGTTCTTTGAAAGCGACACACTGTATGACCTGAATACAACGAGAAGTGTGCGCCTGGGTACAGTGCATCGGCGTCCGAGTGTACTGTTAAATAAACAAGGGTGCGGATGTGGGCAAAGAAGCCAGTCTATGAAAATAGAATTAGGATATGATCTTGGAATGTAGATTCCCTTACAAGAAAATTAATGAAATTAGTAGATATTATAGTTCATAGGCATATAAATATTCTATGCATTTATGAAACTGAATGGGTTGGATATTGATAGTTTATGATTTAAATTTTGGTATTCTGGTAGAAGTCGTACTAAAAATGATGTAAATGTGATTATAGATCACAAATTGAACGATAATGTTGTAACAATTGATAGAATTAGAGAAAAAATTATAACTTTGAAGATTATTGTTGATGCTAAGATTATAAATATTATAAGTGCTTAGACTCCTCAAATAGTTTTGGATTTGTGTTCAAAATTAAAATTTTGGAATGACTTAAAAATTAATACAAAAGATTTCTCTTGAAGAAATAGTTTTTATTAGATTAATTTTAAATGGACATGTTGGTAGAGTAGTAGATTTTAAAAGCATACATGATGGCTAGAGTTTGGAATGACCAATGAAGGTGGTAAGACTATATTAGATTTTGTTTAGCTTTTGTTTTTATAATTGCTAATATCTTTTTTTAAGAAAAGAGAAGCATCTCATCACTTATAAGAATGGATATAGTAAAATTCAGATTGATTATTTTCTTATAAGAAAAATAGATCGTTTAGATTGTAAAAATTGTAAAGTTATTCCGAGTGAATGTTTTTGTACCAATATCATTTATTAGTTTAAGACTTTAAAATGAAGGGATCAAAAATGAAAAATAAAGTAAAACATTGTTCTAGGATTAGATGAAGGTATTTAAAGAACACAAATTAAATATTTTTGAAAGTAAGATTCGATATCTTAAGTTTTTTTGTGAATGAGGAAGCTAATGTTATGTGAGAAAAGTAGCTAGTGATATTAAGAATATTGCAAAGGATGTGCTTGGAATTTCAAAAGAAAAGCTCAAAATAGTAAAAATAGTTGGTATTGGAATCAAAATATGCAAGAAGAGATATAAAATAAGAAGATTTGTTCTAAAAATTGGTTTAGATGTAAAAACTTTGACAATTGGAAAAAATATAAAGAGGTCCGTAAGGAGTCTAAGAAAGCAATATGTAATGCAAAGAGTTTAGTTTTTAATGATTTATGTAATATATTAGATATTAAAGAGGCAATAGATATATGTATAAGTTAGCTAAACAAAGTGATAGGAGCAACAACGATTTAATTCAAGTGCATTAAGGATGAAAATCGAAAAGTGCTTTTATTTGAAGAAGATTTTTAACACAGGTGGATGAGATATTTTGCTAAACTTTTCAATGAAGATTGTGAGAAAACGATTGACTTTAGTGATCTTAGCCCTCATGACAATAAAGATTTTTATTTTTATCGGTGTGTTAATAAAACTAAAGTTAGAGAGGCTTTAAAGAAAATGAGGTGTGAAAAAAATGTTGGACTTGATGATATTCCCATAGAGGTGTGAAAATACTTATGTGATGAAAGAATTTCTTTGCTTACTAAAATTTTTAATATTATTTTGAAGATTAAAATGATGTCAGATGAGTGAAGAATGAGTGTGTTGATTCATATTTTTAAGAATAAATGTGATGCACATGATTTTACGAATTATAAAGGAATTAAGTTAATGTGCCATATTTTAAAACTCTGGGAGAGAGTTATGGAGCATAGATTGTGTCGTGATACTAATATTTCTCAAAATCAATTTGGATTCATGCCTGGTAGGTCTACTGTTGAAGTTATACATATATTGTGAGGTTTGAAGGAGAAGTATAGAGAGAATAAGGGGATCTATTAGTTATATTTATTGATTTAGAAAGCATGTGATAAAGTTCAAAGAGAAATGCTATGGAGAGTTATAGAAAATGTAGGGGTTAATAATGTTTATATTCAAGTTATTAAGGATATGCATGTAGGAGCTGTTACTTGTGTTCAAACACAAGGTGATTTGGCCAAATTTTTTCCTATTTTAGTTGGATTATATAAAGAATCAATTTTAAGCTCACATCTTTTTGCTTTAGTCATGGATGTGCTTATTAGATATTTGTAAGAGGATGTACCCTGGTGTATGTTTTTTGTTGATGATATTCTTGTTGTTGATAAGACTAGATAGGGAGTTGAAGGTAAACTTGAATTATGAAGGTCAACCTTAGACTCTAAAGGTTTTTGTTTGAGTAGATCTAAATTCAATACATGGATTATAATTTTAGTAGTAATAGATCTAGTGGAGAGTTTTTGACTTTGGGCGATGAAGTTATTAATAAGAGTACATATTTTAGATATCTTTGGTCTATTTCTTAGAGTGATGGTGAATTAGATGAGGATATTAATATTAGAATTCAAATTGGATGGTTGAAGTGGAGGAATGCATCAAGCCTATTGTGTGATAGAAAAGTACACCTCAAACTTTAGGGAAAATTTTATAAGATGGTGGTCGGACTTGCAATGCTTAATGGCACAAAATTTTGTCCATTAAAAGAGAAGCATAAGATTTTGTTCAATGTTGCAGAGATGATAATGTTTAGATGGATGAGTGGCTTTACTCTAAGAGAGAGAATTTAAAATGAGCATATACATGAAAAAGTTGGAGTAGCTCCTATGACAGGTAAGATTTGAGAGAGTGGCCTTAGATGTTTTGTTCACATACAATGCCGACCTTATAATTACTCATTTAGGAGAGTAGATGTATTAGATTTGGCTTATGTTAAGAAAGGTAGAGGTATAGCTAAAAATACTTGGTTAGAAAATATTAAAAATGACTTTTCTTTATTAGATTTAAATGAGAATTTGACTCTTAATAGGGCACAATGGAGAAAAAAGATTCATGTAGCCGATCCCACATAGTGGGATAAGGGCTTGATGTTGATGTTGTTGTTGTTGACTACTTGAATGATAATGTCTAAGGAATGTGATTGTTTTAACAGTGTGCTAACATTGATGTGACTGATTTTTGGTTCTTGTGTTGGAGTTAAATATATTGGACATTTGAGAAATCTCACGGTGTTCTGAATGTAATATAATTGTGATTTGACAATGGTTCTTGTTATGCAAATAAAGGCCATTTCATATATTTACTTTTTCAGGTATTCAACCGGTACTTGATGGGTCATAGCAGGTGAATTTGTACCTCGTGGCCCCATAAGGAGAACTCGCCTTTGAGGGTCTTTGAAACCTAATTCAGCAAAAGTTTCTCACTGGCACTGCTATTTGCGGTAGAACGTTATCAATCATACTCATCATCTCAACTACTGGAAGGTTTTTTTTTTTAATAGTCAACTAATCATGGAGCCTACTATCACTGCAACCCGAACACACTCGCTTCCCACTATGAAGCAATTTAAGGTTCCAACAAATGTCGTCAACGACTTTAGCGCGCTCGCCAGTCATTGCCCTCTCAGTTCAGTCCTTACTAACATACACACTCTTATTTTTCCTATTTACAATTGGGAATAGGGAACTCTCCTTGAGATAGAGAAACAAGTGAGAGATTTAATCATCCATCAACTTAGCTAGATCGTGACATGTGTCTAAGAAAGCTTGTACCAAGAGTTATTAATCACTGTATTTTTTATTTTTTTATTGATTTAGTCTTTCCTATGGCCTTTCGATCCTTATAAACAAATGATGAAAATGAACATTTTGGATCTTTTGGCATTTGATATAGAGATTTGAGCTAACATACAATTTTTTTATAAATTTTACTCTCTCCAGTCTCACAGAGGTTCTCAGATCATCCCCCTTAGAGCTAGCATGTTAGTAAGGTCTAGTATCACACAATAATAAACTTAGATCCAACCTCTTGAAAGCTACGGTGAGCGTGAATTGATGCTAGTGACTAGAAGATTGGTGCAACTTGACTAGCAGACTAACCCTGAATCATCAATGAACATGGATCCAAACTTCAGAACTCGTCGCTACCCGTTGTAAATGGATCATTGGAAGAATGATCGACAAAAATGATCCAGGATGCCTTCGTAGGCCTACCATGACATGCACAAAAGAAGATACCTCAAAAGGATCATTTGACTTGGCAGTTCACTTTAGTAGGCCAAGGAGCAGACTACTAACCTCTTTGTTTATCCCAAACCCCACTCATACAGTGGTGAGTGATGAAGAATATAACCAGAGAGTAGAGTACCTGCCACCTTAACACACTAAGACTTTTGAGCTTGAGTTGACTAAGGCCTTTTCTAGGGAAATAGTAGAGGCAAGGCCACCTTTGAAGTTTATAGTACCACACCTAGAGTCCTATAGGGGTAGGATTGATCCAGTTGACCTTGTGGATACTTTTGAATCAATGACATCGCTGCTAGACGTCAATGATGCTCTAAAATGCCAAAAATTTTACGACTCGCATGCAGTCTGCCTGAGATGGTTTACTTGCTTGCTAGTAAGAGTTATTTCTTTTTTCCTTAGAATATAAGAGGATGTTTGCAACTCAATTTATCAACGTCTAGAAGCCCCAAAGGAGCTCCCTAACTTCTCAAAATTAGGCAAAAATCAAGCGAGTCATTGAGAAGTCGAGGAATGCAGTAGAGTGGCCAAATTTTATTCATTCATCCGCCCCCGAGAACTTTTATCATGAATATAATTTTTGCTGCAATTTTCAATGGTTTGGGTGCTAGTTGGGTGTGTGATTCATTCGAATGCAGTTACAAGTGTGACTAAGTTAATTCAGGAAAGTCATCTTTTTGCACTTATGTGAGGACTGACTTTTTTGTAATTTTATTTGTTTATTTTCTTACATAATTCTTGGATTTCTACAATCATATTGTATTATCAATTGAATAATTTTTTTATTCACTGACTGAGATTTCAGGGAATTGTTTTTAACATCTGGTGGCATCCTGTAGGAAAGATGAGGGTGGCGTATACCGGTATAGCCAGGAGTTTCATGTTTTATAGGTTTTCTTTATTGTTATCCTTATTATTATTATTATTATTATTATTATTATTATTATTATTATTATTATTATTATTATGTGAACTTTAAGTAAAATTTGGAGTGAGTATAAACCATATGAAAGAGGCTGAATGCTTGAAAAAATCAAGATGATGACATTATTAAGATTTACTTTTTATGCTGATTTCTTCATCAAGAACCCTTTTTGAACAATTGAGACTATCGGTGTGTTCAAGGTCGGTGTATTGAAGGCCAGGGTTATGGTGAATTTCTTATATGTGATTTGTTTGGAAGAGTAGGATTCAACATAGAAGGAGAGCTAGGGAGATAAAGAAAACATGGGATTTTGTAAAATAGAAGAGTGATTGCACAAATGAATGGAGGTGGGAAGTAGATAGAAAGAAATCATGGGGAAACTCTATAAGGGAGAATCAATCCCTAGATGGGATTTTGAAAGATATCCTTTTTTATTCTGTCTTTAACCATCTGATTTTCTATCCTCTAGTTACTATTTAAATTAATAGTTGCTGGAAATTTTAAATTTGCCCTAACCATTTAAAAATGGCCAAACTAGTCCTATATTACAAATGACATTTAAAACATTAATAATTAACTTAAAAAGGTAAATATGGATGACCACATAATCCGTTAAATAATAATGGAAATACTTGCTCATGAACTAAGGTAGACTTGCTCTGCATCAACCACCCAGGTTCTGCTGTCAAGCAATCAGCGCGACCCCAAAGAATGATTGGTGACATAAGATTAATGGGGTGTGTGTGTGTGTGTGAAGAATAGGAATTTTGGAGCAACAGCATGCACAGGTGGCATGCCCTTTGGGCAAATTATTGGGTCAGGTGATCGGAGGCGAAAAATAAGTTCGGACATCCAATAAAAATTTGCCGCGTCACCTTGCGCTTTACTTGCGCTTTTTTACCTGCGCTTTAGTTGTGCTTTACCTGCGCTTTAGTTGCGCTTTTTGACTTGCGCTTTAGTTGCGCTTTACTTGCGCTTTACCTGCGCTTTACTTGCGCTTTACTTGCGCTTTACTTGCGCTAAATTTAAAATAATATTTTATTAATATCCGGACCTATCTCTGCGTTCGGTCACCTGACCCAATAATTTGCCCATACTTTGACATGCACTTTGCTTATAATGGTGATTTTGGATGGATAAAAATTTGAAAGAGTACTTATATATCTTTCTCTATTATATTTAATTTAGGTATATATTTAAAGAACTTTTAATTGCAGGAGGTTAAAAGAAACAATAATGGAAAGGCTGCTCACTCAGCATGGAGGAACTATGACGATTTTAATGAATATTTTTGGTTTGTCCTTGTAAATAACCTTTCTTTTTCTTGTTCATTTCTTGCTGTTTACCTTTCTAATGTACTTGAGATTTATTTTGTACTGAACAATGTAGGTCACCATCCTGCTTTCATTTGGGCTGGCCAATGAAAAAGGATTCCTCATTTTTGTTGAAACCAAGCAAAAGGAAGAGGGTAATTCCTGCAACTTTACTTCAGATTACTTATAAAATTGTTGCTTTCTTGGGTACTTGTTTCTAGTCTGCAGTCTAACAATAATTGTTTGCTGAGTTAACGCTGATTTTGTCTTATTTTCTGTTGCGAACTGAGCTCAACTTATTACCTTTTGATTTTATGCATGGGAAATTTTTTTCTTAAATTCTAGCTGTACCATACAACTTTGATGCACTTGGATCTTAGTTTTTTAAGTGAGTAATTTCTTCTTCCTAGCGGTGGAGCCAGGAATTATCTTTAGTGAGGGCACAAATTTTTTTTCAAATATTATCTTAATTTTTATCCAAACTTGGGCCAATATTGTTAGTAAATTTTTTTAATAATTATTATTTTAAAAAGGGAAAATATAAGATGAAAAAAATTATTACTTATAATGCTTACTTGTTATATTCTAAAAAAGTTTAATAATTATTTCAATATCAATACATATTTGTTTGTCAATGTAATGACTAAACTATCATTCATAAATTAATGCCCAATTCTATTTCGTAGCAGACTTTTTATAATAATCATAACAAAAAAAAAATCTGCTTCAACTTATGATATCCTAATATTAATAAAGTCAAATATTTATTTTAAACCAAATTCTAAAATTTTAAATATATCATAATAAAATTTTGATTATAATATTGTAATATAATTTATTTTTTATATAAAAATTAGAGTTATAAATAGATGATTAAAAATGATAAAAATCATAATTTAACTGCACTTCTATTTTAATAAATAATAAATAATAAAAAAACTATATAAAAATATCAATATTTTTGTGTGCGTGTGTGGGGTGGGGGGCGTGTTAATAGATGCATTGTAACTTTTTGGGCACGTAAAAGCAAAATTTTATTTATGGGGTTACCTTAAGCTGATTGTTGTTTGATATTAATTTTCAAAGAATAGTTTTCATTATGCATCTTGTTGTTTGTGTTAGGTTAATTTGCCAATAGACGTATGTTTTTTTTTTAATTTGCTCATGTCATGTTAAATAAATTATTTTCTTAACAAATCCTATTTATTTAATTTGGGGTGGAAGGTTCTCTTTTTAAATCCCCGCCTCTCATTCCCATTCCCATATTGATTCCACAGCTACGAATAGAGATCCGTGGGAAGCCCACCTGAATCACATTGAGTACCTTCCTTAGCTAGGCATATGATGTAGGAAGGATTATATTAAGGCAATTACTCATTATTCTGTAGTTATTTGTTTCTTTATTAAGGCATCTTGTATAAATTTATAAATAGGAATTATGTTGTATAATAAAATTTAAGCTTTTTCCCTCTCAAACTTCTTGATTTCAACAACTCTCAACTCTATATTGATGACAAATATTTATGAAAGAAGATGACTGAAATAAATGAAAAAGAAGATTGTGAGTCATTGTACTCCATAGGACTATACAAGGAAGAGACCAATTTATTTTGATGATGAATCAAATGAAGATCCTCTTAGTAATAACAATGTAGATGATTTCTCAGTTGTCAACTATTTCAGTTTTCATTAGGAATTAAATGTGGATGAGTGAGGAGTTGCGAAATAAAGAATTTGGAGTTCAATTTAATATTATATGATACTTTTAGAATTCTTATATTTTATATTAATTTGCTCATGTAATATTTGGATTTTAATTTTATTTTACATAATTTATCACTTGACATTTTACTTCTTGTGCAATTTTTTGTTTCATATGTATGTCAATTTGTCACTTCATAGTTTAATAGAAAGTTAATATGTTATCCTTTAACATATTATTTGGATATTATATAAAAATTATTTTTAACATTTATTTTCACTTTACGCAATTTCTGATTTTGAGGCTTATGTCTCAAAACGTCTTGCGGTTTACGCCTTGCTCATGAATGAAAAATGCCTCAATTCCTTATTGCACAATTTTAAATCTTATTTAGGATTAAAGTTTTCTATTGTAACTAGAATGATCGGATGTATGTAATGAATTCACATATCACAAATCATTGAATAATCAGTCAACTTGCTTTTTAATTAAAAATGCAAATAATAAATATAAGAATTGAAACACAAATTATCATGCAATTATTAAATAAATCTTTAAGAAATTAATGAGAAGTTCAAATCAACATGCAATTGCCATTTATTCACTGCAATTAGATCAAAGTAAGACATCTAAGCTTCACGATGATAAACGTAGATGAGTTCTCTCCAATTGCATATTTGCATTTATTTTACACTCAAAGGAATCACATATGTAATTTTTTATTCCATCAAAGATCTAGATTATTAGATATGGATATCATAAGATCTATCCAGTCTGATTCCAAATAACTATTAGGTTCGCACTTGAACCTAATAAAAAAATCAGAAATTTAAAACAGCTGTATTCGCAATATTGATCATACATCCTGAACTCGTCACAAGCAGCTGCATGCAAATCCTGTAACAAACAATCCCACAAGTAGAGGTGGAAGATAAGCTTCCCAACAAATTCCCAATAGCAGTAAAGGCTACAATAGTTAAACTGGATGAATATCCATAGTAAAATCATTACGTCATGTATTTTTTTGATTCTGCATATTTAACCTACATTTGAAAGAAAGGCTGTAATTAGCTGAAACCCTCCACATTCTTTTGTGGAAAATAATTAAATTATATCAAGCTTTAGCATTTGTTGTGATGACTGGTTTAATAAAAAAACTCTTATGTATTTTAATATCTGATATTAGAGCCTAGTTTTTACCATGACGAGGTTGTTTTTGAAAGTTTAGAAAAATTCTATTTTCATCTATGCATTCATTGCAAGAAAGCATGTTTTTTCATGAAGGCACATTCATTAATGCAAATGTTCATCCTCAAGCGAAGGCACAACGATAGGGTGCATCTGCGTTTATTTGTGTCTGCATCTCTTTGCAAGAGCCTTTTTATTTATTTTATTTTAGTTTAGTTTTTTTTTGTTTTGTTTTTAGTTTTGGCATCGACGCTGAATGGAAGAGCACTTTAGCGAAGTGTATGCCTTTGATGTTCTCTTATGTATTTTATACGTGAATTAGGAAAATTTAAATGTCTCAAATAACGAGATAAGTTACTTTTATGGAAAATTTATGCATGTAAATAAAAGAAAATCTATCAAAGGTAAAGCAAATTCACAAACAGCTATCAATTACGAATTTAATTGATACACGAGGAAAACTAAATATCAATGAAATCTTGAAAACTCCAAGTTGAGCAGTGAAACCATAGAAAATTGCATGTGCTAAATTGGAAGTACTAGACAGAAAATTATGTGTGGTTGTAGCACAGTGCATTTTGAACAAGAAATATAAATGAAATAAAATAGCTTTCTCTCGACTTCTAGTTGAAGGAACTTGTTTGTGTTTTTTGAAATGTGATTTGTTTATCCCATTGATAGCAGTCCATGCAAACATTAATTCAACCACTTATTTGAGATTTGTTTCTTTTGCACGCTGTTGCATGCTGCAACACTCTGGATGCTCATGCTGGCTATGCATGCAAGGTCATCTTGTTTTGAGTCACAAGAACCACAGCATATAGTTTAAAACCCATGCATAAGCTGACAAATATAGGTCATTATTATAACCATCATTATTCTCATCATCCATTTGCCATCAGACTTGTGGATCTTACTTCCCTAGACTCATATAGTGTGTGCTTACGCAGGTTTGATTCAGCGAAAGATATTCAAGATACTTCATAAGATCAGATGTTGATGATTAAAAAAAATAACCCTACTAAGCTACTGGATCCGAATAAATGATACTATATAGATTACCAGAGACTTGGATTGGAAATATACAATGCAAGGGCGTCGCTCGTCCAAAGATCTTTTAACAGGAAAGAAAATTGCTACAACAAGAATGTAATCATATATCCACTAATTCCGGATATTCAACATTGTATACTAATTGGCAATTCTCCTACTGTCGACATGCATTTCTAGACCGAATGGGATTGCCATGTGAACTTTCCAGGCGTAGTAGTTCCTTGTGCAGTTAACTCATTTTCCTCATTTTCCCTGGTACTCTCAACTTGTGCTAGCTCTGTTTGAAGCATATTTACCAGTAGAATTCCAGCCACCTGAACAATTTAAGGGAAAAAAGTTAGTAAATCAAATGTTCCATTAATTAGTGGAGTAAATGAGAGGAGAGAGCGGAGAGAATTCAAATTGAATTCCCAAAAAAAGTGAGGGAGGGAGGGGCGGCCGGTCTTTAAGAGGGGGGGGGGGGGGGGGTTCAATTAGGAATGAGCTATAAGTGGGAGAGAGGGGTCGACCCAATGATGGGGCTTGATTTGGGTGAATTGATTGACTTCTATAACTGGTTCTTTAAATTAAAAAAGAATTTAAGGGCCTTTCAAAATTTAAAATTCAAATTAAAGTAATAGAGGGAGCTTTCTTAATTAATCCGAAATATGAGGGATAATTTGAATTTCAAATTAATTTGAAATTTGAAAATTGAAATTCAAATTTTAGGTTTTCCCAAAATACCTTGAATTAAATTAGGAAATTAATAATGAGCTAATTTGAAATTGGAGCCAAGGGGATTGGGTGGGTTGGCTGGCGGCAAGGTGGGGGAGGGAGATTGGCCGGCGGCAAGGTGGGGAAAGGGGCTTTGCCGGCGATGGGGGAATTTGCTTGGGTATAGCCGACGACAGAGGGGGGGGGGGGGGGGGGGGGGGGGTGTTTTAGGCTAGGAGGAGGGAGGTAGGAAAGGAAGGTGAAGGGGAAATCGAGAGCCCGGACACTTCCTGCGGCTGGCGGGAGTTGCTTTTGCCCTCACCTTGGGACTTCTCCTCTCTGGAGCTCTCAACACTCATGAGAACAAGAATGTAAAATTTTTTCATTAATTATCATCTTATAATAGCGAAGGCCTTCATATATAGGCCTCAAAATAAAAGAGACTCAAAGACTCAAATGCCCTCTAGGCTACAAAACAAACTAATCCCACCTAGGGGTACAATGTTAAAAACTAAAACATAAGCACAAGAAATACATAAAATTCATCATAAATAGAGACTCCTAATCGTAGCCGTCGATCTTCAATTTCTCCTATAATAGACGTGTCAGAATCTCATGCTGATGTCCTCATCATATTGTCTATCTTTGAGCCTGACTTTTATTTATGTATATTAAATGTTGCCGTGCTAACGTGTTTGTCTGCTCACTTTATTACTATTGACTAGCTGTAAATTATGAGCAATTGATCATGTTATTTTCTATTAATTTTTAAACTTGATTTCTTAAGCGTTGTAAAATTGTCATATTTTTAATTGCATGTAGTTGCTTGTTAGAACAATTTTTAAGTATTTATCTTATTTTCTGGAATTTTCTTGTTCATTATATATCTAATAATGTTGTAATATAGTTTTCTTAAACTTTTTCTATGCTTTTACAGACAGGAAAGAGCAGCTTTGTTGAACATCGAACATTTTTGCACTTGTATCGTAGTTTTCACAGGCTATGGATTTTTCTTTTCTTAATGTTTCAGGTTAAGAAGGAGACCTTGTCTTATTTCATACACTAGCATGCTATGATAAATGAAGTTTGATTTTCCACTTTTTTTGTTTGATTTTACAGGGGTTAACAATAATTGCATTTCACAAGGGACGCATTAACCTGGACACTTTTAAGATAGTGCTTAGCGTTGGACCATCATTTTTTGTTCTGAACTTCATTGAGAGTAAGATTTTCTTTATGATTATATTTTGCTTGTTAATGTTAATCAAAGTATTGAATTTCCAGCATTTTAATATAATGCTTTTTTATGTACTGTTTGAGTTAGCATATGGTAGCATCACTAATATGGCATTTTCTTTGAAGGTTGTTTGGATGTTCTTTTGATGTATGGTGCTTATAGAACTGCTAGAAGATTTGCGCTATCAAGGGTTTTTATTAGGTTTACTTCATTTGGTTCCGTTTCTGCATTTGTAATGTACCTTTACTTGTAAGTGTTTATGCTTCAAAACAACTCTCTATAGCTTGTCCTACAAATCCATATCCAGATCTTTAACTTCAAACATCGTGCAGGAAGGTACTGGATGAAAGAAACAGTAAAAACTCGGATTCGACATACTTTCGGATTTACATTCTTGTTCTGGGTGTTTATGTGGCCATCCGTGTGATATTTGCTCTAACAATCAAAATTCCAGCTTGTCACAGGATATCAAATGTGTCAGATCGTTGGCCATTTTTTCAGTTTTTCAAGTGGATTTACCAGGTGTTTATTTTGTCCGTTACAAATGCAAGCTATACCTTTTAAGTTTTTTCAAATGTAGCTCATCTCCTTTTATTTTTTTACATTTTAGGAGCGATACTTTGTGGGCCGCGGTCTTTATGAAAGGACAAGTGATTATGCCAGGTTATCGTTATATACTTTTCACAAATGCTTTTGGTTACTAGTTTGGCTATATGCATTTTGGCATAAATTTCTTGGAATGCATGTTTGTGTGTATTCGAGCATTAGTATACAATGCGCACTTCTCATTCTCAGTTTTTTTGTTGCATTCGTTTTTTGGATCTCCCCAACCATTCAGACTAACACATCTTTGATTCTTTTTTTATTTCAACAGAATGGCCTAGCCTGGTAAAAGCACTGTAAAACAAATCAAATGTATTATTCATCGTATATAAACTTTATTATGTGTTATGGTCTTTAATGTTTTACTATAATGCCATTTATTTTAAATTTTTTCTGAAGTACAATTTCTTTGGATATTAGTTTTAGTGTGGAGGTTCAAAATTGGCTTAATGTTTCCCTTTTTGCATAAGTTGGTTTAATGAATGCACAATATTGAATCATGTTTCGTTCACTTTGCCATCAAACTGATACAGATCTGAAATACTGTACTTGTCGGAAGCACAAATCATTTGTATTGTGATGAGAAAGGTGATGATTCAAGTGGGTGTTTTTTTTTTGTTTATTTTATTTCCATAGTTTTCTTAATTTTTCCTAACACTCTAATTTTCCCTAACACTTTTGAAAAACTTGAATTATGGAGGCCAACTTTAGAGTCTCAAGGTATTTGTTTGAGTGGATCTAAAACCGAATATATAGAATATAATTTTTATAGTAATAGATCTAGTCCTGGGATTGTGACATTGGGTGACCAAGTCATTAAAAAGAGTGCACATTTTAGATGCTTGGGTTTCTTGTTCCAAGCAAGGTTTAAAATTGCGTAACTGTGCCTCGAGGCGGTTTTCGTCCGTGAGGCGAGGCGTAAGCCTCGAGGCGGTCTGAGGCGTAAGCCTCACGAACACAGAATTGCGTAAATGAAAAATTAAGGGTTTTAGCAGGAAAATAATAGCAATAGTGGAAAATAAGAAAGTAGATGCAATAAAATCAAGTCCCAAAGTACAAAATCACAAAATATTAGTTTAACAAAACTCCCAAAATACAAAAAACATATAAAATGAAATCATATCCCATCACTAAATGGGTCTTCAAGTGAATCTTCTTCGCCAATTGTATCTATGAATGTCATGTCATCATCATCATCAATATGACTCACTTTTCTCTTCCCTGTTCAATAAAAGAAAAGATCATTAGCATATTAATTGGATGAACCACTCATTATCAGGCAGACTGGCAGAGAACATATACCTTTACTTGCAGAGCTAGTAGATGTGTGTGGTGTGATACTAGTGGATGTACCCGTTTGATCTGCTTCGCCCCTCAATACATCCACATTTAGATCTTCTATCTGTAAGTCTGATAATGGCAAATCTGCCTCATCATCTATGAACCACTCATTATCAGACGACACATCATCACACACCAACGGGTCCTCATCATCTTTCAACCCCTTATTCCTCAACCTCCTATCTCTTAACCTCTTGTTGTGCATTATGTATACGAGGGAGTTCATTCTGAGTGTAGATAGTCGATTTCTTCTCTTCGTTTGCACTTGACTATATGTACTCCAATTTCGCTCACACCCAGAAGAAGAACAAGTGAGGCCCAACACTCTCACAGCAAAACTCTGTAGCTCAGGGGTGGAATCACCAAATTGGCCGAGCGGACGGGGGGCTCTGGATTTCGCGACCTGGAGCAAACAAGCGAAAATTTTCGGGATGAAGGCTTAGCCGATCGGGTGTGGGGGACTTAATGGAAAAATTTTAAGTAGGTGGGCCCTTTGGCTGAGGCGTACGCCTCTCTCAAAATTGCGCAATTGCGCAACAGAGGCGCGCCTCAGCCTACGTGAGGCGTACGCCTCTCCACAGCCCGCAATTGCGCACGCCTCGAGGCGTTTTTTGCAAGAATTGCGCAGAGGCGCGCCTCAAGGCGCGCCTCTTATTGCGCAATTTTAAACAGAGGTTCCAAGCAATGGTGAAATAGATGGGAATATTATTAGTAGAATTCAAGCTTGATGGTTGAAGTGGAGGAATGCATCGGGCTTATCATGTAATAGAAAATACCCCTCTAACTAAAGCAGAAAGTTTATAAGATGTTGATGCAACCTGCAATGCTTTATGGTGCAGAATATTGACCATTAAAAGAGAAACATAAAATTAAGTGTTGTAGAGATGTCGATGCTTAGGTGGATAGTGAAAATGCGAAATAAGTATATATGTGAAAAGGTTGGAGTAGCTCAAGTGATATATAAGATCAGAGAGATTAGCTTTGGATGGTTTGGTCACTAAAAATGTTGGGCTTCTAATGATCTTGTTAGGAGAGTAAATGTATTAGATCCGACCTACGTTAAGAAAGGTAGAGATAGACCTTAAAAGATCTAGTTAGAAAGTATTAAAAATGATATATATATTTTTAAATTAGATTTAAATGAGAACTTGACTCTTAATAAGACACAATAGAGAAAATAATTCATGTAGTCAACCCCACGTAGTGAGATTGTTAAATCGCAGCCGTCCCTTAGCTTTTGATCCCACGACCAGCATGGGGATCCATGGGAGGCTCACCTGGATCATGCTATTAAATCTTAGCCGTCCCTTGGCCCTTGATCCCACGAACTGCATGGAGATGATCCGTGGGAGGCTCACTTGAATCACGCCGATCTCCTTATTTATTTGGGTGACTGATTTAGGAAAGATTATATTAAGGTAATTACGCATGATTATGTAGTTATTTGTTTCTTTATTAAGACATCTTGTATAGATCTATAAATAGATATAGTTTTTATAAAAGTAAGTCTTTTCCCTCACCAATTCTTTGAATTTAACATGGTATCAGAGCCTTCATTTTCGTTGATGGAATTTGTCTTTTTTTATTATCATGCCTTGATGCCTTCATTGTCGGCCTTTCCTTCAGAAATGACAGGGAGCAGGTTTCAGCTTGTTCGTTCCTGTAAACATCCAATAGTGAGAAGCAAGAGTGCTTCATTCCGCGATCTTTGCATTCGATCGAGAGAGACAAAAGTCTTGTGCGTCTCGTCTAGAGGAGTTGAGCGTGAACCCCACAATCTCTGCATTCGATCGAGAGAGACGAACGTCTCATGCGTATTGTCTGGAGGGGCACACTGAGTGTGCCATGCTGTCTATGCGTTCGATCGAGAGAGGTGAATGTCTCGTGAACCCCTCTCGTGTGTGTACGAACGAACATGACGAGAGAGGCGTACGACCAGAAGTTTTGTGTGCGTGCTTGGGAAGAGCCAAACGCTTGGATCTTTGGTCTTGTGTGCACCTGCGAGGGACCGAGAGCTTGGACCCCTTATTGTCGTACATGCAACCTCTCTCATGCACATATGGAACTTGTCGGGATACAAAAAGTTAAATTATATAAGATTTTAAGGGTTCCACTCGTTCGAACAGTTTGCAGCCATTGAGTCTCCATGCCATTAAAAGATGTGCAAATGTTGCCTGATGATTTAGTGCTCGAGGATGGGGTCAAAAACATTGGGAATAAGCTAGTGTCTCTCATTTATTCGATTTACAATAACTTTTGCTACTACTTGATAAAGTTGAAAACTTATTGTCCACAATATAACAATCTTCATGTACTTCAATATTGACTGTTGTTCAGCCTGCTATGAAGGCATTGATTGCCAAGGATCTTATGGGTCACTCATACATGGATGTGAAAGTTTCCATTGCATTTTTATCTTAGTGAGATAACAAGAATAATAGCAGCAGATGTTCCATATGATGAAGATATAATGAATGTGATATTTGGGCTGATTGTTGGAGCTTTCAAGATTTTGGATGAGATGTCAAGCCATTCATTTTCGAAGAGAGTTTCAATACTTGAAATTGCAAAGGTACGATACTATGTTTTGATGTTAGATCTTGATTGTGATGATTTGATATTGAAAATGTTCTACCATTTCTTGAAGACAATAAAGCCAAAGCATTCTGCTCCTTTATTCTCCTCAATAGAGACTATCATGACACTTGTTTTGGAGGAGATTGAAAGTATTTTTGCACTGCTTTTATGTCTGTTAGATGGTGTGAAAGTTGTGAAAGTTGTTGAAAATAATATATTGCACACAACCAAGAAGCTAGCTTAGAAAGTGTTTGTTAACTCTTCTTTGAATCTAAAGCTTTATTTGGCTAAATTATTTAATGGCAATGGTGCTATGTTAAGTGGTTACAACAAAATTATTGTTGCTGTACTTCAAGGGAAGCCTGACACTTCAATACAGAATGAAATGAATACTTCTGGTGAAAATTAGGAAGCTGACCATAAATTATCTGAGCAATTCATTTTTGACGACTCCCTGTAGGGATCTACACAACATAAGGTGAAATGTTTCATCTTGAAAAGAGTGTTCCTACTGTCAAGGTTTAAAATTGCGCACTTGGGTATTGAGATGTTTTTTATTCATGAGACGAGGCATTTTGAGGCATAAACCTCAAAATCAAAAAATTGCGTTAAGTCAAAATAAATGTTGAAAGTGATATTTTATATAATACCCAAATAATATTTTAAAGGATGATATGTTACCTTTCTCTATTAAGTTATGAATTAACAAATTGACATACATATGAAATAAAAAATTGCACAATACGTAAAGTGACAATTGATAAATTGCATGAAATAGAATTGGAATTTTAATATTATAAGATGAAAATAATATTAAATATATGAATAACATAAAAGTATCATATAATATCAAGTTCAACTCCAAATTCCTTCATTCTCAGTTCCCTACTCATCCACATTAAATTCCTCAAGAAAACTAAAATAGTTGATAAAAACTTAGATTTCATTTGCACTGTCATTACTAAGGAGGTTTTTATTTGAGTTGTCATCATAACAACAAATTGGTCTCTCCCCTCTCGCATCCTATGGAGTTCAATGTGTCCCAATTTACTTCTTTTTTGTTTGTTTCAGTTATCTTCCTCTTTCATAAATATTTTTTATTAATATAAAGATGAGATTAATACTCTTAATATAAATATGAGATTAATACTCTTAAGATTATGAGTTCAAAGTATTAATAAAATAAAATATTATCCTAAGATTAGATGGAGGTATTTAAAGAATACAAAAAAAAAAATTTTGAGAGTAAAATTCAATATCTTAAGATTTTGATTGTACATGAGGAAGTTAATGTTATGTGAAAAAATAACTAGTTATATTAAGAATGTTGCAAATGATGTGTTTGTAGTATCAAAAGAAAAATCTCTTAATAATAAACTTAGTTGGCGGTGGAATCAAAATGTGTATGAAAAGATAAAAATGAGAAGTTTATTATAAATGTAAAAACTTGAAAAATTGGGAAATATATAAAGTGGTTCATATGGAGTCTAAGAAAGCAATATGAGATATGAAGAATTTATCTTTTAATGATTTATATGATTGATTAGATATTAAGGATGACAAAAAATGTATCTATAAGCTAGCCAAACAAAAAGATAGGAGAAGGATTTGGTTCAAATGAATTGCATTAAGGATGAATATCAAAAATCATTTTTATTAGATGAGGATATTTAACAAAGGTGGATGCGATATTTTGATAAGCTTTTCAATGAAGATTGTGATAATATGATTGATGCACCCTAAATGAAAATAGAGATTTTTATTTTTTATTGGCGTATTAGTGAAATCAAAGTTAGAAAGAATTTAAAAAAAATGAGTGTGGAAAAGCTGTTGGACCTATTGATATTTTAATAGAGGTGTGAAAATGCTTAGAAGGTGCCAGATGAGTGGAGTGTATAGATTCCTATTTTTAAAAATAAATGTGATGGGCAATAGTGTGCAAATTATAGAGGAATTAAATTAATGTGTCATACTTTAAACTGTGGGTGAGAGTTATTGAGTATATATTACGATGTGATACTAATGTTTCTCAAAATCAAATTGGATTCATGCCGGGTAGGTTTACTATGAAAGCCATACATTTTTGGAGCAGTTTGATCAAAAGTATACAAAGAATGAGGAGGATCTGTCTATCAGCATGTGATATTTATTGATTTAGAGAAAGATTATGATAAAGTTCCAAACAAGGGCTTTGGAGAAATTTAGAAAAGAAGGGGTTAATAATGCTTATCTTGAAGTCATTAATGATATATATGCAGGAGCTATTAGTTGTGTTTAAACACATGGTGGTTTGACCAAGTATTTTCCTATTTCAATTGGATTGCATCAAGGATCAGTTTTAAGCCCATATCTTTTTGCTAGACATTTGCAAGAGGATATACCCTGGTCCCTGGTGTATGCTTTTTGCTGATCTTCTTTTTCTTGTTGATAAGACTAGAAAAGGAGTTGAAGGTCAACCGTAGAGTCTAAAGGTTTTCATTTGAGTAGATCTGAAAATGATACATGGGGTATAATTTTAGTATTAATAGATCTAGTGGAGGGATGATGAAAGACTTTGGGCGATCAAGTCATTAATAAGAGCACACTTTTAAGATATCTCAGATCTACTGTTCAGAGTGATGGTGAAATAGATGTATATATTATTAGTAGAATTCAAGTTGGATGGTTGAAGTTGAGGAATGCATCAGACCTGTTGTGTGATAGAAAATATCCCTCAAATTTAAGAGTAAATTCTATAAGATGGTGGTGAGACCTGTATTGATTTATGGTGCAGAATGTTGGCCATTAAAAAAGAAGCATAAAATTAAGTTTAAGTGTTATAGAGATGATGATGCTCAGGTGGATGAGTGGCTTTACTCTTAGAGATATAATGTGAAATGAGCATATGCATGAAAATGTTGGGGTCGCTCCAATGGAAAATAAGATTACAGAGGTCACATAAAATGTCGGCCTTCTGATGACTCAATTAAGTGATTAGATATGGTGGATTTGTGATGTAGGCAAGGGGAGGGGTCAAAACAAGTTGAGTTTTACTTTTAATTTCTTGCCTTGTGTCTTTTCATCTTCCCCCTCTCCTTACTCTTCATTATCTTGTCCTTTCATCTCCACCTTATCCTTTGGGCTGTTTTGTGGTTTTATGGGTCCAACATATCCTTGTGCTATTTGGTGGAGGTAGATGTGCAGTGGCTGTTTTGTTTCGGTTTGGGCTTTGGTGGTTGAGATCTAAGTAGTGCAAGCTCATTAATATCTTGTGAAGTTGAGCTCATTATAAGCTGAAGTTTTAGTACTACTTTATGACAGATTTTGGTGAGTGGAACTTGCCTTTTCCTATTCTTTTTCTCTTCCTTTTATGGCTGTTTGGAGAGCTGTGTCTTGTGGCATTGGGAGAGGAATAGGCTGGAATTTATGCAGCCGTGGCTGCTTGGGGTGCCTGTTCGTTTTCTGGATTCCTTGGGCCTGCTGTTCCTTTATTGTTTCGGTGCTTTTCCCGTGAATCCTGGCTGTTCCGTGGCTGGCTGTTGATCTGTTTATTCTCAGTTTTCTGGGCAGTTTTTGGGACAAAATTTGAAGAGTTTTGGACAGATTTCTACTGGAGTTTTAGGAGCCTTTTGACCTTCTTTAATTAATGCTTTTAGTGGCTATTGGTATTCCTTTCTTTGGCCTATAAATAATGTTGTTTGTGGCTGTTTTAGAGAGAGTTTATGTGAGTTATTTTTGGAATAGAAACCTGCGGGTTTGTTGTTTGGAAAAGCTTGCGAGCTTTGTCCAACTATCCTCCTTCCTTCCTTCTTTGAGAAAGCTTGCGAGCTTGTCTCCACTTCGTCTTGGCTTCTAACCTCTTCTTCTATCCGCAAGTGCCACCTCACCTGTATCCTTCTTCTCTTGGAAAGCAAGTTTAGGATGTTTTGTTTTGATGTCAAAGTTTGTAAGAGTCCTTGTTTGTAAGTCATTTTATAATATTAAAGTTATGTTTTGTTTTGTTTAATTTGTCTAATTATTATAAGTTTTGTAATGTTCTATTTCCTAGTAAGGTTGTTTTTTGTGATAAAAAATTTGGGTCCCTCTCCCAAATTTTTGATTGCATCAATTTGGCCTATGTTAAGAAAGGTTGAGGTTGACCTAAAAATTCTTGGTTAGAAAATATTAAAAATGATTTTTTATTAGATTTAAATGATAATTTGACTCTTAATAAAATATAATGGAGAAAACATATTCATGTAACCGATCCCACGTAATGGGTTAAAGGTTTGGTATTGTTGTTGTTGTTGTTGTTTCTTTCCTCATGATAAAATTTTGATGCGGGCAAAAATCCGGGGGATGGGGCCCGAGGACCTCTGCCCACAAAGAGTGGGATAAAGAAGAAAAGAAAGGGGACTCCTACGTAATAAAATGAATAAACTCTTACATTTCAAATAAAGAAAGACTTAGAAATTAAAAGACTTACAAAATAGGACTTGAATTCTTACAAACTTGACTCTAAAAAAATTAAAGAAACCCTAAACTTGCTTTACTTGAGAAGAAGGATACAGGTGGGGTGTAAACTTGCGGAGAGACGAAGGAGATTAGAAGCCCGAGAAGAAAGGTGGAGAAGAACTCGCAAGTCTCCTCAAAGAGGTGGAGAAGAAGGTGGACAAAGCTCGCAAGCTCCTCCAAGAAAATCCCAAGGATTTCTTTTCAAAAATTCATATATCACTCTCTTTAAAACATTACAAAACCCCTCATATTTATAGGTATGAAAGGGGAATACAAACAGACGCTTAATTGAATTCCCACAGGAATCCAAGCACCACAAACCATGGAAAAGCCTCCAGCTTTTCACGGGAAAACAACCCAGCCAGGGAACCGAAGGAGCAGCCATGGAACCAAAGAGGCCCGCAAAGAACCGAGGCGCCAAAAGGCATGGAAAGGCCCCCAGCTCGGAAAACCAGCAGCCCATTGTGGGAACCAAGGAGCCAAGGCACAGGAAAAGCCAACTGTGGAAGCCAAGGAGCCAAGGCACGGGAAAACAAACAACATTGGGATTCCAAAAGGCATTTTGGAATCCCAAGAGACAAACTTAAATTTAAGACATAAAACTATAAATAAAAATTATATAATTAAGATAACTAATGAACTAAAACTTAGCTAATAATGAGCTAACCTTTAGTTCAATAAATGAACTAAAAATCAGCTCATAAATGAGCTAAACTCCATCTCAAAATTCATAGAGCTAGTAAGCTCAAGGGAAGTCAAAACCAACTTATTTTGAGTTTGAGTTGACACCCCCCCCCCCTGCCTACATCAAATTTGTAGTGATCGCCCCCCCCCCCCCCCCCCCCCCCCCCCCTCCTGCCTACATCAAATTTGTAGTGATCGGTTGAACTTAATCCTTGATGTAAGCAACTTTGTCACATGTGGCATTGATATGTTCAATATGGAGTTGGGCTTATAAGTTCTTGAGCTATTTTTTACATCCGGATTTTTTGAATTGCTTTTAATTCAATTTTATCCTTGAAAATCTCGCAATGATGCTAGCATCGGTGTCCTACCCTTTGTCCTTCTTGTCATATCCGTGGTTATTCACAACTCCTTGTTTTGGAAGTGTCTCATATCAAGGGGTTCTTATATTTTGTTATTCTCAATGAATGTTACTCTAACAAATATGTTTCACTATTTTTTATGCCATAATCATCTCATTCCGTAGGTACAAGGTCTTTCATTCCTTTCTCGGGGTTATGCTATTCCCTACTGTTTTCTTCAATATTTAATTGAAGTGACAAAAGCATCAGCATTTTCGCACCTTTAATTGAATTGCAGATATGTGGCTTTTTGGTTGGTGATATTTGCTTGCAAATTTACTTTTGCATACTATCTTCAGGTCAGGGATTTCCCTCTCTATATTTATCTTACTGTAAATTTTTTATTGATAATCTCTTTGAGGTGAACAACTGCCTTATTAATTTGCCAGAACTGGCACATAACTGTTTAAAATTTCCCTATTGACGCAGTTTATTATGTAATCTTTCAGATTCACCCCCTTGTGGAACCGACCAAAATAATTATAGGATTACAAGGGCTAACATACTCTTGGCATGATCTCGTCTCAAAGGGTTAGTGTTTTCTTTTCTCTTGCAGTATTGCTTATATGGTGGATTAGTCGTTAGTTTTCCACTGCTTTGGGCTGGTATAATATTTTTATATACAATTTTCATTTATTTGTCACTTATAATTTTATTTATTGTTTTCTCATTTATATGTGCTGCTTGCTTGTAGAAGTAAAGTTTTTATCTGCTAAGGGATATTTTTTTTTGGTATTGCATGAAAGTTACTTAAAAGACGTTAATTTCCTTAATCACTAACAAGTTTGATTCTCTATTATTTGCAGGAAATAAAAACGCTTTAACGATCCTTAGTCTTTGGGCACCTGTGTTTGCAGTAAGTGTCTTTTGTTGCTGCAAGATTGCATTTCTTACAACATTTCAAGGATATTTTTGGTATTACCACGACTCATGCAGCTTTGGAAATTGGGTGGATACCTAATTTCCTAAACTGGAAAAAAATATCTGTTGTGAGTTTTGTTGGCTAGATAATTGGCTCTTTACATCATATTTAGGCTTGGTGCTTTTACACTGGGGGAGCCTACGTACCTTATAAAGTGTTTCTTAAAGTTCATCAATTTCTGAATTTTAATCTGGTATTTTACCTTATTTTCTGTAGATCTACCTTATGGATATTCATATATGGTACACTCTTTTGTCAGCCCTTGTTGGTGGTCTAATTGGTGCACGGGCTAGATTGGGGGAGGTGATAACATGTTTAGTCATTTCATCTTTATGAATAATGCTAATAGCTGTTATGATATAAGTTTGGTGTTTTCTCCTTCAACATCAGGCATGTTGTTTAACCGCTTTTGTTTTGAAGTTGCTTAACTTTTGCATCTCAATTTTATGATAGATTCGCTCAATTGAAATGCTTCAAAAGAGATTTGAGAGTTTTCCAGAAGCCTTTGTTAAAAATCTTGTTTCTGACCAATCAAGAAGGTTAACAATCTTTTATTTTTATTTTTACTATATTTCTACTTTATGTGCTATTTCATGCATTTGCAATTTTGATTTTCTAATCTTCTTTATTTTTGTTGAAGGATGCCCCTTCCTAGGCAATATGCTCAGGTGATATTATTTGTCCTTGGTCTCTATATTATTGGTGGTTAATTTCTATAATCAATTATTCTGTTGCAGTTCTTATGTTGCATTTCATTTTGACTGTAATAATAACCATAAATGTCATGTCTGTATTTTCTAGAAAGGTGACGGTATTTTCTAGAAAGGTGACATTTGAGCATTTAGTGATATTACTAGAAGCCGGGAGATTCTATGAATCATATTTTATTCTTCGTTACTTTAATTTTCAATTATAGTATGTGTCATTTTATGTTTTGAACCTCTACAACATTGTATCTACAAACACACCTTTCTTTGTGTTTTGTCTTCTTTTCCATTTGCCTTCTTATTTCTTGGATCATGTTTGGTTTAGAGATGGGAATGTAGGATCTTCTTCATGATGGTGAAGATCTTCTTTAATAAATGCGATTGTGTTGATTTCAGTTGTCCACCTTGAGCATCCAAAGTTAGTGTCGATTGAGCGTTCCATTCCTACTAGGATAGCACACATCTTAAACATAATGATGCAACCAAGCTCCAAACTTTCTCCTTTTGCATTGCAACATTGCTCTATTAATGACTATCAAAGTGATGGAAATAGAAGGAGACAAGGTTTAAAATTGCGCAATTGGGTATTGAGGCATTTTTTTGTTTATGAGGCGAGGCGTAAGCCTAAAAAAAAATTGCGTAAAATGAAAATAATGGTTAAAAGTGATTTTTTATATAATACTCAAATAATATGTTAAAGGATGACATATTAATTTTGCATTGACTATGAATTAACAAATTGTCATACAAATGAATAAAAAATTACACAATATGTAAAATGACAAGTGATAAATTGCATAAAGTTAGGAGGAAGTTGTTGCATCTTGGGGGTTAATGAAGGCATGATTTGTTTGGGGCTTTAGTTTAGGATTTAGATAAGTTTTAATTAAAAATAAATAAATAGGGTGAGGCGTAAGCCTCCGTCAGCAAGGCAAGACGAGCCTCAAGGCGGACCTCATAAAAATGTTCGAGGTTTATGCCTCTAGATTTTTTTCACTTGAGTTGCGTTGAGACGGGCCTCATATTGCACAATTTTAAACAATGAGTGGGCCTCACATACTAGGACTTCTTAATTCTAACCCTCACTTAGTTACTACAGTAGGAAATAGACCTAATAAGATTGCCTCTTTTCCCTAGAAGATTGATTAGGCAAACCCATATTCATTTATTCCATAGAAAAGGGAGATACAAAAAGAGAAATTACAAGAAGATTCCTAAGTCACCATCGAAATATAGGAACTTCTATGTAATTTAGAAGCAAATTAACTTGACATTCAACAAAATAGAAGGTGTTCTTCCACTATCATACATTCCACTTCCATTAGCACCTTGTATTTCCCGATTTGTTAGTCTATAAATATTAAATAATTTCCCTTGACTTTCATGGGACTTTGAAATCCCAGGAGCATAGTTAACAAGTGCCTTATTGTCCTTATGCTGAATCCTCCCCATGCAGCATGTTCATCACCAAACATGACATTTTAAAGAATAAAGCATCTTCCTCCACCCTTATACATAAGTTTTGACTCTTAAATAATCTTATACAGGGATGATTCCACCAATATCTCTAATTAAACCACTATCAGCTTCTCTAATTAAACTATTATCAGCTTCCTTAGTCCCTTTTAAAAAACCATCCGCTTTCAATTTAAATCCCTTAGGTAATTTCGTCCTCTCCATACTTATCAATAGAGAATTGTAGCAAGTATTATTTTCAACATTGCACAAAACATAAAACAATTATGTATAATTTATTAATAATTCAATAATATAAGAGAAAACATCCTAATACAAAATCCTTTATCAATGTGATAAAATTAACACCTTAGAATACCTTAAATTACATGTTCACATAGTATCAAAATTTTTCATTAAGATAATACATTTCCACATTTGATCTTGCTTAATAGTTTGACTTGATTTTGACAATTTTTTTTTTAAAGTTAATTTATGACACTTTGGAATAGTACATGATGTAGGACTACGTATGAATGCAACCAATTTATTAGGAATTTGCACAACTCTTGATTATAATAACAGTGAAATAACCATTAGCATTTTTAAACGATGAATAAAACAAGAAAGGGGTCACACCTGCTTAGGCTAAATCACATATCCAGAGAGTTGTAAAACTTTCAAAATAAATTAGTAAATCACTTTATGCCAAGTAGTAGTATCAATACAATCTCTAATCTAACAATGAAAATTAATAAGCATAAAGGTGCACTCAAACCCTACGTTTACTAAACTTAGCATGGGCAGTAGGAGTCATCCTTCGTGACTACAATCAAATTCAAGAGAGAGTTAGATTCAAGAACGGTATTGAAAGGGGAGAAGAGAACCTCTCGTCAAGGAGCAGTTGAGATCCTCCACTCAACGCATTCGAAATGCTTGTCGATTGCTTCCACTAGGGTGTCCAGAATGCGCTCTAGGTAGTCTTCGACAGTGTGATCGATCATTGTATTAACGTTGAAGAAGGTTGATTGAAGAATATCGGTGAAACCGTCCTCATCCCAGGTTAAGCCGTATTCAGTTTTTGAATCCGCCATTCATGGGTGCTAGGGACAAATCTTCTTTTGTCTTGCTAGTGTTCTTTGAATGTTGTCGAAGAGAAAGAAGTTTCTCTTGTAAGTGGAGAGGAAAGAGAGACAAGGCGAAAATCTGAAATCAGTTTCAGATTTTGTGAAGGTGGAGAGTTGATGAGGGAGAGAGGAGATTGGAGAGAGAGAGGGGCGGCTAGGGGGCCGGCGGTATCAAGAGGGGTGGGGATGGGGGAATTATTTTCTAATTCAAATATTTGATTTAGGAAATAATTAGGAATTGTGTGCTTTGGGAAAATTCGGCCAAGGAGGGAATTATGGGTTAGAAATTATTTTCTAAGTGGGGAGTTGGGATTAGGAAGTAATTTGGAAAAGATTTATTGAGGGAGGGCAAAGGGGGGTTGGCGGCATGCATGGGCAAGGGGCAATTAATGAGAGCAATTATGACTACTTAATTTAGGCTTTGGGATTTAGGAAAGATTTAATTTAAATCCTCATGAATTTAAAATTTAAAATTAGATTTAAAGTAGGCACTTTCCTAATCAGTACATAATCCCAATCTTATGTTGCGGGGTTCAGCAGCAAATGAAGGATGCACTCGATCAAAATGTTTCCACGCTTCAGCATCTGATGGATGAGAAAGAACATCACTTTTTGCTATTTTCTCCTTATGCCATCTCATATGACCTGCTGAACTCATTGATGCATAGAGCCGCTGAAGTCTTGGAATGATTGGTAAATAAAATAAACGGGAATATGGCACATCTTTCTTTGGACGACGTTGTTTTCCCGAGTTCTGCTTAAAACAAGGAGCATTGCAGCTGCGACAAATAACTTCTGCTGCATCATCCTTATAGTATAACATACATCCATGATCGATCTTGGCCGTAGATCGGCGACCACGTCTCTGGTAAACCTTCCATGATCTGATGTTCCCATCAGTATGCTTTAACACTATCCTCATGTAATACGAGTATTTTTCTACAAATTAAAGAAGATAAAAATATAATAGAAGTGTTGAATCAAATTAGAATAAAAATTCATAAAGCAATAACAAAAATATGAGTTAATACAAGAAAACACTTAAACATGCATGCAATTTATGAGCAATTATGACGCACAAACATCAACACGACGACACCCACACCACATGACACGGATATGGGTTGAACATTGTATTATAATTTTTATATTTTAAAAATAATATATAAAAATTGAATGAGGAAAATAGTAAGAATAATTGAGAAATAATAAGTAATTTAAATAGAATTTGTGCTTAAAATGATTAATATTAAGATGTCAAGAGTCCGAGTTTTGAAAATCAGACCTAACCAGCCAGTTTAACTTTGAATCATTCTTATGGTCAGTCTGGTTCATCCTGAAAACCGTTTTTGCATCAAATCAGGCTGAACCGGCCAGAACCGTCGGCTCAACTAGAAAACCAGTCGGTTCAATTTTTTGAATTATTTAAGTAATTAAATAAATTAATTTAATACATTAAGAATAAAATATTAAGTAATATTATAATTTTAAGAAATTAATCTATATTTAAAATGCTTAATTTTTTGATAAACTAATTCCAACTAAGCATTTTACGTGGTTCCATCACTCAATGTGAGTTCTTACATCATTCAAACTCAAAAAGAAATATAAATATAACCAAGTGGAAGTACGCAAGTGATGTGAGACTAAATAAGTTGAAGTTCTTACTTCTTAAGTTTTCATTATATATTATATATTAAAAAAATTATGATGAAAATAACATTTATTTTTAATCAATAATATTAAATAAATTATATACTTAATTTCTTACTTATGTAATATAAAAAGTAATTTATAAATTAATTATTAATAATAAATGAACTAACCTAAAAATTTTATAAATGCAAATTTATAAAATGATTTTATAATATATAATTAGTAGGTATAAATAATATCTAAACATATAAAATAATTTAATAATGGTTTATATTAAATATTTAAATTTATGTGTATGTTAAATTTGAATTAAATTTAAAGGTTTAGTATGTTCAAATTTAAAATTACATAAGATATTATTAATATGTGAATTCAATATATTTTTTAATATATTATTACATGATTATTCTGTCATTTAAATTTTATTTAAATAATTCTCATTTTTTATTATGTCATCCGATTTGACCCCTATTCGACCCATTGAACCCTTAACCTCTCTTTCGAGTTTTGCGTCTAGTCCAATTTTCACAATCTTGTCAAGAGTAGGGCATTGATATTGTGTTAAGCATCGAGAGGAGGAACGACAATGGCCTTGATAGTCTGGCATCTTTTTTGTGTAATGGGCATCCGACATTGATATTGAGACGACGTTGATCGTCAATCTCGAGATGACATTGGTCGTCGATGTTATGACAACATTGGATAATACGAGATGTCGAGATGACACGGGGCGTGATTGGGGTGTAGAAATTATTGGTGTTGAGCGTTAATGTCAACATAATGTTAGACTTTGATGTTGAGATGATTTTAAAATATTGATATTATGATAGTATAGGACGTCGATATTAAGATGACATCGAACATTGTTGTGAAACACTAGTCATACCTTACCCTAGAGAAATGAAAATGGGAATGTTCATGGAATAGGGTATTGAGTGCTGGCAATTAATTTGATGCTTTAGAGAGGAAATAAGAAATTTAATTTTTATTTTTTTACTAAATTGGGATACAAGAAATTATATTTAATTTTTTTTCATTAAAATTTTTAGACAAGCGTGTTGAACATGCATGTTCATTTTATTTTTAATATTTTTTTAATTGTACATGTCTTTGGTGTGTTCGACATGTGTAGGATGTGACACACCTTCAACATGTGTCAGACATTGCATACCTCTTTGAAGAGAAGTATCAGTGCGTCATAGATGAGCAATCTTGTGCTAGTGGAGTCTACGTCCTTTTATGAAGCCATCCTAAACAAGTGGAGCCGCTATCTTTTTTGTGGAATCTAAAAATTTGCGCTGTGAGTCTTCTAATAGAGTTTAAGGTTATGGGTGACATTTTTAGGAGTATTTGCAGATACGATACTGCCCATAGATTCTACCTTCATTTTAGAGGACTTTGATTTGGTCTATGATGCACCGACACGGACACGACGACACGAACACGGGACATGCCAATTTTTAAAAAAATAGGACACGGGTGCGGCGTGGACACGATATAATAAATTTTTAATATAATATATAAAAATTAAGGTGACATTATAGTAAAAATTTTAAGCAATAATAAATCAATTTCATGATAACTTGTTTAGTTTATAACATAAAGATGTTTAGTACAAAATGTCTAGTACAAACACAAAAATATAAGCAAAAAATCATTTAATACAACATGAAGGTCTAACCACTCAATAGAGGGAATGATAAAATTAGATTCAGATGTTGGTCTTTGGCCTTCAATATCATCATCATTGAATATCATTGCTTCCAACTCTGGTTCATCTAGAGAAAGATTTGCAACCTCCAATAATCCCATTTCATCAAGGCACTCGAACCCATCTCCAGCAACATCTCACATCTTGTTATCACCTGTCATATAAAGTGTGGTTTTTCTTGATAGAAGACAAAGATTTGTATGCACATAAACTAAATCTTCAGCACGTTGTGGAGTTATTTTATTCATCTTCATTGATTGAATAAATGAGTATGTGCTCCAATTTCTGTCACAACAGGAAGAGGATGATACTTGACCAAGAAGTTTTATTGCTATTGTTTGAAGAAGCGGTGCTGAAGCTCCATGAATAAACCACCACATTTTTTGATCCATCCTCCATCTATCAACCAAAGATTCTTGATCACCAAAATCCTCTAAATATCCAAAGAACTTTGCAAGTTTTATATTAATTTTTCTTCTCTCATCCTCATTTGGAAAATATCTTTTCAGGCATATCTTTCTCATATTTGAAACTTCTAAATCTTTTTATGGTGAGACACGTTGAGGGTCTTCTTGAAGCTATTCTTTACTTGAATACCTTCAAATAATACAAAGCATATAAAATTATATGTTCATTTACCAACAAATTTAAATTAATTTAAAAGATAAATATAAATATACATTGGATTTAATGAATGAGCCAAACAATATAAATGTGTGTTGCTTTTGCTCCACCTATCTTCAAGAATAGTATAGACAATGCTCAAAAAACTTGAGTCTTCATTATGTGACTTTCTTTCATGTATGTATATAATTTCTTTCACTTTTGCTAACATAGAGTCCCACATCTCATAAATCAAATGTAGACATGATTTATCCGTGTCAACCTCTCTCAACATATCATAAATTGGATCAGTGAAAGCTAAAATGTAGTCTACATTATCCCACCACAAATGTAGTCTACATAATTTCGATCTTAATGCATTGTAGCCAGGTGGAACATATTCTGCGAGGTTGTTGTTACATGTAAAAATGAATGCATTTTTATAATGAGGATTCCTTGCAAGGTTGAAAGGAAGTCCCGCTGAAAAAATCATCCTTGCTATTTCACCATCCAATTCCTCTCGCTGCTGCAAATTAAAAGCCTTATCTAGAGGACTACTGGCTACTCCTATTCTTTTCTTTGTTTCATATCCTTCACTTCTAAATGATAAAGCTTGATCAACTCTCACTGATGAGAAAGAAGTGTGAGATGAGCCACGAGTAGATGGCAAAGATACCTCTTTAGGGAGTGTCCTTTGGATCCTAGATTCAGCTTCATCAATTTATCTGTTCAATTCAATCAACTGCGACGTAGTAATCTTATGACACATTTTTATTCCATGGCTAAAAATTTTAAGTAGATGTGCCTTCATCATAGAATAAGATCCTTTGTAGGTGTCACCACAATAATTGCATTTGAATGACACATTCCCTCCTTCAAATGTTTTTCCTAACTTTGTAACATGAATCCATAATGGCTTATCAGTTTCTACAGATGGCTCTTTTGAACCTTCACCTAATCCACTCCCGCCAGCAGTCGAGATCATTTTACTAACAAACCAATCATGCATATGAATTCATCGAATTAAATTGATATGAAGTGAAATAAAAAAAAATCACAACATGAATAAAACAATATACCGGACTGCCGGGGGTCCAAGGGGGCACTGCCCCCTGGCGGGGTTCGACTTGCCAGGGTAATTTTGTTGTAAGAGTAATTTTGAAGTTCTACTTGTTTTTAAAGTTCGTAAGTTGTTTATATGTGAAGATACTGAGTGGTACTGAGCATGTACCTAGTAGTACTGAGCATATACCTACTAGTACCGAGCATGTACCTAGCAGTATTGAGCAGTACCGAGCATGTACCTACCAGTACCGAGCATGTACCTACCAGTACTGAGCATGTACCTACCATGTACCTACCAGTACCGAGCATGTACCTAGCAGTACCAAGTAGTACCGAGCATGTGCCTAGCAGTACCGAGCATGTACTGAGCAGTGCCGAGCATGTATTGAGCGGTACCGAGCATGTACCTAGCGATACCGAGCGGTACCGAGCATGTACATTAGGTTTTTCAACAATGAAGAGAAGAAATGACGAAATCCACTTACAGGTCTTGGCTCTCTTACGCGCAGAATGTGCTCTGTTTGGTTTTGATTGTGAATTTTTTCTCGAATGAAAGCAGAAATAACGCAAGAACGAAGGAATGTGAGAGACGAGCTCTGCTTGGCCGAGCAGAAATGACGAAGGAACGGGAGGCGAAGGCCGCGGGATCCGTTTGGCGTCGACTGCGAGCTCTCCCGGTTCGCCCTAGAAGATTTCTTTCGTGGATCGGAAAAATAGGGCTTCTCGTTTGCTGAAAAGGCTAAATAAAACGCACGATTTTATCATTTAATAATCGGACATGCTTGTCCGATTTAAATTTTAATGTTTTAAATTCCAACACTCCAATGCCGTGTAGGACACGTGTCCATGCCGTGTCCGTGTCCGACACTGCATACCCTCATGAAGATTATGAGGGAGATCCAACTTAAAATCTAATTTCAAATTCAGATTTTGAATTCTTTCATAAATTAACATAATCCATATTAGGAAAGTGCTCAATTCGTGGATCTAAGTTACCTAGCCCAAGCCCTTGGCCGCCGGTTTGAAGCCTCCACCCACTGCCCCTTGCTCGACCGCCTAAAGCCGCCAGCCACTTCCTTCTCCCCCACAATAGCCGCCAGCCACATAATTCCCTCCAAACTTTTGAATTCGAATCCACCATAAATACTTTCTTAATTTAGCCCCACAAATTTAGGATGAGAATTAAATTCAAATTCAAAATATTTGAATTTCAAAACTCTTCTTAAATTCTCCTCCTTTAATTTAAGAAAATCCCTCAATTAACTTAAATATGAAATTAATTTCAGATTTAAGTATTTAATCCCCTTAATTGGTTGGGCCCACCTCCTTCATGCCTAACCCTTCTCTCTCTCCTCTCCTTGGCTGGCCTCTTACCCCTCCTCTTTCTAATTATTTAGGTCCCATAAATTCTGAATCTAATTAATTCCCTAACCCATATTTGAATTTGAATTTTAAATTCTTTTCCCTCATTTAATTAAAATTGAAATTAATTTCAGATTTAATGCTCTTTCCATAACCGCAAACCTAGACCCCACAAACCCTAATTCCCTCCTCGCTTGGCCCACCCTATTGCTTACCCAATTTCTTGGAATTCCTCTCATCTCATGAGCTCTCTTGCAAGAAAAGAACTCGAGCATCTTCCCTCCGGACATTGTTGGATCACCGGTCGTCTACACATAGCCCCTCCTCCGGCTAACTTTCGTTCGATCTCTACCCCGGCTTCCTCTCCTTCATGGTGGTATCTTCCGGATTGTGGCGATTCTTATTCCGCTAACTCTTAAAGAGTGCGAGTGCGGGAAACTCGAGGTGAATTCTCTCTTTGTTACGTGGTGGATTGTTTATTTGTTGCACTACTTGTTTTCATTATAATCTTGATGTTATTTTGAGATGTTGTCTTCTATTGTGTGGTTACTTGCCATATCAATTTAAACAATTTTAAATTCGTAAAATCTTTTCAAAGTGAAACATTAAGTTTAAGTTGTGACGTCTAATTCAATCATTATAAATTTCTAAGTGCAATTCCGATGTGGTTTCACATCAATTATATTGTCCTTATCATAAATTAATTCAAGAATAACGCTCCAATCAATCTTAGGCACTAAACATTGTAGACCTGTTTCGAGTCATATTTCCACTACATTATGATCCTGAATCTGAAGATCTTATTATCATCTGTTTTCTTCCCTAGTATAGAATGTTACGTTTCTAGTACGGTTCATTTGATTTGAGATGCGTGAATAAATTGTATAGGTGAAATTTTCTGATTTTCTCTGTTAAGTCTGGAGCCTCAAAGATAACAAATGTTGTTTTTAATTTTGGAAACTTCAAGATGAAAACCAAGACCCTTGATCTTGATTTTCTCCAGGCTATCGACTGTATACCTATGGTGATAAATTTGTAAAACTATATATGGCCTTTTTTTTTGTTTTGCATTGATGTTGTAAGGATAATGTGTGATGTATTTAATATGATGGTAATATATCCGTGTTAAGCATGATGATTGCTGGTAAAAAGTAAGTTCATTATGAGAATCAGAGAATTTAGTCCAGTTTCAGCTATTATGTAGTTTTAATGTTTTGATGTGATGCAAATTTGAGTTACACAAGAAAATTTACTAGTAGCTTCACCTTTATAAAATCATGCGTCCCCTCAAAGTCGGTTACAAGAATTCTCCATGATCAATTTGCTTAGGCTAAGAATAACATGGAGATTAACCAAAACAATTTAATCAAATACAAAGAGAAAAGTAAAGTTAAAAGCTTATAACTTGAATCCAACGATTAATAACGACTTGTTCACCTTGAGACCTACACTCTTTCCTATGGATCTAGGTTGAGCGGAGGAAGATCGTCCACGCTAGAAATGAGGTCGCCACGAGGAGGGACGAGCCAAGGAACGTCGTTGTTGGGAAGGTCGCCGGAGGAGATGAGGGTGGTGGGTGGCCGACGATGATCCAATCGTAGTCGGAAAATTGACCGTCGATGACGGGCACAAGGATGGGGAGAATTCGATCCAAGTAATCTCCAATGATGTCGTCGTGTTCAAATCTCACGTCGAAGAATGGAGATCGTAGAATGTTGATATTACCGTAGGCGTCGAACACAAGTCCCAATTCAAGTTCGGGATCCGCCATGCAACATGGAAGTGGGGGGGGGGGGGGAGGTGTCGGCTGGCGTTGGGGCTTGGGATGAGAGGGGCGGCTAGGTTAGAGAATTGTTTGCGGAGTTTGTTTTCTAAATCTGAAATTAATTTCAGATTTAAGTGGTTTTGGAGGGAATAATTTGAATTTCAAAATCTAATTTAATTGAGAGAGAGGATTAATTAGGTAAGAAAACAAATTATCCTTGCATGGGGGCCGGCGGCATAGGGAGGAGAAGGGAGAGAGCTTTGTGTAGAGAACTGAAATAAATTTCAGTTTTAATTGAGAGGGGAGGGAGGTTTAATTGAAATCAATTTCAGATTTCAAAATAGAGGAGGAGCATTGATGGCAATCAATGGGGAGCCCAAAGAGGGGCCGGCGGCTTCAAGTAGGGAGAGGGAGAGATGGAAAGGGGAAGAGGGGTTTCCAAATGCAGATGATGACTAGGAAAAATATTTGATTAAATCCAATTCAATTTTAATTTCAAAATTGAACTCATTCAAACTTTCCTTAATTGGGATTTTCCAAATTTGGAAAGAATTCGAAATTTGAAATTCAAAATTCAAATTCGGAATTAACGAAGAGGGGGTTGGACGGATGGTGGATGGTGGACGGCAGGTGGCTAGGTGGCCAGCCGGCGGTGTGAGGGTGGGCGGCGGATGGGCTCTAGGGGCGGCGGCAACAAGGTGGGCTCAGGCTTCTTCAAATTCTTGTGCTTTACTTGTGATCTTCTATAGCGGAGAGGCAAGGGACTAAGGGTTGCAAGTCTTTAATGTTTCCTCCAAGTGAACTGTCACGACCCGGCCCAGTTAGCTCGTATGAACTAGGCGGGAACGAAATCGGACATTCAGATCAAACACTATTCATCTTTCATGTAAACAAAATTTTTCTTAACAATCTTCAAGAACAAAAAGCGCCTCTAAACATTTTAGTTCCATTCCACAGGTTGTTCATAATTTACAAGATGGAAACTTATATCTAATCATGCTCTGCATTCCATCCAAAAATAAAGTAAAGAACTACAACTAAAGAAAACAGTAAAAGAACCTGTCACTCGTTGCGCGAAGACTATAAGTAAACCTCGGGTGATCCGCCATCACTTATGAGAGGGTTCTTCTGAATATTTCCCAAAGCTAGGGAGTGAGCTACGCTCAGTAGAAATTTCTAATCATAAACATGCTCATATCACTAAAAATGAAATGTACATTTTTAAACTAAAGGGGTCATGCTTTTCTTTTCCTAGTCATGCTATATTGTTTATGTCATATGAATGAGAAATAATTTAGGTACCATATGCATGTGTCATTTGATATGTATGAAATGAATGTCGTCTCAAAATGCTTACTTATTATTATTACAACTGTCCCGGAGTACCAAGGGTGTACTGATCAGGTACACAAACCTCTTTTGGCCATTTCTTCCTTTTTCCTCTTTTGCCCCAAGGGCCATAATGTGCTTTTGCACAGTCTTTGGTACTCTGTAATCCATCATACACAATCATTTTTATATCTTTTCATATAAACATACATTCCTTCCTTTTCATATAAAATGTTTGACATGAAATCTTTAAACATGAATTTGATAACATGTAATGATTACACTTAAACACTTAAGCATGAAAGAAACAATGAAGTATATGGCATGTGTAACAAATATTCCATTTCTATAAAACATGTCATAAGAGCTTTTCTATAAAATGATATAAACATGAAATAACAAATGAACATGTAAGGAAAAGAATTCATACCTCGAAAAATTTATGAATTCCTCTTCTCCTCTTTAATTATTCTTCTTCTTGCCACCACCTAAAGAAAAATAATTTAACTTAAACCTTTTGCCAAAATAAAATTTCTAATTCTTTTAGAAGCTTCCTATAATCTTTCTACACCTATTCTTATGGTACAACATCATCAACCTCCTACCAAACTTTGATGTTTTTATTAATGAATTTCGGATTTAAATAAAATATAAATTATAGGAACCTAAAAAGTCATCCAATTCATTCTAAGTCCTTCTAAAACATTCCCCTTTCTTGTACACATAAATAAATCATTATTATTTTTTGAATTAAATCATAAAATAATTAAGAAAATTATTTTTTTTTCTCAAAATTGAAATTTCTTTTATTTAGAGACCTCTCTAAATCATGGGGAATAACTTTAGTGAACATGCAACCCTAGAATCCCTAAATTAGGAAAAACCCTAAACTTTCCCTAATTTTTAAAATTAAAATTCCTTAAGAAAACTTTGCATTTCTTAATCCAAAACCCTTCCCTCACCTTCTTCTAACAATTTCCATAAAAAAAAATCATAAAAAGAGAAACCCTAATTTTCGGATTTAGTGTTTTGCTTAAAAAAATTTGACATGTAGGGTAGGAAAACCTAGATCAAAGCAAACCCTGAAGGTTTCCTAAAGAAATGATAAAAAAAAATTAAACCCTAAATCTTTGCTTCAAGAAAATCTCATGAGAAATACAAGATTTTTAAAGAATATATTACCTTCTAGCTTCTCCAAGTCTTCCTCTATCTTTTTCCTAAAAGCGCTCGCCGGAAATCTCGCTCGCCGAGCTCTCCCGTCGCCAGTCCTCCCTCTCTCTTGCTTGCGGCCGAAGAAAACAACAAGGGACCGAAATGTTCGGTCTCTTAGGCGTATGAGGGGGCTTAAGGAGATTTAGGAAGTAAAATTATGCATGTACCCTTCTCCCCTAAGTTATTCTATTTTCTCATGAAGGGCAAAACGGGTAAATAAAGACAAAAGTTACTTAAACGAACTTCGGCAAATTTTAACTTCAAAACCGTGCAAATTAACTACAAGTTCTATATACTGTTTCGATCGAAATTTCGTGACGAATTTAATAAAATTTATTTCGTCGAATTCCGACAACATCGAAATTTCACTTAAGTTCGTCGCGGCACATCGATATGCGTGCGACACACTCAAATGGCGAATTCTGGGTTTTACAATCCTCCCCTCCTAATAAAAATTTCGTCCACGAAATTTAAAAGAGGAAAAAAAAAAACAATCATATCTTACTCGAAAAGATGGGGATAACACTTCCTCATTTCTGACTCTTTCTCCCACGTGACATTCTTTTCTAATCCATGCTTACATAGTACTTTCACGAACGGTATCTCCCTGCTTCTAAGTTGCTTCACACTGAACTCCAAAATACGATCCGGTTCTTCAACATATGTAAGATCTGGCTGTAAGTCCACATCTTCCGATATGATCTTAGAAGGATCATCCGATATATACTTTCTCAGTGAAGAAACATGGAACACATTGTGAACAACATATGTAGTGGGTAAATCTAATCTATAGGCCACCTTCCCAATCCTTTCCACTATCTCAAAAGAACCAATGTAGCGAGGACTAAGTTTGCCAACCTTGCCAAAACGAAGTACACCATTCATAAGTCTAATCTTTATAAAAATAAAGTCTCCCACACTGAATTCTACAAATCAGTGCTTAACATCATAATTCTTCTTCTGTCTATCTTGAACTGCTAGTAATCTATCCCTGATCAATCTGATTTTGCTTGTGGCATCATCAACAAGATCTGATCCAATTACCTTCCTCTCACCTGTCTCTGCCCAACAAAGAGGTGTTCTGCATTTCCTTTCATAGAGGGCTTCATAAGGCGCCATTCCTATGCTGGCTTGGAAATTATTATTGTAAGCAAACTCTATCAAAGGGATATGAGATTTCTAACCTCCACCAAAATCAAGAATACACAATCTCAATAAGTCTTCAAGAGTTTGAATAGTCCTCTCTGTTTGTCCATCAGTCCGAGGATGGAAGGCTGTACTGAATGTCAATCTAGTGCCCATAGCCTCTTGTACTTTCCTCCAAAGTCTAGAAGTAAATCTACCATCTCGGTCAGATATTATGGACTTAGGCACGCCGTGCAATCGTACAATCTCAGCCACATACAACATTGTGAGCTTTTCAACTGAATTAGTCAATCAGATAGGCAAAAAGTGAGCAGACTTTGTAAGCCTATCAATGACAACCCAAATAGCATCATGACCCTGTCGTGATCGAGGTAAACCTGACACGAAATCCATAGCGATATCATTCCACTTCCACTCTGGAATCGGTAAGGGTTGAAGTAATCCACTTGGCCTTTGATGTTCAGCCTTTACCAACTGACATGCAGTGCACTTGGTAATAAAATCAGCTACACTCTTCAATCCGGGCCATCAAAATAGACCCTTAAGGTCTTGATACATCTTAGTACTACCAGGGTGGATAGTATAAGCAGAGAAATGAGCTTTAGATAGAACATCCTTCCTCAAATCATCAACATTTGGTACACATACCTTGCCTTTATACCAAAGGATATTGTCCTCATCAAGAATAAAATCTTCTTCATGCCCAGCCTTTACTAACTGTATGGTTTTTACAAAATCTGGATCTTTCCATAAAGCTTCAGCTATCTTACTTTTCAAATCAGTTTGCACAGTCAACTGACTCAACCATCCTACATTTCCAGATGTAGGAAGTACCACTGATAACTCCAACCTATCCATCTCTTCAATCAGCTTCTCTTGTTGAGTTAGCAAATTATTTAACTTCGTAGGTAGTTTTCTACTCAAAGCATCAGCAACAGTATTGGCTCTTCCCGGATGATACTGAATGTTCAAATCATAGTCATTGAGCTGTTCCATCCATCTCCTCTGCCTCAAGTTTAGCTCTTTCTGAGAAAAGATATACTTCAAATTCTGGTGATCAGTGAACACTTCACAATGTACGCCATATAAGTAGTGTCTCCAAATCTTCAAGGAAAATACTACAGCAGCAAGCTTCAAATCGTGGGTTGGGTAGTTCTTCTCATGACTCTTCAATTGCCTAGAAGCATAGGCAACTACTCTCCCATGTTTCATCAAGACACAACCCAAACCCTTCAGCGACGCATCGCTGAAAATTTGAAATCCTTCAGTACCTGAAGGAATCGTAAGAATCGGTGCAGTAATCAAACGAGTCTTTAACTCTTGAAAGGCTTCCTCACACTGACTGCTTCACTCAAATTTAACGGCCTTCTGAGTCAATCTACTCAAAGGTACAGCAATCTTGGAAAATCCCTCTTTAAACCGTCTGTAGTAACCAGCTAACCCAAGGAAACTCCGTATCTCAGTCACTGTCATAGGTCTTGGCCATTCAGCTATAGCCTGCACCTTATGCTGGTCCACAGAAATACCATCTCCACTAATGACATGACCCAGAAAAGTCACATTCTTCAGCCAAAACTCGCATTTAGAGAACTTCGCAAACAATTCATTGTCTCTTAGAGTTTGCAACACTGCATGGAGATGATTGGCATGACGCTTTTCATCGCAAGAATAGATAAGAATGTCATCAATGAAGACAATGACAAACCTATCTAGCATTGGCTTGAAGACCCGATTCATCAAATCCATAAAAGCAGCTGGGGCATTTGTTAGCCCAAAAGGTAACACAGTAAACTCGTAGTGTCCATACCTTGAGCTAAAGGCTGTCTTCGGGATGTCTTCCTCCTTAATTCTCAACTGATAATAACCTGACCTCAGGTCAATCTTGGAAAAGACTGTGGCTCCCACTAACTGATCAAATAAGTCATCAATCCTCGGTAAGGGATACTTGTTCTTAATGGTAAGCTTATTCAACTCCCTGTAATCAATACATAGTCACATGCTACCATCCTTCTTCTTTACAAAGAGAACTAGTGCTCCCCAAGGTGAAGTGCTAGGGCGAATAAATCCCTTCTCCAACAATTCTTGCAATTGAGACTTCAACTCCTGAAGTTCCTTAACCGCCATATGATATGGTGCTTTTGAAATAGGCTCAGCACCATATACAAGATCGATTGAGAAATCAATCTCTCTAATAGGGGGCATTCTAGGTAAGACTTCAGGAAACACATCAGGAAAGTCTTACCACGGCAATCTCCTTCAATTCTGTTACTTGCTTGGAAGTGTCCCTTACATGAGCTAGAAAGCTTGGGTACCCTTTCAAAATTAAACTACAAGCCTTCATAGAAGAGATGATCATAGAAGATACACCTCGATCGTCCTGAAAGACAAGTTTCTCTCCTCCAAGAAACTTGATCTTCACCACCTTCTTATTGCAGTCTATGGAGATGAATTGATTTGACATCCAATTCATTCCTAAAATCACATCAAACTCCAGCAGGGGTAAAACTATCATCACAACATCAAACTCCTCGCAAATAGTGAGAAAAGTGGAAACACATAAGTGTAGCAGTCATACTGTATCCATCCGGTAACAGAACTGACAATACAGTAGGCATAGTGCAAACATCCAATGCATGCTTCTTAATGAACTCCTGACTAATGAATGAATGCGATGCTCCAATATCGAAAAGTACTCTACTAGAAAAATATTTGACATGAATAATACATGTAATCACATTAGGAGATTCCTTGGCCTCTTGTTGTGTAATGGCATAAACCCTTGGTTATACAATAGGTCTCGCAACCGGATGACTAGGCACTGAAGTAGAAGCAGTAGACTCTTGAGCTCTCGGTCTACCAACAGTAGAATGTCTCCCAGTACTCTGCTAAGGTGGAGGAGCACTAGATCTCCCCTCCCTTGGACCCTTTGGGCAGTTTCTAGCCACATGCCCAGGCTGATGGCAAAAAAAGCAAACATTGGAGCCCGATAAACATTCACCTTTATGCATCTTGCCACACTTGTCACAAGTTCTTGCACTTGAAGAACTCCCACTTCTATCAGTTCTGATCTTCTTGACACTAGAACCTCCAGAATGAGTCTGGAAGCTCCTGGTCTTCTCAAAGCCCTTCCTCTTATGTTGGAAATCTCTTCTCTTTTGAACAGTTTGAAAATTAATTTCTATTCTCCTTGCTTTTTCCACCAATACTGCATAATCATCAAAGCTAAAAGGAATCAATGGCTGACGTATAATATTGCGAAGCCCTGATAAGAACTTTTGGCACTTGTCCTCAGTAGTAGCAATAATCTGAGAGGCATAGCGGGACAGTGTGGTAAACTCAATTTCATACTGCATGACTGTTCGATCACCTTGCACCAGTCGCTTGAATCTCTTCTGCATCTGACTCCTCGCAGAAGGAGGCACGAACCAATCTCTGAAGACTTTTACAAAGTCCTCCCATAAGATCTGGGAAGCTGTTCTACCACCAAACTTCTCCAATGATTGTCCTCTCTACCATCTCTCAGCCTCCCCATCCAGAGCAAAGGTGGCTAAGGTCACCCTCCGATCAACATGACATTGCATACCCTCCAGTATCTTTTCAATCCTCAAAAGCCCGTTTTCAGCATCTACTGGCTCTCCTACTCCTGTAAAGAGAGGTGGTCGCATGTGTTGGAAAATCTTCAGATACTTACCTACCAATGGCTCTCTCCTGGAACTAGACTGGGTTGTTCCTGTGAATGCTGAATCAAGTGCGTGACAGCCGCCATCATCTGATTAAAAGTATCCATGGTAGTGCTACTACCACCAGCAGGATGAGCTACAGAGGGTACTGCATAAGGGCTTTTCTATAAAATGATATAAACATGAAATAACAAATGAACATGTAAGGAAAAGAATTCCTACCTCCAAAAATTTATGAATTCCTCCTCTTTAATTACTCTTCTTCTTGCCACCACCTAAAGAAAAATACTTTAACTTAAACATTTTGCCAAAATAAAATTTCTAATTCTTTTAGAAGCTTCCTATAATTTTCCTACACCTATTCTTAAGGTACAACATCATCAACCTCCTACCAAACTTTGATGCTTTTATTAATGAATTTCGGATTTAAATAAAATATAAATTATAGGAACCTAAAATTTCATCCAATTCATCCTAAGTCCTTCTAAAACATTCCTCTTTCTTGTACATATAAATAAATCATTATTATTTTCGGATTTAAATCATAAAATAATTAGGAAAATTATTTTTCTTCACAAAATTGAAATTTCTTTTATTTAGAGACCTCTCTAAATCATGGGGAATAACTAGGGCTGTCAAAAACGGGTTTCGGGTCGGGTTCGGGTCCAACCCGAAATTGACCCGACCCAATTCGGGTCAACCCGAACCCGACCCGTTTCTTGAAACGGGTCATTTTTGCTGACCCGGACCCGACCCGCCTCGGGTCCGGGTCAACCCGACCCGACCCGTTTAACCCGTTTCTGCACTTTAAAAAATTTAAACAGGTTTTATTGTTTTAATAATTTTAACTTTTAAATGGCTGAAAATCTGAAATGTAAAAACCAAGGGCTATTTTTTTTCAATTGCAAATCTTCAATTAATTTACATGTTACAAATTACAATTCGTCAATTACAAAGGTACAATCTCACATAACAGATGTAAATAAGTAAATAACTTAATATAAAAGCTTCAAGGTTCAAGACTTCAACTCTTCATTCTTCTAGCCTTCAATGGTTCAGACTCAACTGCTCATATAAGTCTCGAAGAATGTCTAAATTAGACAATCTATCTTCATTCTTCAATCACCTATGTACTTAGAGATATACCTGCAATAAACTTAATTAAACAAGTATAAAATTCTAAGTAAGTATCTGCTCTTTTGAAGTTGGATAATGTGGTAGTTGGGCTCAGGATCAAAAACCAATTGCTGAAGCCAATGATAAAAAACTCCCGGTTGCAGGTTGTGCCATCCATAGAATTCGGTTGCAGACGACCGCCGTCCAGGGAGCGGCTATGCAATTGAACATCATTGCCCCCATATCCAACTGCAAAAAAACCATCTCGGCAGAGTCTAGAGACTCCAAAAAATAACCTCCAGAAAATCGAGTACTCGAGTAAGCATTGAACATCAAATAATTTGAAACAGCAAGGCCCAGAAACAGAAAATCAAAATAGGAAATATGAATGCAGACTGTAGTTATGGCCTTATGAGAGCAATTAGAAAACCGAAAATAACAGGTCTCACAAATATAGCATGTTTCAGTTATGCAGCCAAACAGCAGGTCTCACAAATCTCATTCATGCACATATAAGTGCAATAAAAATAGATATCCAAACTCCAAAGCAGCAAGCCGGATCTAACAAGTAACAACTCATTCCCAACTCACAAGTCACAACTCACAAGCCAGTACTCAGTACTCAGTACTCAGTAGCATAATTCAGGAAATAAGAAGAGTGCAGCCCGCAGCCGTGCAGGTCCATAGTGGCATAGTTCATGAAATAAGAAGAGTCCAGATTACGTAATACATAAATACTGACAGAATTTATAGTAAATAATACTAATAGCATAGCTGGTAGACTTTAAGAACCATATATTACTTAATAACAGAACTTGCCCCAGCTTCATCTTCAACTCGATTTACTGTTAAAGCAAGAATATCTTCAGTGACACCTTCAAGTTCAAGGTCATGCAAAACTGCAAAAAATAAAAATAAAAATTCATAACCATTACTAATTGTAATCATTCAAGATATTGAATAAAGTAAAAGTTGCAGTCGGATATGCACCCTTGTCACCATATAACCAATCCTTAGCACAAACCAAAGCCTCAACAATATCAGGTTTCAATGAACTTCGATATTGATCAAGGATTCGACCACTGTTGCTAAATGCACTTTCAGAGGCCACTGTTGTTATAGGAATACACAAAACGTCACGTGCCATTGCAGAAACTTCAGGGAATCTATATTGATTGCCTTTCCAGAAATGTAGTATATCTAGCTCAATTTTTCTATCAAGTTTAGGTTCATCAAGATATATCTCCAATTCAGATTTTTTCGGCAAATAAACCTCCTCTTCAAATGAATCGAAATCTTGTTTGGGAAAGGTGGAGTATAACAGATGAAACCAATTAATTTATGAAATCAAATAACAACAGAACATTAATTAACTAATTACCTGAAGGAATTGAGATTGGATAACAGTAGAAGAACTACAATTGGAGCATTCAGTTTGTGGCCTTTCTTGAGAATTTGAAGCAGATGCAACATTCCCACTAGTGTTTGTGTAATTGGAGAATAATGAGAACAATTTATCCTTTACTTTCTTAAGCTCAAGTACATAATCCCCTACATATAACCTCCTATAGCACCATTCCACAAATGTGAATTTATATCTTGGATCAAGAATAACAGCAATTGCAAGAATGACACTAAATTCAGACCAATATTTCTCAAATTTTGCAATCATCCTTAAGGCCATTTCCTTTAAGTAATCATGACCCTCTAACAACTCATGTTTCAATGCGGCATAAGCCGTCGAAATGCAAGGAAAATAAAGATTTGTTGTTGGGTACTTTGTGCCAGATATCACACAAGTTATATTGTAGAAAGGCCTTAAAAAATTAGAAATATTGTCAACTATCTCTCATTCTGAATTAGATGGACAATTTATAGTTGGAGTCACCCAATTGTAGGTGCTGAAATGCCCTTCGATAATACAAAGCACTGTCTAGCATTATGAAAGTGGAGTTCCACCTAGTAGGAACATCTTGTCGTAGACCCCTTTTAGATTCCAAACAACTCTGCTTAACACAATCAAGAAATTTTTGCTTCCTTGCTTGAGAGCCTTTGACATATTTTATGCTCTCCCTGATTTTGGAGATTGAACCATTAATCTCCTTCATACCCTCTTGGACAATAAGATTAATAATATGTGCGGTGCATCTTAAATGAAAAAACTCACCTTCACAAAGAAGGGCACTCCTCAAATTCATTTGGTTTCTCAAGTAATCAACACAAACATTATTTGCAGAAGCATTGTCTAATGTAATACTGAAAAGCTTAGATTCTATTCTCCACTCAATAAAAAGACATTGCAATTTCTCATAAAGCGAAATACCGTCATGAGGTGGTGGCATAAAAGAAAAACTAATGATCTTTTTATGTAGATGCCAATCATTATCAATAAAATGCACGGTCAAGCAAATAAATCCATCAGTGTTTATAGATGTCCACAGGTCAGATGTAACACAAACTCTGCTAGAGCACTTAGATAACTGAGAACGAATATTTGAAATTTCTTTAACAAATAATTTCTTGCAATCATTCCTTGCTGTATTCCTAGAAAATAGTTGAACATCCTTACGAAGATAGCTCAAAAGTGCTCGAACACCCAACCATTCTACACATTGGAAGGGCAAATCATGCATAATTATGCAAGCAGTAAATAAATCACGAAATTCTAACGAGTCAAACATATGATCAGTCATAGCAATAGAAGAATTTGAGGTGCTTTGCAATATGAGCTGGCCAATGTCACGTAGATTTCTTTTCTTGCAATTTTGCAAATGTCTTCTTAAGTTACCAGTCCTATTTTTACTCTCACACAAGTATTGTGCACCACATGTTTTATATTTACATCTTTGCTTACCATCTGTAGGATTAGAAAGCATCTCAAAATGGCCCCAAACCTGGGAAGTCATCATCCTACGCTTCTTAATTACCACTGAACCATCATTAGATGGCTCTACCACGTTATCTTCAATGTGAACTTCCTCATTCTCATCAATAAAAAGTTCAGGAAGTGTGTTTGAATCCTCCATCTAATAAACCAATTAAAGAATTTATCAATTTAGTCCATATTATACATAACAAAAAGTCAATAGCCAAACACTAAGTTGGTATCAATAAGACATTAATTGCATATTAACAAACACTTGACTTCTCCGAATATATTTAAAGAAACTGATGCACGAACATTCAAACAATCATATTGCCATATTGGTTCAGCCATTCAGTAGAGAACGATCATGCAGCCATGCAGCCGCAGGATTAGAGGAACTCAAACAGTCATGAATCATTCAAGTTCTAGTCACAAGGATTTACAAAAGGCAGCACCAACAACCCAAAAAAATTTTCATTCAAGATCATGCAGGAACAGAGGAACTGAATCGGCATCCAGAGAAAAAAAATTACAAAAGGCAGTATCAACAATAAAGTATAAACCCTAAGCCAAAAATAGCTTAAATCCTACCCTAACAAGGATGATACTTGAAGTTGAAGTCTTCAACCATAGATACAATAAACCCTAAGCCCTAATCGGCAAATAAAAAGGAAATTTGCATAATAGCTTAAATCGGAAGAAATAACCGAACAAGGATGATACTTGAAGTCTTCAACCAAGATAATTCTAAAATGATAGCAACTAATTAGCAAGAAAGAACAAACTGAAAAGCTACGAGCCTTCAGGGTTCGAGCAAGAAGGAGAATAGGAGATTAAAAATATACTAATAGAGGAAATGAGGAATAGACGACGCGTCGACGACAACGACGCGTCGACGACATCGACGAGGCGACGAGGAGAGAAGCTCCGTGAAGGAGGCAGACGCAGGAACTAGGAAGCCAGGAAGGAGACGAACTGACGAAGAGTCGAAGATGGAACTTTCGTTGAGTTGAAATGTGCCCTAAAATGTAAAATCTAAAGCCTAAATTAAATCGCACCGTCGCATTACTCGCATACTCGCACGAATCGCTGGACAGCGCGGGTTGAAGTGGGTCATTTCCGGGTCAATATCGGATTTCCGTGTCAACCCGGACCCGACCCGATATTTAAAACGGGTCGAAAAATGTAACCCGAACCCAAAAAAACCGGGTCGTGTTCGAGTCGGGTTTTCGGGTCGTGTCATATATTGACAACCCTAGGAATAACTTTAGTGAACATGCAACTTTAGAATCCCTAAATTAGGAAAAACCCTAAACTTTCCCTAATTTTTAAAATTAAATTTCCTTATGAAAACTTTGCATTTCTTAATCCAAAACCCTTCCCTCACCTTCTTCTAACAATTTCCATTAAAAAAATCATAAATAGAGAAACCCTAATTTTCGGATTTTGTGTTTTGCTTAAAAAAATTTGACATGTAGGGTAGAAAAACCTAGATCAAAGCTAACCCTAAATGTTTCCTAAAGAAATGATCCAAAAAAATCAAACCCTAAATCTTTGCTTCAAGAAAATCTCATGAGAAATACAAGATTCTTAAAGAATATCTTACCTTCTAGCTTTTCCAAGTCTTCCTCTATCTTTTTCCTAAAAGCGCTCGCCGGAAATCTCGCCCGCCGAGCTCTCCCGTCGCCACTCCTCCTCTCTCGCGTGCGGCCGAAGGAAACAACAAGGGACCGAAATGTTCGGTCCCTTAGGCGTATGAGGGGGCTTAAGGAGATTTAGGAAGTAAAATTATGCATGTACCCTTCTCCCCTAAGTTATTCTATTTTCTCATGAAGGGCAAAACGTGTAAATAAAGGCAAAAGTTACTTAAACGAACTACGGCGAATTTTAACTTCAAAACCGTGCGAAATTAACTACAAGTTCTATATAGCGTTTCGATCAAAATTTCGTGACGAATTTAATAAAATTTATTTCGTCGAATTCTGACGACATCGAAATTTCACTTAAATTAGTCGCGGCGCATCGATATGCGTGTGACGCACTCAAATGACGAATTCCGGGTTTTATATGAACTCACAAAGAGATCACAAAGAACTCACTAAGAGATCTCAAAGAAATTGAACTCACAAAGAAAACAAAAGAGCAAGAAATTTCATTCAATAATAATCAATCTCATACAAGATACAAGGTCCATATATATAGGCTCGACATGACAACTAGTACAAAAGTCTATTATGCCCCTTGGGCTACAAAAGCAATCAAATACCCATAAGGGAAAAAATGAAAAAATTGAAAATAAATGCATAATACATAAGATGCAAATACAAATAATCATCAATAGTAAAGGCTCTCCATCATGGCCATCGATCGCCGGTGTCGCCTCTGATAAACGCGTCGGAATCTCCTGTCGATGTCCCCATCATGTTTTATTTGATTTAATATCTTGTTGCTTAGTGAGCAAATTCACCATTATACTCATAATGCATTTACATGCGAATTATTATGTCATTTTCAATTTCCTTTCAAAAATATGAAAGAATATACATATTTGGAACTAGTACAAGTATTTTATGTATTATTACATTGTATTTTTTTTGGATATATTACTTAACCTGATTTAGTTATGTAAAAAATTTGCATTTATTTCTTCTAAATTCTAGTAATATCTGTAACACACAAATTTTAATGCCCATCCCATGTTTTGCTAATTAGATCTTATAGTTTTTGAGATGTTATGGACTCATGCCTTTTTATAAGACTTGAGCTTGTTAAATTAACTTTTGTTTTTCTTAAACTGGGAATCGCAGGACCTTCATAAGGCATATGCTGCTACATTTGCTCCATTTTGGAATGATATCATAAAAAGTCTTAGAGAAGAAGATTATATCAGCAATAGGCAAATGATAATATATACTTATTTGCATATCTTTTGATCTCTTTAATGTTCACAATTTATGTCGGCAGCAATGAAAGCCTTCCAAGTGTCTTTCAGGGAAATGGATTTGCTTTCTATGCCAAGCAATTCAGGAAGTTTAAGATTAGTTCAGTGGCCATTATTTCTTTTGAGTAGCAAGGTCTACCTCTTTCTTAGCTTTGAGCTTTCCTTCCTGGAATGCTTTTTTGGGTATTTTGCATTTTAGTCATTCCTAACTGCTTCAGTTGTTTTTCTAGATCCCATATGCCCTTGAATTGGCTGGATCCTGTGAGGATAATCAAGCTGATCTATGGAACAGAATATCTAGGGATGAGTACATGGCTTATGCTGTTCAGGAATGCTACTATAATGCTCAGAACATTCTACAATCTATAATTGATGATGGAGAAGGAAGACTTTGGTATAAAACATTTTTTAGGATGCTAAAGTTACAATTGGTATTTGTTTTTTATGCTTCATTTTGATTAGAACTTAAGCTTTACTCTTTATTGATCCCTATTTCAGGGTTGAACGGCTATTTCGTGAGATTAACAACAGTATATCAGAGAGCTCTCTTTTGGTTACTGTGTTACTTAAGAAACTGCAGCTGGTAGCATCTAGACTTAACGCTTTGACGGGACTCCTAGTAAGCATTCAATTGAATAAAATGCTTATTAGTTTTTATATGTTTCCTCAAGTGTGTGGGCTGTTATAAAGTTTCTTTTCTAGTATACTGACAAAATTTTGTGTAGCTGATACTTCACATTTATTCATTTATATTATTCTATTTTTAAACTTAACCCCATAGTGTTTGAGGAAAGCATTTTTCTTAAATCTATTTTTAAGATTTCTTTTATATGTGAGAAAGTTGGCCCTTATACATCTTATGATTGGTGAAGTGACATGCAATGCATGAAGATCTCAGTGAAGTAGGGTATTGCTAGTGGTTGATGCACATAGCTTTCTGCATTTTTCCATGACTGTATTTTTATGAAAATCTTATGATTGGGCTGATGATTCAAAAAATGGGAATATTCTCTTGAATATGCCTGTCTATCTTACGTCCTTGCTCTAATCAAGTAATCTCTATTTATCTGTCACGATAGTCTTGTGGATAGCCATCATATATTAGCCTCAGCCAGTGAGCCTTTTACCTTGTTTACAGTCATGGATGAGTTGGAAGGTGAGGGATGATAGGGAATTTTTGTTAACCTATTTGAAATATTTTGTAATCGAGTACGATATAGAAAATTATAGATTATTTAGAAGGATAAAGTTATTATTTCAATGTGGGCTCAATAACAAAATAACAAAAGGAACTTATATATAAGGATAAAATTTTATGTTCCAAAAGATTCTCATATATAAAATTATGGATTGAGTAGGATTTATTTTACTCTAGGGTGCAGGTTCCCCATAAAGGACAAGCCCCTATGGATAATTATTCCTTAGGAGTGTTTGACACTTGAATTTTTTTTTGTTTAAAATAATAATTTTTTAATCAAGTTATTTGCTAACATTTTATATAATTTTAAGAATTTTATTTTAAATATTTGGTCTTTGGAATTGTAAAGGTGATTGGAATAACTTAGAATTGATTTCCTATAGGAAATGTGGAATTGATGAGTACTTTATTTGGAGAAGCTTAGAGGTACGTAAAATTATTCTATGTTGGCTTTATATTTTAAAATTGAACTTATATTAAAGTTGACTAATTTATTTAAAAGCGGGGCTTATCTTCTAACAACATAAGATTGATGACATTGTTAGAAAAGTGAGGACTTATGACAAAATGATGTGAAACCTCATAGGAATTGCACGTAGTAATTTATAACGACTGAATTAGGCATCAAAACTTAAACTTAATGTTTCACTTTGAAAAGATTTTACGAATTTAAAATTGTATAAATTGATATGACAAGTAACCATACAATAGAAAACAAGATCTCAAAATAATATCAAGATTATAATGTAAATAAGTAGTGCAACAAACAAACAATCCACCACGTAACAAAGAGAAAATTCACCTCGAGTTTCCCTCACTCACACTCTTTAAGGGTTAGAGAAAGAAGAATCGCCACAATCTTGAACCACGAAGGAGAGGAAGCCGGGGTAGAGATCCAACAAAAGTTAGCCGGAGGAGCTTTGTGTAGATGACCGGTGATCCACCAACGTCCCTTCCAAGAAGGTGGGTAAGCAAGAGGGCCGGCCAAGTGTGGAGGGAATTAGGGTTTGTGGGGTCTAGGTTTGGGGTTATGGAAAGTGATGTGAAACGTACATGCATGGATGAATTGCTTTAAGGAATTTGCACACGTAATATTCCTGGAATAAAGAATTATATCTTAATGCTGAATTTAACGACACAATAAAACACTAAGAGCGGTAAGACGAGCTTAGGATTAATCACGTGCATAAAAGTTAAAATCAGAAAACAATCAATTTAATCTAATGTTGCATACGTGGATGGTTTCAATAATAAATCCCTATGCTAACAATAAGATTAGTCACTACAAGAGATCCCTCACTCAACTCTTCTAATTATTAGGCTTTAGCGGGGAAGTATTAATGTGATCGTCATGAATCTATTAAGACCACAGTTGAGAAGCAACATCGAAGATAAAAGAGTCGGGTGAAGAGTTTACCCAAATACAAGAGAGATGCGAGCTCCGGGTAAGTCGTTGGAAGGTTGAAATGAAAGGGGACAGCAGTTCGGTTGGAAAGACAGCATCAGAGAGGTTCAGGATCCTCTGGACAGCAATCTTGGCACGTTGGAAAGTTCTGGACAGCCACCCCGCAGTTTCCAGAAAATCTGGACAGCAAATAGAGGCTTTCCGGATGGCGACACAGCATTAGGAACCTGCTGGAACCTTTGGGCAGCAGCTGTGGGGCTTCAGGACAGCGAACCGGAGGTTCTAGGAGAGCAGGACAGCAGCTCGTCTAGCCTAAATTTTTAGGACAGCAGCCATGAACTTTCAGGACAGCAAACAGGAGTATCCGGACAGCAGGACAGCCCCTGATCTTTGCAGAAACTCCATGAACAGCAGCTGTAGGGTGCTGGAAATCTTCTGGACAGCAAATTGTAATCTCCCAAAAGTGCAAGACAACAAGTGCTTGATTGAGAGGGGATTAGCTTAGATGAAAAGGAGAGGAGGGAAAGTTAATAAATCTGAAATTAATTCAGATTTAAGTGAATTTAGAGGGAATTGAATTTGAAAATTTAAATTCAAATCCAATTAAGGCTTATGTTTCATTGGCATTTAATGGGTAATACCCATTAATGGGGCCGGCAGTTTCAAGAGAGAGGGAGGGATTTGGGGAGGGGATTTGTAACTTCCAAATCAATTTATGTCATTTAGGAAAGAGAATGACAACTCAAATCTAATTTGAAATTCAAATAAGCTTGGAGTTATGCACTTTCCTAATTTAGGATTCCCTATATTGGAAGAATTTGAAATTCGAATTTGAATTTCAAATGAATTCAAATTTTTCCTCTCATGCTTGAGCTAAATTAGGAAGTCATTATGGTGATTGAAATCATCATAATGAGGGGAAATTATGATGGTGGCCGGTGGCAAAGGGGGAAGGGGGGCGGCTAGATGGCGGGTTGAGGCTAGGTAGGTGGGTTGGATTTTGGTGGTGGAGCTAGAAGATGAATTGGGTGGAGGAGGTTGAGCCACCGGTGGTGGGGAAGTTGGAAGGGGTGGTGGAGTGAGTGGGGGAGAAAGGGGATGACAAGAAAATACAAATAAGGTAAAAGTAAGCTAATGAACTCACAAAGAGATCGTAAAACCGCGAACCTTGGACTCTTCCAAAGGTTGACCGGTATTGCGATTGCCCACACCTTGGGTCTCTCCTCCAATGAACTCACTTAGAGATCAAGCAAAGAAAAATAAGATTTCATTTCAATATTCATCATCCCCTCTCTAAGAGGAGGAAGGCTTAAATAGCCAAATACATGAAGAAAAATAAAAGACACAATTTCCCCTAGGGCAAACATAAGACAAAGCCCTCAAGTGAGGGTAGAAAGGGAAAAGTACAAATAACAAATCAAATACATCAAAATAAGTAGACACGATCATAGCCGTTGATCTTCGATGTCCTTATCATTCTCCCCAGGTGGGAGAAAACTCGACTCCGTCGAGTGGGTGTCTCTAGAACTCTTGTGTATCTAATTCGGTCAGCTGTATCTCCTTGCGCTCTGATATTATGTATCTTCTGACTCTGGTGTACCTCTCCACCTCATCAGCTATCTTCTTCGTCCACCCTCAATTGTGGAAATAATGTCATCACTCAGAATCATGTCAATTCGCTATAGGTAATTTAGGAATATTTGGGGAGTGGAGGTAGGCTGGGGTTCTCACAGGGTGAGGTCACACAAGACTCAATTTGAAGTGGGGTGGTGGGTTAAATCTGGACCCTCATAAGTTACTAAATCTTCTATGTTAATAGAGGGATAAAGATTGAACTCTGCAAGTAGAGCCACCACGTAAGCGCTATCAATGATTTTCTTGACTGTTTTAATTGGTCTCGCACTTCTAGCATGTGATTCCTTTATAGTTCCTTGTGGGAATTGCGCCGGACGAATCCGCACCGTCGCTGAATTACCAACCTCAAAAGTTTTAAATTGTCGTTTACGAATTCAACATAAAGACTATAATTATTATTGTTCTATTCAATTAGGTGTGCAATTTCCTTAAATAGGTCATGCGGATGCGATGTAAATGCAGCATGTGCTATGCAAATTCATATGTCTAAAATTCAAGACTCAACAAGATAACTAATATGAGAATGAAGTGGTGCAAGAGATTGAATATGCAAGATGAATGAAAAGTAGATTCACACACAAACTTTAAACAAAGAAAATTTTGAAAGACAACGGACTACAAAACACATGCACATCAACATACTAACTCACACAAACACAGCTAGAAAAGGTGGACGAGTCATAAGAAAAAAAAAAAGGTCTAAAGTGTTCGGTCTAAGGGAACTGGTGTAGGGGGAGCAATGAAGACATTCTTAACTACCATGGTACTTCTATGGGAAGTCTCAGTTAAAGTCGTAGGTAGTCTCCTAGGGTCGACAGTGTCATCTAGTAAATTCATCCAACTAGGAGAGAGATTGTCCTTAACAGGGAAGGACATGTTGGAGGAGTCATGGATATGATAAGAAGATGGGTCCCGACTCACTACCATAAGGGGATAGTCCAAAGAGTCACCAGCAGGTATGAGACTCAAGAAATGGGGTAAGGTATTCCTATCAGAAGTGGGCACAACAGTTAGAGTGGTGACATTAAAGCATATATGGGCTAAGACTCTCTCTAACGTTGTTGTCGGTACGAGGAATGGAGAGATAAGTCCAATCAAGAAAGACACACTCGTTAAATTGTAACTCTAGATGAGTCACTCCTAAACTAGACTCCAATAAAACAAAAGGAAATTCATTACTCAAATTCGGCTCAAAAACTTTCAGACCCAAATCAGTATCTTCCGAACTCATAGTACTATGCTCAATAGAATCAGGATAAATGGGTTTAGGGTCAATTAAATCGGGAATTAAATCAGGTAGTAAGTGTCGTTGAACCACTTCCGACTCGAGACTATTACCATCAAGGTTCTCCAAAGTCAACTCAGTAGGTAATACGACTAAATCAAGATCTTCCGAATTTAAATTCAATGTGTCCAAGGCTAGATTGGCTTATTTCAAAATCATATTCCTATCATCCAGGCATACTTTGTCCAAAGATTTATCATCGGGGAGACTAGGATCGGGGTGGGTTAAGGTGTCGACGTTTAAAGGTTCTAACTTTCCTAGCTCAGGGTTTAAGTCATGCCGGGAGTCTGACTTAATCACTTTAGTTTCATCCTCAAAGAAGTCCTCATTATCATTAGTATCCACGAAATGGATGTATTCAGTCTCAGGTTCAGTAGATTTCTTCTTTTTAATGCAATTCTTTATTAAAATCACACTTGCAGGGTCAAGGACTGGGGAGGTTAAAGGTTGACTGGGATGGCTAGAAGTGGGTCCAAGTGGGGAGTCATAAGAGATTGGTCTAACAGAAGACCCAGTAGAGGGTCGGCCATCAAGGTTAGGTGAAGGCCTATAGGGTGAGGCAGCAACCCGGATGTTACTAATGGGTGGGTGGTCTTGACCACAGTAAGGTCTACGGGTTGTCCCAATGAAAGAGGTAGGGTGATGCTCTAGATGACGGTCACTAGTAGAGGGTTGGTATTTTAAATTAAGATCTCGCCTCATGTCTTTCCAAGTAGGGTACTCACCGCGAGACTCTTTATGATCTTCCATCCTTACCCAAAATTGAAGAGCTCGACCTTTAATGTGAGACTTAGCGATACTAATCTGGTGGGACTCAGGGATATGACATGGTTCAAAATATTCCTCTAGTTGTCTAACCCATTCCCTAAGGTATTAAGGGTCCGAGGAACCATCAAAGGTGGGTAGACGGTAAGGTGGCTCAAAGTGATGTCGTTGTGGCTTAAACTCTGGTCTAGGTTGAAAAGCAGAGTGGGACACATAATTCGAGTGGGGATAGTCAATAGGTTTCTCCGTCATAATTCTAGTCATAGTGCCCACTAGGTTAACGATGTCATCTAAACTCTTTTGGAGTTTTATCGGGTCCATTGGGAAGCGTCAAGTGACACTCAAAGATGATTGGGTGTAAAGGACGTCAAGTAGACTCTAAGTTAGGCTCACTTAGACTCACTACAGGGTGCAGAAAAGTTTGGACAGCAAACCACAACAGTTGGTGAAGAAGCCTAAGTGTTTAGGATGGGTTTTGGGATGTGGACAGCACCTAAACACTAGGTTAGGGTCACCTAAAGCTCTCTAAATGTTGTAGAAATTACCTGGACAGCACACTACAATGCTTGAATAAATGCGTTAAGTGTTGTGTTAGGTATCTAGAGTGTGTACAGCACTTAGGTACATGAAATGCTAACCCAAAACTCACTAAATGCGTGCAGGAAAACAGTGGACAGCAAAATAAAACAGTGATGCAAACATATAATGCGATGGTATGCATGTAAACAAGCTAAGGGAAGTTAAATTAAATTCCTAGGATGCATCTAGCACATGTAAAGCATGCTAACCTGGCTCTGATACCAAGATGATGTGAAACGTACATGCATGGATGAATTGCTTTAAGGAATTTGCACACCTAATATTCCTGGAACAAAGAATTATATCTTAATGTTGAATTTAACAACGCAATAAAACACTAAGAGCGGTAAGACGAGCTTAGGATGAATCACGTGCATAAAAGTTAAAATCAGAAAACAATCAATTTAATCTAACGTTGCATACGTGGATGGCTTCAACAATAAATCCCTATGCTAATAATAAGATTAGTCACTACAAGAGATCCCTCACTCAACTCTTATAATTAGTAGGCTTTAGCGGGGAAGAGTTTACCCAAATACAAGAGAGATGCGAGCTCCGGGTAAGTCGTTGGAAGGTTGAAATGAAAGGGGACAGCAGTTCGGTTGGAAAGACAGCATCAGAGAGGTTCAGGATCCTCTGGACAGCAATCTTGGCACGTTGGAAAGTTCTGGACAGCCACCCCGCAGTTTCCAGAAAATCTGGACAGCAAAATAGAGGCCTTCCGGATGGCGACACAGCATTAGGAACCTGCTGGAACCTTTGGGCAGCAGCTGTGGGGCTTCAGGACAGCGAACAGGAGGTTCTAGGAGAGCAGGACAGCAGCTCGTCTAGCCTAAATTTTCAGGATAGCAGCCATGAACTTTCAGGACAGCAAACAGGAGTATCCGGACAGCAGGACAGCCCCTGATCTTTGCAGAAACTCCATGGACAGCAGCTGTAGGGTGCTGGAAATCTTCTGGATAGCAAATTGTAATCTCCCAAAAGTGCAAGACAACAAGTGCTTGATTGAGAGGGGATTAGCTTAGATGAAAAGGAGAGGAGGGAAAGTTAATAAATCTGAAATTAATTCAGATTTAAGTGAATTTGGAGGGAATTGAATTTGAAAATTTGAATTCAAATCCAATTAAGGCTTAGGTTTCATTGGCATTTAATGGGTAATACCCATTAATGGGGCCGGCAGTTTCAAGAGAGAGAGGAAGGGATTTGGGGAGGGGATTTGTAACTTCCAAATCAATTTATGTCATTTAGGAAAGAGAATGACAACTCAAATCTAATTTGAAATTCAAATAAGCTTGGAGTTATGCACTTTCCTAATTTAGGATTCCCTATATGGAAAGAATTTGAAATTCGAATTTGAATTTCAAATGAATTCAAATTTTCCCTCTCATGCTTGAGCTAAATTAGGAAGTCATTATGGTGATTGAAATCATCATAATGGGGGGAAATTATGATGGTGGCCGGCGACAAAGGGGGAAGGGGGGCGGCTAGATGGGGGTTGAGGCTAGGTAGGTGGGTGGGATTTTGGTGGTTGAGCTAGAAGATGAATTGGGTGGAGGAGGTTGAGCCACCGGTGGTGGGGAAGTTGGAAGGGGTGGTGGAGTGAGTGGGGGAGAAAGGAGATGACAACAAAATACAAATAAGGTAAAAGTAAGCTAACCAACTCACAAAGAGATCGTAAAACCACGAACCTTTGACTCTTCCAAAGGTTGACGGGTATTGCGATTGCCCACACCTTGGGTCTCTCCTCCCATGAACTCACTTAGAGATCAAGCAAAGAAAAATAAGATTTCATTTCAATATTCATCATCCCCTCTCCAAGAGGAGGAAGGCTTAAATAGCCAAATACATGAAGTAAAATAAAAGACACAATAGCCCCTAGGGCAAACATAAGACAATGACCTCAAGTGATGGTAGAAAGGGAAAAATACAAATAACAAATCAAATACGTCAAAATAAATAGACACGATCATAGCCGTTGATCTTCGATGTCCTCGTCAGAAAGAGCATTAAATATGAAATTAATTTCAGATTTAATTAAATGAGGGAAAAGAATTTGAAATTCAAATTCAAATTCAAATATGGGTTAGGGGAATTAGGGTTATTAAATCCTCTTTAAAATTAATTACCCGGGAGGTTAATTAATTAAGAGAATTAAATTAGGGTGGAGGGAAGGATTAGAATTCAAAATTTGAATTCAAAATTTGGAGCATGGGGAGGGCCGGCGACATATGGAGAATAGGGGGGAGATTGTGAAGGGTTTAATAGTTTCCTAATGCACTCCTATTAATTAGGGATGAAATAGGAATGACCAATTTAATTTAAAATTAAATTAGATCCCAATTTATAAACTTTCCTAATTTAGCTTTCTTAGTTTAGGAAAATATTGAAATTCAAAATTTGAATTTTAAATTATTTAGATCTTTCCCCAAACCAATTAGGCTATTTTAGGTAGGTGTTAATGATGATTATGAATGAAATATTACAGCTTTTTTTGTTTGATCTCTTTGTGAGTTCTTGAGAGGAGAAATCCTAGGAGAGGGCTTTGTATCACCCGTCAAGGATGAATTAAGGCTCATAGCGGGGGGAACTAATAGGAATTAAATGGATTGGAGAGAGAGGAGGGGCCGGCCTAGAGAGGGAGAGGAGAGAGGGTGTCCAAATTCGTTGAATGTGATGATTGATTTAAATCTGAATTAATTTCAGATATGAGAATATTAGGGAAGTTTCCAAATGAAATTGAACTTATTTTTGGAAAGGATTTCAAATTTAAATTGATTTGAAATTAAAATTTGAAAACTTTCCTAAATTAAGACGTTGAATGAAAGGAAAGTCTTGAATAGGAATTCGAATTTGGATTGAAAGGGGGATTGGGGAAAAGAAGCCGGCGGTTAGGCTAGGAATTAAGGTTAGGGTTAGGTGGCCGATGACTTTAAGAGGGAAAGAGGGATTAGGTAAGGGACTTTATGGCTTGCCTAATCAAAGCTATTTAATTGATGAGAAGAAATTAAATCAAATCCAATCAGAAATTTAATTGGACTTAATTTAAACAACTTTCCTAAAATAAGAGTTCTTATTTAGGAAATAAATTCAAATTCAAATTAATTTGAATTTTGAATTCGAATTCATTACCAAATTAAGATGTATATAATAGGAAGGTTTTGAATACTAGATGAAATTGTGGGAGCCAATGGAGAGAAGAAGGTGGCTAGCGGCTATGGAGGTATTTGGGTTTTGGTTTTTGAGAGCGTTGGCGGTTTGGAGTGCGGGAAACCTGGCCAGTTAAGCTTAGGAATGAGATGGGGAATTTTAGCAGGGAAGAAGAGGGGATTGTGGGAAGAGGCCGGCGGGTTTTGGTGGAGGATGGGATGAAGCCGGCGGGATTGGAGGGAGAATGGAAATGGCGATTAGGAAAATAAGGAGAAAACAAAACAAAGAAAAAAAAAGATATTACCGCTAGCCTTGGACTGATGAGGTCATCGATAGGAGATTTCGGCGCATCTATCAGAGACGACCACGGAGAGCGACGACCATGATTGCGAGTCTTTATTATTGATTTTTACCTGTACCATCAGTTTTATTATTATGCTTTTTTTTTCGTAGTTTCCCATTTTACCCCTGAGGGTAGTAGTTGCTTTTGTAGCCCCAAGGGGCATTTTAGACTTTTGCACTTTATTTTCTTTGGAGCCTATTTATATGGCCATTGTATCTTGTGTGAGGATTATTGAATTATTGAATGAAAATTTGTGATTTGTGTTCTCTTTGTGAGTGCCAAAGATGTGGATCTCTTTGTGAGTTCCATTAGAGATCTCTTAGTGAGTTCTCGAATTATTACGTGCGATCATCTTCTTCCATCCACACATCTCCCGCATACAATTCGCAATCGTGGAAAGGAGCCAACTTCTCGTGTGCAGCTCGCTTCCTTGGAGCCCACCCGCCGGCCACCCTAGGCCCGCCGGCCAATCACCTTGCCGCCGGCCATCCTTCCCCCTCCACCTCCTCTCCAATTTTCTTCCCCCACCAATTCCTCATGGAAATTTGAAATTTTCAAATTTCACTACTTGCCAAATTGGGAATTTCCAATTTTGGAAAGTTTTGAAAATTAATCCAAAACAAAAATTGCATGAGAGTGGATTAAATTTTCAGAATTTCCTAGTCAATAAATCCTATTTGGAAACCTCCATCCCTTCTCCCCAATTTCCTCTCCCTCTAGCCCATGCCGCCGGCCCCCCTATGGGAAAACCCATTAATGCTCCATTACTCCTCCTAAAGCCTATTTGAAATTCAAATTAGCATTAAAACTTTCCCTCCAATCCTCCTAAAATTGAAAATAAGTTCAGTTTTCTCCCCCCATAATCCCTCCATAATTGAAATTTTCAATTAATGCATTAATTACATTAATTGGAATTTCAAACCCCTAAATCCCTCCCTCCTAATTTCACAAAAACTGAAAGCAAACTTCAGTTTTCTCATCCAGCCGCCCCCCTCCCCTCCCTCCTTGCTCTCCCGCCGGCTTCCCCCCTCCCTTAACCAAGCCGCCGCCCCACTTGCTCTCCTTGGGGAGATCTTGCTTGCGGCAACCATGCGGATCCACTCCAAGGATGCATGGACGAACCCGAGTGGAACTACGGGTTTGAATACGACCGTAACGGAAGAGTCAACATCTTGCGATCACAATTCTTTTACGTCGGATTTGACTTCGACGATATCGTCGAAGAATATTTGGACCGCATCTTGCCGACGCTTGTAGACTCCATTGATGAACACTTCTCCGTCTACACTTGGATTATCAAAGGTCGAGCTCCCGCGCCTCCTCCGCCTCCGATATCCTCTTCCATGGCAACGTTACTGGGTACCTCCGTCTTAGTGGCAACCTCCATGCTAGTTTGGACAATCTTCCGTCGCTCAACTTAGTCTCCGTAGGAAGAGAGTGTTAAAGGTCTCAAAGTGTGAACAACTTGGTATTAACTGTGGGATTTTTTATTTACTAGCCTTTGTTTTATGTTTTCCTTTGCATTTGCTTAAACGATTTAGCTCTCTCGTTGTAGTTTCTTTGCCTAGCAAATTGAACACCGCGAATTATTTATAATTGACTTGACTTTGATGCATGATTAAATAATTTGTGGAGCTAACATTTAATTCTCTTTTAAATTCTTGTGTAACTCCCCATTGCATCACATCATGGACTCTTCCAAAGACTGATGGGTGATACGATGCCCTTCACCAAGGGATTTTAAGCCACGAGCTCGGACCCATCTTGCGGCTGGTGGAAACCATGATTCCCTCCATAGGGATTCTCACTAACGTTCTTCCCAAGAACAAAAGTATAGAACAAAATTTTTTGTTTAAACTCCATCATACCATTACACTAGCAAGGGGCTCTATATATAAGCATCAGAAATAAAATAAACTAAAATAAGACGATCATGCCCCTAGGGCTTACATAAGCTTAGACCCTTAAGGATAAAAATGGAAAATGCATAATAAAAATAAAAATTATAAATAAAATTTAAGATAACGTAGGATGATCACAGTCGTCGATCTTCAGCTCGTCCTTAGATAGGAATGGATGGTTGGATGTCCGCATCACAAAACTAAAAAGGTCATCAGTTTTGGACCCTAGACGTAAGGTGAGAACCACATATTGACTAATTTATTTAAAAGTGAGGCTTATATTCTAACAAGACAAGATTGGTGAGATTGGTAGAAATGCAATTTTTTTATTCTCTGGGGCAAGTGCTATGTCCTTACTAGCATGAGATTTTTCAATATAGTCGTATGAATGCACTTTATATGACATTGGCTCTGTATAGTTAAACTTAAAATTGTTATCTTTTGTAATTGTAGCAGATAATTAATGGATGGTTACTCTATGCGTGAAATTTTTTATCTTTGATTACATTTTTTTGTGTTCTTATTTTTTTATAGTGGCTAGATTGTTATAGGATTCTTTGTTTTTGTTTTTATTTTTCCCATCATTGTAGAAAGATTCTGAAATTTTTTCTTTTAATATTTAAGAGGGCGTTTCCTATTGTCTTATTGAATTTAGTTTTTTGATAATTGAATCCATCATTAGAAACAAAGCTTAAAGGATTTTTCTTTATGATCGGGAGCTTGATTTTGATGTTGGACCTCTCTTAATCAAATATTCTAATAATTTTAACCTATCATTGACATGGGCTTTTAATGATTTGCTCTACTCATTATGTGGGGCATAGATTTCATTATTGGGAACTCCTTTGGTTGGGATTTACATTAATTATACCCATCACAGTACACATGGGTACTGATGTCTGAAATGTGTATAAGATTTCTAGGCTTTGAATGTTTTTATCATTTGTGACATCAAGTAGCCATGCATGAACTTACAAATCGAGACAAGGGCACGTGTGCACTTATTTTTACATAAAGATTATTGTGCCATGGGTCTTGTCATCTTCGCTACTTTATGTAGTGTATTGGGCTCATAGGTGAGACTTACAAACTTATGCTGTACAATGGCTCTAGCGTTTGAATAATTGATTTTGCCATGAATCTAGAAGTGTTGTAGCCAATTTCATTTTTCCTAAATATAATCTTCAATAATGGTTTTGTCAGATGCCAACCTTTGTTTTTATCTTTTGGTAGACCACCCATAATTAATATTTTTTAGTCAATTATACGCCCACAGACAAATTAAATTTGAGCCCCTACACTTTTTTGGTGTTCAAGTACATGATTGTTACATGAAATGAAATATTTTTTCTTTCAGCATTTAAAAAAAGTGAAAACAATTAGGGATGGAAATCGTTGGAATAATAATAAAAATTTGACAATGATGAAGGAACTAATTTATGTGTCTATTTCATGCTTTCTTGCTAATTAAAATTACTTTTGGGCAGGGATACATTCTTCCAAATTTGTTGTGATATATATAAATCTGAAGGGAGCATCGTCAATTTGAAGTAAAAGATTGCCTTTGTATGTTGGGTTATGGGCAAGATTGTAGAAATAATTTTGATTGTGACCTTCCATTGATGTGGAAAGTACTGCCTGGTCTACTATAATTACTATCTGTTAGTAGTACGTTAGACTAGTCGGTACCTATGTACTTGTACAATGTAGTGCTAAGGGTCAGAAAGTGTCAACTATGTACAAAAGCATCAAGGTTTGCTAGGTTGCAGTGGTTGTGTTTTTTGCCCTAAAAGTTATGAGTTTAAACATCGAATTAGCTTCTATATGAAAATTGCCAACTCAAGCCCAACCCAAATTCTGCAGTTGAGCCACATTTATTGGGTACACTATGGCCTTTTTTTTATCCCTCTCAAAGTATGTATTCATGTTGGATTTAGCTTTGACTCAAAAGAAGTTCCACTGGAATTTTAATTAATTGAAGCTACTGTACTGTGCTCATGTTGCTTGCTGTAATTTGGATATTATTGGAGATGGAACATTTTGCATGCTTTTCTTAATGAAATTTATTTGTGAACAGAAAATGAAATAGGAAGGGTTATGCATTAATTGATCAGGAGTTGGTTGAGCTGAACATTTAACTTGGTATTTACAATTTTTAGCTTCTAAAGATTTTTTTGTCCTCTCTTGAATTAACCTTGTGACCTTTGTCTTGTAGAGTCATTCTATAATTTCAATAATGCTTGATCTCTGTCGTGGTGTACTAGTATGAAGTTGCTAATTGAGCTTAGCAGGGCTTGACAAGCATCCTTCGTTTCTAGTTTGGATATTACAAAATGGAATTTTAGAAATCATTTGTCTTGCAATTTAAAGTGTGGGGTATAGTGGATATAAATCTTATATTAAGTTTTTAAACGATATTAAGCCTAGCAGAGAGTGCTAGATTTTTGTTATTTCAGATTTTTGAATGATCAGAGTTCTTGAACCATGTATAAAAATGCATCTAAATGGTTTTTTAGTTGCTAAAATGCTTAAATTGTACTCAGTCATTGCCTAACTTCACTCTTTTATTTGTTTTCAAATGAATTTGTGTGAACCGTAGATGGTTATTTAATAATAATAGAATGCTATATTAATGGTCTATACAATGTTCTGCATATTCTTTAATAATCACTGGTTAAATATTCTTTCTAAATCGGGATTAGATTTGTTAAATTTAACGTACTTTTGTAGACACGAAATGAAACTCCTGAGCTGGCTCGGGGTGCTGCAAAAGCTGTATATGATCTGTATGACGTTGTTACTCATGATTTCCTGACACCAAACCTTAGGTATCTTGAAACCTGTTCATAAATGTTGTTTGTTTGCCAACCCGAGTTTTTTTTTTTAACTCTTATTTTTTTTGTTTTTAATTTGACTGAAATGTTTTCCCATCCAGCGACTTTTTTGATACATGGAATATTTTAGCGAAAGCAAGGCACGAGAGAAGGCTTTTCTCTAGAATACTGTGGCCCACTAATCCGGAACTTGTATGTTTTTTTCTTGTTTTTTCATTGCCAAACTTAATTTCATAAGTCTGACTTCTTTACTGTTCTTTTATGCAGAAGGAGCAGATTAAACGGCTGCATCTACTTCTAACTGTTAAAAATTCAGCTGCCAATATCCCAAAAAATCTTGAAGCTAGAAGAAGGCTTGAATTTTTCACGAATTCATTATTCATGAAAATGCCTCCAGCAAAGTCTGTTTCTGAAATGATACCTTTTAGGTGCTCTAATTATACATATTCTGGTTTAGCTTTTTTACTTGAAAATTATTTTGCACAGAAGTTTTTTTAGTAGAACTAAGCTGCGGTTGGAGTGCTCCAGTATTTTTTGTATTGATCTTCCGTTCTAAATTGTTTTGTATCAACTAATTACTGAGCTTTTAATCTAGTACAAGAAACTGATTGCTCTCTTTCTTTTTTTCAACTAGTGTTTTCACTCCATACTATAGTGAAACCGTGCTGTACAGTTTGTCAGATCTGAGAGTAGAAAATGAGGATGGAATTTCTATCCTTTTCTATCTTCAAAAAATTTTTCCAGGTACCTCAGTCCATACTGTTTTCTGTTTCTTTATCCTTGTTTTTTTTTAAACTTACTTTTAGTAAACTAGTAATATTTTCTTTCAATTAATTTTAATGCTGTATATCAGAAAAATTGCTTGGTTTAAATATCAGGTTTGTACTCAGTTCTCTGGTTGTGATGCTCGTTTGTACTCAGTTTTCTGTTTGTGATGCTCTTGAACATTCTGTTGTGGGTTGTATTGGAGAAATATGGTAGGTAGCCTCCATAATGACCTCGTTGTTGCTGCTTTGAAACACTGAAACATCCTTTTTGGTTGTGGTAAAATTTTTGCAGACCTCTACTAGATGCCAGATTGAACGGAGCTTGGCTCATTTGTTGCGACCTTTTTTTTGGTTCCAGAATAAATACATCTTGTAGAATTTTATTCTATTTTTATTCCTCATTTCGGTTAATTTTTTCTGATTCTTATTCTTACAAAATAATGTGAACTATCTGTTGCTCTGTTAGCTGGGTTATCTTTCGTTATTGTGCTATAGCATATTCTGTCAGTCATAATAACAGCGGCAGCTGTCAATGGCTATAGCAATTATATATGTACATATAGCAGTTAAATCTCAAATAGTTTGTCAATAGCTATAGCAATTATATATGTGCATATAACAGTTAAATCATGCCAATAGCCTTAAAACTCAAACGATGGCGAGTTGAATTTTAGTTACAGTTTTATACGCAAACCAGTGTTTAATGCTCGCGGAATTGGCTTAAATAATCATTCCAGTACATAATGGCAGTTAATGTTGGAAAAACACATTAGCAAAACCCGAACACACGACCGACAAAACGTGCACGTCGTGGGGACAAGGGTTCGTACAAACATCAGAAAATCAGATACAAAAAATTACGCTTACGTTGCTAAAGAAATCGGATTTCTCTAGCATTGGCGACCTCGTTTCTGCTCGGCTACCCTGTGCCTCTAGCCTTCTGCGAATCGAAACAACAAATCAGCCGCAAGTTCAATTATGGCCGGCCTCCTCCCTATATGAGAGCGATCGGAGTGACCTCCATCCGCTGGACTTTGTGCGAACAAGCCCTGCACTCCGGTCTTTGTCCGCTCGTCTTCGTGCGAACAAGCCTACCCATAATAATGATCATCATGTCCATAATTATATACATTTGAAGATTTATCTCAAGGAAAGTCCTACCCATAATATCATATTGGAATTGTTGGTCTCGTAATACCCTGAACTAATGATGGTCTAGATCAACATAACAAAGTTTGCCTCCCCTCTAATGAGAGTCATGACTAATATTTAACCTGCTGGCTAGGTTGTTTAGTAGTATATCGAACTAGAGGGTACTACTAGCATTAATAGTATTGTGCGGACCAAAGTTTAAAATTGAGTAATTGGGTATTGAGGCATTTTGTTGTTCGCGAGGCTAGGTATAAGTCTCAAGGGGGTAGGTGTAAGCCTCAAAATATAAAAATTGAGTAAAATAAAAATAATTGTTAAAAATAATTTCTTATATAATAATCACATAATATGTTAAATGATGACATATTAATTTTTTATTAAACTATGAAGTAACAAATTAACATACATATGAAACAAAAAAATGCATAAAACGTAAAGTGACAAATAATAAATTGCGTGAAATATAATTTAAATTCAAATATTACAAGAGCATAACAACATAAAATATAGAAATTGAATAAAAGTATCATATAAAATTAAGTTCAACTCCAAATTCCTTTCCCAATTTCCTACTCATCCAGATTTAATTCCTAAAGAAAGCCGAAATAGTTGACAACAACTCAGAAATTATCTGTACTGCCATCACTAAGAGGGTCGTTATTTGAGTCTATGTCATAACAAATTGGTATCTCCCTTGTTATCCTGTGGAATCAAATGCCTCCAAATTTGTCACGTCTCGTTTATTTCAATCATTTTCCTCTTTTATAGATATTTTTCATCAACATAAAGGTGGGAGTGATACTCCAAATTTTTAGAGGAGGTCATGGTGGTGTGTGGTTCCAAGTGATCCCCGACAGTTGCTACGATGGGGGTGGAGAGGTATACGCATCACGCCAGTGAGGCAAGGTCTGCCTCAACCAAACTGAGGAGCACACCTCATATAAAATTCTCCAAGCATAAGTCTTGAGCGTTTTTCATTGAAATTGTGCTGAGCCAGGCCTCCAGTCGAGCCACATATTGTGCAATTTTAAACAATGGTGTAGATTGCTTACAAATTTAAATGAAGTTGCAATCTGAGAAGATTTCCATGTTAATGATCATTTTGATTTATCGAAGAAACTTCGAAAATGAAACTTTAGAATAAACTGGAATTTTGTAGATATGAAAGTAGTACTTTTTTTAAATTCATTTGCATTGAAGATGGATTTATATGTAATAAGTATGTTCTATATTAGACCATTATGATAAATAATTTCATGTTGCCAACACTTCAATTTTTCTACAATTGTAGAAGTAACTTCCTACCTATGGAGTTTAAATGTCTTTCATGCATTATTTACAAATACGAAACATGGACTTGGATGAAAGACAGTCCAAGTATTATCTGCATGTGTTTTTCAGGCTAGTACATGATCTACTTGATGGTTGCTTGTAGTTATGCAGCAGAGTGAATAATCTATGTAAACTTTTTTTGTAGATGAATGGGAGAATTTTCTCGAGCGGATTGGGCGAGGTGAATCAACTGCTGAGTCTCTACAAGATAGCTCAAGTGACACACTAGAACTGCGTTTTTGGGCATCTTATCGTGGTCAGACATTAGCCAGAACAGGTTATAAGTCTCTTTTTTTCTCTGCCCTTATTGTACTCCCAAACTCTTCCTCCGTCTCCTTCCCCATATTCATCTTCTGTTTGTTTACCTTTTGTCAAATTGTTGATAGTTGTTTTTATATGATGCTATTTTCTTATGCTGGAGACTACAATCTCCATGTTTAAAGTCAAAGCCACTCATCCTTTCTATATCACCTTGACTATTGTTGAACCAAGCATTCATTTATTGTTTAAACTATAAAACTTGCATTTTCCATCATTATTGGTCTTGAAAAACTAAAGTTTTTTACGTTAACAATGTTGGTTGGATGCACTTTGTAAATGAATTGCATATGCATACTTTTGTGATGTTTGTCACAAATTTAACAGTCTTCTCTCATGTTCTTAGGCAGATTCACATATGTTTGGTTTAGTTTCCACAGTAATTATATGAATTTTGATCAGATAATATTTTATAGTTTAGAATTCAGATAATTTTCTTCTTTGTAGTTCTTATATGATTGCTCCTTTTCTTTTTCGTCCTTCATGCTGATGCAGTACGTGGTATGATGTACTATAGAAGAGCTCTTATGCTCCAAAGCTACTTGGAGAGAAGAAGTTCTGTAGGTAATCTAATAAGCTGTTGTTGCTTATTTTCCCATTTGCTATCTTTCTGCTGGACTTTTGCTTACCGGTATAAAATTGCAGGAGTTGAAGATGGATATTCTGGAACTGATTTTATTAATACCGAAGGATTTGAATTGTCTTCTGATTCTCGTGCCCAGGCTGATCTTAAATTTACTTATGTTGTCTCATGTCAAATTTATGGACAGCAGAAACAGAAGAAAGCACCAGAGGCTGCAGATATTGCTCTACTTATGCAAAGGTCTGAGCCCTATAATTTTGCTTTCTCTACTTGACAAATGACTTATGTATATTTCCCTGCATTTGCTTTTGTGTGTTCATGTGGGCATTGCATCTGGTTTTGACTTTTTCGGTTTAATTTTTTTCTAATATTTTGATTAGTCCTTATCCTTCTTGACCTCTTGATTAATTCTATTCACTGTCTTTACTTTTTCTTCCCAAGTTATGGGGTTAATTTTCATATTGGCTTGTAGCCTGATTCACTAATATTGTCTTAGAAACCTCTTTCAAAAAGCTCAATGCCTTCAATTTTGATTTTAAAAAACCTAGCTTATCACTGTTTTTTTTTCCTGATAATGTAGATTTTGAGTTTTTTTAATCATCTATTTATATTCTAATTCCTTTTGAAATTTGTGGCTTTCTTTTTTTTTTTTTCTATAATTATTAGAAATGAAGCCCTACGGGTTGCTTTTATTCATGTGGAGGACATTTCATCATCTGATGGTATAATTAAGGAATACTACTCAAAGCTCGTGAAGGCTGATGTCCATGGAAGGGATCAGGTAGACGTGACTAATTTATTGATCATTTAAAATGAGTGAATTTTGTTTGTTATTTGCTCTTGTATATATTCATGCTTGTCTATTTATAAAGAGATAATATGGTCTATAGTACGTTTGTATTTGTCATTAGTCCTTGTATTATGATCATTTTATTTCAGGAAATATATTCCATCAAACTTCCTGGAGATCCTAAGCTTGGAGAAGGGAAACCTGAAAATCAAAATCATGCTATAATTTTTACCCGTGGTGAAGCTATCCAGACTATTGATATGAATCAGGTAGCTCTCTTTATGGAGTCTAAAATCTTTTCATAGCTTAGTCTCATTTTATCATATTTTAGCTTAATATAATCAAATTATGGTTTCTTTTCCATTGAATTTTTTTAATGATATTGAAAATTTCAGAAAAATAATTATTAGTGTGACGCTAGCTCTTAATCATTATTCTCTTGTTCTATTAGGCCCCTAATATAGCCCATGGAACATCGCATTGGAATACAATTAAATATTCTAAAATATATAGGAAAAAAAAAACTAAATCATTAATTTTAGCTACTTGGTTTGCAAGCTTTTGCTGAAATACTTAGGTATAATCCTCAAAATATAAAATAAAGACATAGTCAACAAGATCGTGATTAACTTTTGATATACTAATGATGGAAGTGAGCACACTATAGTCCAAAAGGAATTGTCCATCTCCAAGCCATTGGGATAATGATATAATGAAATATATGCTTATTGTAATGCATCTCCTTAATAGTTAGCAATTACTATTATAATAACTTACAACGTCTACCAACAAGATGCCATTATAATAACATTCATTTTGAAGTTACTGATCAATGCCAAGGCACTTATGTCACACCCCAGTTTGGCTCACCCTCTACCACAAACTGAAGTATAACAGAGAAGGATTTCAACATATCAAACTCCACTCTTAACAACAGGAAGCATGTAATATTACTTACTGAACATCAACATAATTAAAACAATTACAGAGCTCTACTAAAACTTTTGAACTTTACTTACATATCAAAAGGTTTATACAGCCATTATTCAGATCTCCTTGTACTCCAAAACATATTTACATCAAAAACAGATGATCACCTCTTTCTCGCCTAGTGCCCTATGGGCTCCTTTCCCTTACCTGCAGTACAACCACTACTAATGAGCTATTGCCCAATGAAATACACCAACAATAGACAAGGATTAATAATAAATAAATAAGAAATGTTTAACAATGTTAACATAGTTAAACACATATTGAAATGTCATATTGAGCCTGAAAGTGCCTAACAATATTATTTATCTTACAAAAATTATTCCACATCTTTAAATAAGTTATATAATGGCTATAAGCTTTTGCACCATTTCAACTTTCCAATTCAAGGTTGGGTCTAACTTCCCAACTTTTAGAATGGAAGTTGTTCTCTTATTCAGGGTTGAGTCAAATTTCTCAATTTATAGAATTAAGAGTGTAGGCTTACCTCATCAGGTCTTTCGCCTTTCCTTGTGCGGGCCTATCCCCATATATAACTTATTTCACCTTTTATATAGTCATTCTTTTTAGCCCTAATGACATATGCTTTTGATGACATAGTTGCACTTTAGTTGCGCTTTGGTTGCACTTTGGTTGCGCTTTGGTTGTACTTTGGTTGCACTTTGGTTGCGCTTTGGTTGCACTTTGGTTGCGCTTTAGTTGCGCTTTGGTTGCACTTTGGTTGCACTTTTTGCTCATTCACTAGTTTATGAATATTTATCCTTTTATGCTTACGAAATCATTAACATTGCTAAAGATTACCCTTTACATAACAATTTCATACATATACAACCATATTCATACAAAAAAACCAAAACAAATTAGACTACATGTGATTATAAACATAATCAAGAAGAAGTGCAATAAGAAAACATTTATTAATTCTTATAATCTTGTTTAGGTATCTCACCTCGTTCTCTAGGGAAGTCGGGTCAATTCGTTCTCCTAAAGTACCCTTGCCTCCTTTCCTTTTATATACAATCTAAATCATAATTGTTGATCATTCAAATTTACATTCAAATAACATATAATAATTTATATGAAAATCTTATAAGTTTACCTCAAAGAAGTTTTTCTTCATTCACCCCAATGTGACCTCTCTTCTCCTAAGTCTCCTTTCTTCACTTTCCCTCCCAGTTACACCAACTTAACCTATGGGCTCCTTTCCCTTATCTGCAGTACAACCACTGCTAATGAGCTATAGCCCAATGAAATACACCAACAATAGACAAGAATTAATAATAAATAAATAAGAAATGCTTAACAATGTTAACATAGTTAAACACATATTGAAATGTCATATTGAGCCTGAAAGTGCCTAACAATATTATTTATCTTACAAAAATTATTCCACATCTTTAAATAAGTTATATAATGGCTATAAGCTTTTGCACCATTTCAACTTTCCAATTCAAGGTTGGGTCTAACTTCCCAACTTTTAGAATGGAAGCTGTTCTCTTATTCAGGGTTGAGTCAAATTTCTCAACTTCTAGAATTAAGAGTGTAGGCTTACCTCATCAGGTCTTTCGCCTTTCCTTGTGTGGGCCTATCCCCCATATATAACTTATTTCACCTTTTATATAGTCATCCTTTTTAGCCCTAATGACATATGCTTTTGATGACATAGTTGCACTTTAGTTGCGCTTTGGTTGAACTTTGGTTGCGCTTTGGTTGCACTTTGGTTGCGCTTTGGTTGCACTTTGGTTGCGCTTTAGTTGCGCTTTGGTTGCACTTTTTGCTCATTCACTAGTTTATGAATATTTACCCTTTTATGCTTACGAAATCATTAACATTGCTAAAGATTACCCTTTACATAACAATTTCATACATATACAACCATATTCATACAAAAAAATCAAAACAAATTAGACTACATGTGATTATAAACATAATCAAGAAGAAGTGCAATAAGAAAACATTTATTAATTCTTATAATCTTGTTTAGGTATCTCACCTCGTTCTCTAGGGAAGTCGGGTCAATTCGTTCTCCTAAAGTACTCTTGCCTCCTTTTTATATACAATCTAAATCATAATTGTTGATCATTCAAATTTACATTCAAATAACATATAATAATTTATATGAAAATCTTATAAGTTTACCTCAAAGAAGTTTTTCTTCATTCACCCCAATGTGATCTCTCTTCTCCTAAGTCTCCTTTCTTCACTTTCCCTCCCAGTTACACCAACTTAGCCTGCATCAGTTTCCACCACTCTTCTGCACAACCAGCTTCAGCATTTTATTGAATTCCAACAACTAGATTTCAGAAATTTATTATCTGAAATCCTCCTTCAAAGCATCTCACAGCAGCAGCCTCAACAAGTGGCTCCCGCTACTCAGCTTGAAGCTGGCTTCCGATGTCCAAGGAGGGACGGGTGGGGAAAAGAAGCTAATGTCTCCACATAAAAAAATCACACTATAATAACCCTTCTAATTCCACTAAACCTTCTCAGTCATTCTCAGCCCTAGGATTTCCATCAGCTTTATGCATGTCAATTTAAGTGGAATTGCTACAGTTATTGAAGTACATACTATTAAATAATTCACTAATACTTAGCCTTTAATCTAGCTGTCATTTAAACCATAAACTACAACTAAATACAATCAATTAAACAATTAATTTCATAATTTAAAAAAGAAAATATTTGGAATTAAAGTAAAATGTATATAAAAATAAGCTAACATTTAGAGGAAGTTGTTGCTTACATTATTTTAAATATATTTGAGAGCCTTATAACTTACACCATCCAGAATGAGTAAATGTGTTCACATCGTTGCACACTTCCTCTGCTTGAACTATGCTTCTACAGACGACAATGGAAATATGTTCTCTCCACACAATTATCAGGGATCAACCTCATCACATATGTGAGCTTGCTATTCACCCAAATGCATATTGGCCTTAATATCCACTCCATAAATCTTAGGTCAAATTTCCCTATAACTTGATAATCACAAATATGCATGATCTCAACATGGCAATATGAAAAATACTACAAAACACTTTATCATTACAAGGTCATTGTGGGCTCCGAAAATTCGGCCTCGGCCTCCACTCTCTTTTCTTATTCGGCGAGGGAGTTTTAACGAACTAAGTTCCGAGGTAAATTTTGGAAGGCAGATGGGTTTGTAGATAAGACACTACCCAGAGATTTCGCCCTCATTTTGCGAGGAGCCCTCATTTTGCGAGGACTTTATGATCTGAGTTCTGGTTTCCTATAGGCGCAAGCCCCTATAGTTAATTACCCCCCCCCCCCCCCCCCCGATAACGAGAGAGAACTTTCGATTAAGGCTAGTCATCAATCAGATACGTAGAACATACGTGTTATCTGACATATATTAGCAGCATAGATTTTTGGAATGGTTGGAGAATTTGGAAATCTGGAGGATTGAAAGATTTGGAGAATTGAAATTTGATATTTAAAAATAGAAATTTCACCATCGTGCACTTAAAACGGATGGTGGGGGAATGGATGATAGACCCGATCAAGATCTCATGGTTCCGTCGTCCCGGGCCATCGTGGTCCCTGGTCTACTTAGTTAGAGGAGGTTGTCGACCCAACCTGACAGGAGGATCCTTGTCGGCAGCCATGGGTTGCTTCGTCCAAGGGAAACTTGTAGACCGGGGTTGAATGTTTGTCTAAGGGGACAAATTTGAATTCACCTTATCTTACAGAGGGCTTTGTGCCCTATCGATCATATCTTATTGATTCATATCTCAAGAATTTAACGCCATTAAGAAACGTATTGGCTCTGGTCATAACCGCTATCTATGGTGCCATTTGGCGGCAAAACCACTCAGTTCAGAGGGCCCCGGGTCATAACCGTTTACCTGCAGTGCGATTTGGCGGCGAAACGGCCGGTTAGAGGACACGTACCGCGTCCTTACTAGCAAGAGATTGTTTGAGAATGGATCCTAGTGATATTTTCGACTAGGCATTTGGCTCTTTGTGAGCTATAGTAGTAAATTTAATTTGTCCACTTCGGCAAACTATTGCGGAGGGTGGATGGATTTATTTCAATTTTAAATATTTTTGGGATTTTGGAATTTATGGATTTTTGGATTTTCGTGGATATTTGGGTGGAGCTTTGGATTTTGTGTGGACTTTTGGGAGATATTTGAAAAATATTTGGGAACCCCTCCGGTTGAGATATGCATTCAACACGGCTATCATCGGGGTGTTCGGGATCATTTCTCTTTATGGATTGAACCTTGTTAACTCTGTCGGACTGTCGACAGAGGATCGGGTTTCGTAGGCTTTATGCTCTTGAGAGTGAATTCTTTTGATTTTAGGCTTTGAAGGCTTAATATGAATGTATTAAAACAAATATTCTGGTCACCACGGCCACATATTTGCTTAATGGTTCGAACCCTGTCGACTCCTATTGATCCGTATAGAAGGATCGGATTCGAATTTGAATTCACTTGTTGACCCGCGCAGCATCCCTAGACGTCACGTGTGTACCAATAACACGCTCGCCGGGGCCCATGCAGGTTGAGATTATATACCCTCTTTTAGTGTACCTAAGTGTGTACAAACTACAGTGCATGTGCGAGGGTATTTTTGAAACATTTGTAAACACCTTTTGTCCGCTTGCAAAGATGTTGCGGATCCGGTGGCGTGGCATAGCAGCTTCTGAATAGAGTTGTTCGCTGCTTCGTACAGGTAGACTGTCGTGCACTACTTGTTGCTTTCTGCCGGTGGATCGTAGTGCACTAACGAATCTCCTACCTTGGTGTCGTAGGTGCTTGCACTCATTTACATTTTGTTGGGGATGATATATTGAATATACAATAAGTCTCCTATGACAATTTGTAGGAACTTATATCCATTGTACATCTTTCATCTTCACTTGCAGTGAGTCGATGTGTTTGCTAACCATAGTAGTTTATCAAAGGAGTGTTGTAACATTCACCATCCTCTGTTATGATAACTTGTAGGTGTGTAGGTATCTTGTTTGTATAGCAGGCATATAGTTTTTGCATATGAATAACAAGTATAAATTCCTACATTCTTCAGGGGCCTTTGCATTCATTCCGTTTTGCGTAATCACTTACTATCCTTTGCAAAGATTGTGTTCTTTATCATAAGCACATTGTAATTGCTAGCTAGTGGCTGTATCTGGACTAGTATATCTCATATGAATAAATCACATCATTTATTAAAGACTCCATTTTATAGCAAGTGGTATCCAAGGCTCTTTGTAGCGGGCTTCCTTATTCATTCAGGAATCTTCTGATCATTGCTCCTGAGTGAGGTATATGAATCCTTGATTGTTCATTTTGCTTGCAACTAGATGATGCATCATCTCAAAGGATCTATTGCACTCATCATAGCTTTTCCACATGTTCTTATGAAGTGTTTTGCTCATTTAATACACATGGGTGATTTTCATTTTGTAAAGATTCGCCACATTCGTCATGCACTATATTCATCATTTGCAAGCATATCATTATGCAAATGGTGAACCATCTACAATTCTCTTGTAGCAAAGTATGTTTGCTCCATATTCTTTGACATGGGTCATGAGCTAGTCGATATTTAAACATATGAATTCTCTATCTTCAGAATGACTTGTCACAATGAGCTTGGGATTATTGCTTTTCAATTAAATTAAGACTATAACTTCTCATTTTTTATTTGAACCCAATATCATGCTCTAGCTCATGCCAGATATGAGTTCAAGTTCTAGTTCCTTATGCAAATTCAATTTAAGTCTGAGCCCGAATCATGTTCTTCTTGAATTAAAGTTCCATGTGATCTTGTAGAGTCCAAGTTCAGATGTTCAAGTGTAAGTCATATGTCCCCTGTTGTCCTCGCAAGTTAATTGCAAATCCAAATTGTTCAAGTCATGATTGCTTGAGTTCAAGTTCCCTTGAATGTTCAAATTGCAGTCCCTTGAGTTCAATCATGTTCTAGTTCATTTCAATTTAGAATTGAATTCATTTTGGTTCAAGTTCAATTAAGTAGATTGAATCAAGTCCACAAGTTCCAAATTGCTCCAAGTCCTTGGATTTTCAATCCAAATTTCGGCAGCCTCCCGGCGTCTCCCCCGTTAAGGGGAAAAAAACCAAGAGGCCGCCTACCCGCCACGCCACCAAAGGCGTGCACGGTTGGTGTTTGTGAGACACCGCGGCGGTTGTATTTATTATTTTTCTCCCACCACGGCCAACAAAGGCGTGCATGGGGTTTTAAAAAGTATTTTATGAAAAGATACAGTTTTGCTTTCTGACACGAACGTCGAGGTAAGAGAGAGGGGGATTTTTCTTTATAATTAATTATTATTATAATTAACTATTTAATTATAATTAAATACATAAATAATAATTAGTTATAATATAAAAATAATTAATTCTAATTATAATAATTAATCATAATTAATTATGATTAATAATAATTAATTTGAATTAAAATAAATAATTATAATTAATTTAAAAAAATTATAGTTAATTATTAAAGATAATAATTAACCATAATTATAATAAATTAATCATAATTTATTTTAACTGAAATTAATTATCATTAATAATAATTAAATATAATTAGAATTAATCATAATTAAACATAATTAATTATTATTAACATTACTTAATTATAATTAAAATAAAACTAATTTTAATAATAATAATAATAATAAAATAAAACTAAATCTCTCTTCCTCTACCTGCCCACGGGTTCGGCTTCTTCACGGGATTTGGCCGAATGAGTGTGTGAGTGTTGACCCCTATACCTCAAACCACACGAGGAAGGACCCAAACTGTTGAATAAAGCGATACGAGCCTTGGCGCCACACGTGACTTGAAGGGTCAAACGACCTTCGTTTGCCAAATGGATGGCGTCGTTGCGATCAGGATGTCGAATTCTACTAGGTCGAGGTCCCTCGCAGTCGAACCAGATGAGATAGGTTAAAAGGGATGACCGACACCCGAAATTAAAACGTGAGACTGATCAAACGACGTCGTATTGACGAACGGGCTGCGTCATTGTGTACGGAACACCGACAATACCCTAAATGCATTGTCCAATTTGTGCAATTGAGGTTGTGCACGCAAATCAAGGTGGGCACATGCAAGAATTACCATCGGTATGCTCAAATGATGCCCGATCGTGAAACGGACTGCGTCGTTGTGTTCGGAACATCGATAATATCCTAAATGCACTACCAATTGTATAATTTAGGTTGTGCACGCAAATCGAGGTGGGCACATGCAAGAATTACCATCGGTATGCTCAAATGACGCCCGATCGTGAAATGGACTGTGTTGTTGTGTTCAAACAACGAAAATACCCTAAATGCACTATCAATTTGTTTTATTGAGATTGTGCACGCAAATCGAGACGGTCTCATGTAAAAATTATCCTCGACAGTGCTCAAACGACGTCCGATTGCAAAACGGACTGTGTCGTTGCGATCGGAACATCGGCCATACCCTAGATTCATTATCAAATTATCCAATTTTGATATTCGCCGAAATCGACACGCAAATCGAGAAAACTCACAAATCGAGACATTTTCTTTTTACTGCATTAATGCAGATTTGTCATTATGAATTAATGCTGAAATGACTATAACACTAATATGGCATTTAACTCAATAAAAAAAAAAAACTTACAAAGGACCGGGTGCCAAAACTGGGAAAAGTCAAAATGCCAATTAATGCACTTACCTTAAAACCTCACCATTGTCAATCCGTTGTCTCTAGCACAGATGCCCCGTTGTCCTTGTTAAATCAAAGTCAAATGAAAGCTTTCATTTCACACAAAAAAAGGGGGCTCTCCCGTTTTCTTCTTCTACCCGTAAGCTTCCACTCCAACAATCTTCCTCCTCCCTGTGCTGTTGTTGAATATTCCTGCAGCATTCTTTCCTTGGATTCTCTCTTCCAACAAGCCGTGAGGTTAGAAGAAGCTAGGTGAAGGAAAAAGGGGCATCCAGGAAGAACTAAGAAGGCAACAAAAGAAAAAGAAGAAGAGATGTCTTCATCAATCTTCAAAGCCTCTCCCTCTTCATGCAAGCCTTTCGCCAAATAGCTCTCTCTTCCGATCTCTCTCTCTCTCTCTCTCAGGTCCTTCCAACTGCATCAGACAAAGCCACAACTGCTGAAGTCAGACTCCCTCTGTTCACGTACAGAGCCTCCCGAGCCTCCATCTTAAGGTGCAGACTCTATTTCCTTAATGGTTATACAGTCTATGCTTGGGTCTTGGAACAAGAGTTCAAGCAGTGGAAAACATGCAGGCTCTGAGTTGGTTAACGGATTGCCATTAATGAAATAGCCGAGAGCATGATTGCCTTTAATACTCATCCTCTCCATTTGCTTCTAGCCACAAAGCTTTATTGGAGACCAGTTGTTTTTACCCGAGCTCCACACATCCGAACCCAACTGAATACCTCTGCTCTCCTACAGCCTTCAAGACCGATCTAGCATCCACACAGGAGAATTTTGGCTGATGTGCTTTATGGCTTTGGAAATGGTTTGAAGATTCTTTCTCCATTATGTCCCCAACTCTTCTTTAAGTTGGCTAGTTTGGGTGATTTTGCAAAAAGTTCCGGTGAAGCCAGCTCAAGAAAACAACCTATTCTAGTTGCAGTCTCCATTGGAAGCCATGGATCATTTCTAGCAGATGGTTCTGAATATAATGGAGACTATAGAAAAGAAGTAACTTTGCAAACTTTGAAAGATTGTTATAGAAGATGAGTGCAGACTGGGACCTTTCAATACAATTTCCATGGAGGCTGGCATACAATTAAGGAAAGCATGACATTATCCTTAGTAATCAGATGCAAGACCACTAATTATTCCAAGGTTCAAGAAGCCTCAACTTTCTCCACTAGAAATTATCCAAATTTCAGCCATTGAGGGAACCATTCTATATGGCGCTCTGCATGAACCTGATGCAGAAAAGATATTGACCACCTCCTTCTAAGACATTAATCAATATCTATGAGGTCCAATTGTTCAGTTTCTGTGACTCACGGATAAATACAGTTGACATGCCAGCCCAGTACTTGAGGAGAGCAAAAGAATTCTTGTGTGGAAAGTATCAAACAAAAAAGAGAGTGGAGTGAAATAGAGGAAAGGAAATTAAAAAAAAGAGATTTTTGTATCTTTATATATTTTTGTAGTTTCTACATTTGTTATCTCATCGCCGCCGACCCCAAAGGTATAATCTCCAAAACTCAGATTTTCCATTCTCGTCGTTTGTGGCGGACCGGGGAACCACCTATACGCGCTCTCGTAGCACGGTAGGAGGGAGCCCGGTGTGACACCTACGACGAAACGGGTAATCACCTAAAACTCTTTTTCCCCATTTTCGGCGTTTGCGACGGACCGGAGAACCACCTATACGCGCTCTCGTAGCACGGTAGGAGGGAGACCGGTGCGACGCATACAGCGAAATGGGTAAGCCCTATACACGCTCTTGTAGCGTGGTGGGGAGATTCACTTGTGTTCCTCGTACGATTACTTTTGAAGACCTCATACACGCTCGCGTAGCGTGGTGGGATGAAAGATGTACGGCCCGGTGTCCCCCGACACCTACCATACATGCTCAAGTAGCGTGGTGGGATGGCCCAGTTTCCCGTAGTTTTCCCCTAAACAGGGGAGACGCCGGGAGGCTGTCGAAATTTTCAGTGAACCATGAACAAGACTTGGACAAAATGTAGACCATTTGAACTTGAGCTCATATTTGGATTTGAGCAAATAAAAAGACTTTAACTCAATTCAAACAATAATTGAACTTGCAAATCAAATGAAATGAACAAAGACTTGAACATTTAAACTTTGGGCAAAGATTTGACTTGGACTGCAGAAGACTTGTACTTGAACATGAACTCGAACTCAAGCTGAATTGAACTTGAACTGAAGTGAACTTGAATGTGGACCGAAGCTGATAAGAACAAGGGATGCACTTGAACTCGATTGAACTCATGTTTGGATTAAGATGATACCAAATAAAAAATGCACTTAAAATGATGTTATGATTAGTAAAACAATAAGATCCAAGTTAAATGCATAAGAGAATATATAGAATTTGTGAACAATAAGAGACATGCAAACTCTACTTGCTTATAATTAGTGATGAATTGTAGATAACTTATTCAAATTTCATGTCATGATATATTGTTCTCAAAGATTTCTACATGATTTGCTTGCAAGTAATAATCAATAAGGACACATGGTGAATATGATGACTCCACACAACTATCATGTATTATCTACAAGTGAATGACTTGTAATCACAATTCGTTTACAACAAACTATTCAATACTACAACAAAAGATTTCTGAAGTTACAAACACAATGAGCTCACAAGCAACGTGCAATAAGGGGAGAAGTGTGGTCTAATCATAGATAGATTATGAGGTGACTTATCAACGACTTGATTCATCAAGGTGTATCTACGAAGTTATTAATATGATTTCTCTCCAATTAATGACAATTAACTCATAGATGAATACAGTAGTTATCTACGAATGTCGAAAGTCAAAATTCAAGAACCTACTGAAGCTAATTGCAATCAAATATCAATGATATAAGTCCACCATGCTGACCACAAGCAAATATAGAAGAATTCTCACTCATATAGTTGTCCACTTATGGGTTATGATGATTAATGTGTAGTGGATGCTTAAATCATCGATACAGTTGATAGCCACTCAGTATTAGTCAAATACATCAGCCTTCTACAAGCAATGTAAAAGATCTGCAACACATACGATCTTTCTACAAAGACAAATGTATGTGCCACATGCCACTGATGGGTAGATGCAGAAAGACTTCAGTAAATGTTGTATCCTGAAGTCAATTTCAGTCTGAGAAGGAATACATCCACCTGCCCACTTGTAACAGTGGCGGATGTACTATATGAGCTAAATACCAAAAAAAAGTGCATGAAGAATACGACAGATACAAGCTCCCACGAGCTTCTATTGGAGCCCCGCTACGAATATTGCATACTATCTATGAACGAATGCCAAAGAACTATAATGAATGCAAGCATTAATAAACATGAGGCAAGAGATTAGTTAGTGCACTACAATCTACCTGCATAAATCACACAAGTAGTGCACGACAATCTACATGTACAAAGCAGCAAATAATTCAATTTAGAAGCTGCTACGCTATGCCACCGGATCCGCAACATTCGTACTAGCGGACAGAAGGCGTGTACAAGATCTCAAATGAAAAGTTGTGTGCATCCAAACAACAGTTATATGCACAACTACAACCATTCCAAAATACCCCTGCACATGTGCACCGTAATTTGTATACACATAGGTACACAAAAAGGGATAAATACAATCTCAACCCGCATGGGCCCCGGCGAGCGTGTTATTGGTACGCACGTGATGTCTAGGGATGCTGCGCGGGTTGACAAGTGAATTCAAGTTCGAACCCGATCCTTCTATACGAGTCAATAGAAGTCGACAGGGTTCGAACCAACAAACAAATATACGGTTGTGGCGACTGTCATATTTGTCTTATTACATTCATATTCGGCTTTCAAGGCCTATAACAATAAGAATACACTATCAAAGGCTCAAAGCCTATAAAACCCGATCCTCTATCGACATCCCGACAGAGTTGACAAGGTTCAATCCATAAAAAAGAAATGACCCCCAAACACCCGCATGGGCCCCGGCGAGCGTGTTATTGGTACACACGTGACGTCAAGGGATGCTGGACGGGTCAACAAGTGAATTCAAATTCGAACCCGATCATTCTATACGAATCAATAGAAGTCAACAAGGTTCGAACTATTAAGCAAATATGTGGCCGTGTCGACCAGAATATTTGTTTTAATACATTAATATTAGGCATTCAAAGCCTAAAATCAAAAGAATTCACTCTCAAAGGCATAAAGCCTACGAAACCCGATCCTTTGTCGACAAGGTTCAAGCTTTAAATGGAAATAACCCCCAAACACCCCAATGATGGCCGTGTTAAACGAAGATCTCAACCGGAGGGGTTCACAAATATTTCAAATTCCACTCAAGTGTCTATTAGAATCCAAACTCTACAAACTCCAAATTTCAAGATATTTAAAATTGAAATCAAATCATCAACCACTCGAAGCAAAATCCATCCACCCTCCGCAACCGTTTGCCGGGGTGGACAAATCAAAATTTACTTCAGCTCACAAAGAGCGAAATGTCTAGTCGAAAATATCACTAGGATCCATTCTCAAAACAATCACCTGCCAGTAAGGGCGTGGTACGTGTCCTCTAATCGGCGGTTTGCCGCCAAATGGCACCGCAGGATAAACGGTTACGACTCGGGGCCCTCTGAACCGAGTGGTTTTGCCGCCAAATGGCACCACAAAATACCGGTTATGGCCAGCGCCAATACGCTCCTTATTGGCATCAAATCCTTGAGATATGAATCAATAGGATATGATCGATAGGGCACAAAGCCCTCTGTTAGCTAAGGTGGATTCAAATTTGTCCCCTTAGGAAAATATTCTACCCCGGTCTACAAGGTCCCCTTGGACGAAGCAACTCATGGCTGCCGACAAGGATCCTTCTGTCAGGTTGGGTCGACTACCTCCTCTGACTAAGTAGACCAGGGACCACGATGGCCCGGGACGACGGAACCATGGGATCTTGATCGGGTCCATCATCCATTCCCCCACCATCCGCTTTAAGTGCTAGATGGTGCAATTTCTATTTTAAATATCAAACCTTTCAAATTTCCAAACTTTCAACTCAATTCTCAAATCCAAATCCAGTTCTCCAAATTCCAAACCTATTGCTACTACTATATGCCAGATAACACGTATACTCTGTGTATCTGATCGATGACTAGCCTTAATCGAAAGTTCTCTCTCGTGATCGGGAGGGGTAATTAACTATAGGGGCTTGCGCCTATAGGAAACCAGAACTCAGATCATAAAGTCCTCGCAAATGAGGGCGAAATCTCCGGGTAGTGTCTTATCTACAAACCCATCTGCCTTCCAAAATTTACCCCGGAACTTATCAGTTAAAACTCCCTCACTCATAAGCAAAAAGAAATCGAAAAAAAGAATAAGCAGCGAGCGGGGAGGCCGGGGCCGAATTTTCGGAGCCCACAGTGAGGGCGAGAGTTAACTTCACAGTGAGTGAGCTCCCCTTATTTGCTTCCGATCAAAATGTCGTAACTTCCAAACCTTCAGGAATAGGCGTCGAAGGAGGCGGAGAGGGGCTCGGCTTAGGCGTGGAGAGGTCGGTGTAAGGAGAGATCGGGTAGGGCTCTCTCTCTCTCTCTCTCTCTGAGATCGGGACTTTGGTCGGGACAGAGAAGGCGACGGAAGGTGGAGAGGGAGGTCGGGTTGTTGGAACAGAGAAGAGGAGGGATCGGAGGAGCATAGTTCAGTCGTGGAATTCGTGGAAGGAGGAGAGCAGCGTCAGAGCAGCCGAAAGCCATGGGGTTGGGTCGGTATTTAAAGGAGATTTGGGCGCTCGATCGAGGAGTTGTCGCAGGTTTCATGCAAAAATCCCGGGATGAGACGCGAGCACAGCGGGATTTGCGGGAAGAGATGCGAGTCCAGCGGCTCCAGCAGGGATTTCGACGGGATTTTGGGGATTTGATCGTAGATCAGAGCAGTTCGCAGGATTTCGGGGATCCTTCGACAGGTACGAGGGATGATTTCGTTTTTTTGTTCCCTTTGGGTATTGTTCGGAGGCCAACAGTCATGAAGTCTCAACATTGATGAAGTCAACCTGTATGTACTCCCTATTTATTGAGCGGTGTTTATGACCACATTGAAAAAAAATCGGCTTATGGACATACCTTTGGAAATACGGACGTATTAATGTTAACTGTTGCTTTCCTTATTGGAAATTTAGGCAGTTAATCCAAACCGTGCCTTGCATTTCTTGTGCTTTCTCTATTTCTGGATACTTGTAATTACATTGCTGTGAATCAGTCCGTGCAAGCTATGGATCAATCCGTGAAAGAAAATTGGGACAATAATTACTTGATGGAGGGATCAATCCAGGGATGCAAATCTGGACAATTATATGCTGTTATTTATCGTTAATCTCCTCAAATTATGTCACATGAATGTGTATTTAATCACATGCCAAAGGGATACATGCAACAGCGCTGGTCCCTATTTGGCTTCAATTTATAATTTACCCGTTATTGTTTCTTGATTGTTAGCTCTTCCAAGCATTTGTTTAACATATAATATCATTAAGCTATATTCCGTTTTAGTATGTATTAGTTGTGTTTCTTTTCATTATTATGCCTTAAGATCTTTCATATTGTATGATTTTTATATGAATTGAATGAGATGAGTTGGCTCACTTTCTCCTTTTTTATTCATGAATTCTTCACATACAGTGCTAGTGTGTCTGATTTTGTTGTTGAGATGATTTTAAAATACTGATGCTGTGATGGCACTACATGTCGATATTGAGATAGCATTGATTGTTGTTGTGAAACCCTAGTTGTAACCTACCATAGAGAAATGAAAATGAGAATGTTTAGGGAATTTGGTATTGAGTGCTGGTAATTGATTTGAGGCTTTGGAGGGGAAATAAAAAATTTAGTTTTTTTTTTACTAACTAAAATTTGAGATACAATAAATTATATTTATTTATTTTTCATAAAATATTTTAGACATTCGTGTCCAATTTATTTTTAATATTTTTTTAATCGGATTTGTCTTCAGCTTGTCCGACGCTTGTTGGAAGATTCTTGTCCGATACATGTTGGACATTGCATACCTCTTTGAGGGAAAGTGTCAGTGTATCATAGGATATGCTAATAGATTGAGCAATAGGAAGTTTCCATAATCTATATTATTCGGTCTATTTTTTTTACGCATGCTTTGTAGCTTTTAAAAGTTGCATCAGTTTTTCCTTTTTATATAAGAAAGAAAATAACATTTTGATGTATTCAACAAACTTCAAACTTATTCCAGTCAATGTATAATAAACCTTCTAAATTTTCTAGGACAACTACCTTGAGGAAGCTATAAAGATGAGGAATCTACTTGAAGAATTCGGGGGTAATTATGGTATTCGAGCTCCTACAATCCTTGGCTTGAGGGAGCATGTTTTCACTGGAAGGTTCTACACCAGTTATTTTCCACTATCCTCTTTTTATTTATATCTTTTTTGTTTATTGACTAAGCATCTAATTGTTTTTTTCAATAGTGTGTCCTCGCTGGCATGGTTCATGTCAAATCAAGAAACTAGCTTTGTTACTTTGGGTCAACGAGTTCTGGCATATCCTTTGAAGTAAGTGCATTGTTCTGCTTTATCTTTTTTTGTTTGTTTTCTTTATTGTTTGAAATTTCTTTTTTACAAGTAGACATTTTGCTTATAGATCGTTTTGGTTTGATGAACGCTTCCAAATCTGAAATTTAGACTTGTAAGAAGATAGGTTTTGAAGAAGGCTGACAAAATCTAAATGGAGATCCCTCGTTAATGCTCACATATAATTAACTAAGATAACTTACTGTCAGGGTTCCAAAGTAATTGGTCTTTCATCGATTCTTTGTACTCTATGATCCATCATAACATTGGAAAACCTGGCATTGGTTAAATCTCCTGGTAATTTTTGTGACCCTAATCTTTGTTGATCTTTTTGATGCAAGTGATCAACGTGTATGATGCCCTAGTTCATTTTTGATATGAAATTAGCAATTTTGATGCGCATAATTTAGTTTATTTCTTATTGTATTTATCCTCATTTTTAATCAGAATTGATGCATTTGTTTTCAAGTTACTAGCTATGTCTATAATTTGATAAAAATGTTGAATATATTTCCTGAAGTTGTAAAAACCTTTACAGGGTTCGTATGCATTATGGGCATCCTGATGTTTTTGATAGATTGTTTCACATAACTAGAGGGGGAATAAGCAAGGCATCTCGTGTAATTAATATCAGCGAAGATATTTATGCAGGTATCTCTAAGAAATTGTTAATTTTTTAACATGTCTTTATAATTTTGTTTATTGACAGTGTTATAAGTTTCAAAATTCAATGACATTCCTTAGTCCTACGTTGTTCTTGATACTTGAGAAAACCGTCTGGTCGAACCGTGAGCTTCTCCCTCTTCCGGTCCGATTTTCACAATGTTATTTACTATGATGAGTAAATCAATTTAACTTAATTTTTAAAGCTAGATTGTTGCTTGAGTATGGCTCAACATTGATACATAAGGATTGTAAACAAATTTTAGCCGTGTTTTAGAGGGTGATTCTTCTTCGAGCTTGGTTCAAGATCTGTTGGAAAAGCTGTTGAGCTTGATCAGAATAATACTATGCCCAGCTCTACTCTTTTACATGTGTTGTTTCTAAGATCAAATTGTTCACCTATTGCTTGCTATATTAAAACATATATATGGCATTTAACTTGCATGTGTGGAAGACTAATTCTTTTCTAGCCTGTATTTAATTTTATTAAGAAACATTTCAGGTTTCAACTCTACCCTGCGGCAAGGAAATATTACGCACCACGAATATATTCAGGTTTTCTGAGCTATTTGTCATGTGTGCTATTAGTGAACTATTTATTTTAGAAAAATTTGTTGAAACATTTTAAACTTATTAGGTTGGGAAAGGTAGGGATGTTGGTTTGAATCAAATTGCGTTGTTTGAGGGAAAAGTGGCTGGTGGAAATGGAGAACAAGTTTTAAGTAGGGATGTCTATCGTATTGGGCAGCTGTTTGACTTTTTCAGAATGCTATCTTTCTACTTTACTACCGTGGGTTACTATGTATGCACAATGGTAATGCTATCTTATTGTCTTTATTTTGGCATCGTCCATATTTGGTATTGAACTTTTTCTCACCTCGAGTTGTTTTGTGAATTCAGATGACTGTTCTAACTGTGTACATTTTCTTATACGGAAGGGTTTACCTTGTAAGTCTGCAATCCTCTACTGTTTCTTTACCGCTCAGCTGTTCAGTAAAAAAAGTCTGCAGTAGATAATTCTTCATACATCTCTCTCTCTCTCTCTCTCTCTCTCTCTCTCTCTCTCTCTCTCTCTCTCTCTCTCTCTTTACACACACACACAAATTCTTTTATTTTAACTCCATATGTTATATTTTGTTTTGCTGCCTTATTTTTTTATTTTCTTGCCTTCAATACTTGTAGGCACTCTCTGGGCTTGATTCTGCCATCTCGTTCAAAGCTAAGATTTTGGGAAACACTGCACTTGATGCTGCTTTGAATGCTCAGTTCTTGGTTCAGATTGGTGTTTTCACTGCCGTGCCAATGATAATGGGATTCATTTTGGAACTGGGATTACTTAAGGTTAGCTTTCTTTTCCATTAACTTCAGTTTTTAAAGCGGCTATACTTTCGGTCTGAACCATTTTCCCATTTGCAGCTGGATTGGTCAGTATATTGCTTGTTTGTAATGCACTTCTGTTTAAGTTACAGCCTTTGTTGGAATCATGGTTTATGTTGACCTGCTGTATAACAAAAAAAAAATCAAAAATTAAAATCCACGTACCTGTCATCCCACGCCATCGCACGTCAACGCCATAACTACGCACGTCGTCGCCGCTCTTCGCACGACGAGGCCATACCTTGCGTCATTTCTCCCCATGATCGCCGCACGACTCATTTTGAGTTGTTAAAAGGCTCGAGGCGACGAGGCCTTCGGCCTCTCCTCTCGGTTTTCTCTCGATCACTCTCCCGCTCTCACCTTCTCCGGCTCCTTCGTGCTGTCGACTGCGCTCCTTCGACGACACCTCCTGTAGGATCGGAAGTTAAGACATCTTGATCGGAAGCAAGGGGAGCTCGTTCGCTGTGAAATAACTTTCTTCCTTTGGCGCGCTTCCTCGACTCCTCCAATGCTGTCCGACTTCACTCGCTCCTTCGACGGATCCCATTCCTATCGGATCGGGAGTTTGACATTTTGATCGGAAGCCATACGGGAGCTCGTCCCTTCTCCGACCCCTCCGTGCGGCTCGGCTTCGCTTCTTTGACGTCGCCCCCTCCCTGTTAGATCGGAAATTAAGACATTTTGATCGGAAGCAAGCAAAAGAGCTTGCCGGCTGGAAGGTAACTTTCACCTTTTCACGCTTCTTTGGCTGGATCCCATAAGCAGAGGAAGAGGGGCAAGGGTTAATTTATTTTAATTAGTATTAATCATATTTAATTATTATTTAATTATAATTATAATTAATTAGTTAATTATCATTAATTATTAATTAGCAGTTAATTATTAGTTATAATTGTTTAATTAATTATAATAAATTTTGATTAATTATAGTTAATTATTAACAAATTATAATTAATTAATAATTAGTGATTAATTATTAATTATAATTACCTAATTATTACTATAATTAATATTAATTATAACAAGAGAAAATAAAAAGAAAAGCTCCTCCTACCTCGGTCCCCGCCTCGACATCCGTGCCCTCCACCGCCGGTCCGCCGGCCGCCAAAGGTATAATTTCTAGAACCCTTGCTCTCTCTCTTACCTCGACGTGCGTGTCGGGCCGGCTGACCGCCTATACACGCTTTTCTCTAACGTTGTGGGAAGGGAAACCGGCGCGACACCTACGACGAGGTAGGCGAGCGACCCTCGGTTCCAAATCTTTTTATCTGCGTTCGTGGCACATCGGAAAACCGCCTATACACGCTTTTCTCTAGCGTGGTGGGATGGGAACCCGGTGCGGCGCCTACGACGAGACCGGGATATCCATAAGTACCCGCTCACGGGGAAACAACTGTCTTTTCTCTTGTAACAGGTACCGAAGACCCATACACGCCTTTCTCTGGCATGGTGGGGACGAAAACTTTACACGGCCGCGGTGTCCTCTTAAAAGGGCACCTACCATACACGCTTTTCTCTAGCGTGGCGGGAGGCCCAGTTTTTCGTCATTTTTCCCTAAACGGGGGAGACGTCGGGAGGCCGTCAAAATTTCGAGTGAATGTACAACCACACTCGGGACCTATTTTGAACTCAAAAAGATATGCAAGAATTGGGACTCAAATGAACATGAACTGAGGACTTGAGGACTTAAACCTTTCGAACAAATGAAAACTTGATTGGGACAATGAATTGAACATAAAATCGAGTCTAAATCAAACTTAAGTGAACTCAAATCCAAGTGAAATTGAAAATGAGCTTAAACTTGAAATAAATGATAATGAAATTTGGACTCAAACTTGAGTTATGTTTGAACATGATTCGGTCATTTGAACTCAAGCAGAGTTCTGAATTGAACACAAGGGACATTGAACTTGAACAAGACTCAGACTGCAGGGGACTCAGACAAATGGAAGAGGCTCATTTTGAGTCTGAACTGTACTTGGACTCAAAATTTGGACAAATGCAAATAAAAGACCTAATCTAAAGTCTAACCTAAATGACATCAAATTGAACCAAAGACTTGAACTCATGCTATATAACATTAAGTGGGAGTTATAGACTTGATGAACTCGAGTCTAAATGAAACTTAATTCGGATTCAAACATATGCAGAGGGGCAAAGGCTTGAATCATGTGCAAGGAAACTCAAACTATAAGAGCATTCGTACAGTCAAAAGTGACTCAAAGTACGTTACAAGACCTCGATGCATGAATTCCTACAACAATCCCTACAAGTGCTTGTTGATTGAAGAAGGCGATATTGGAGACTAATAGTGGAGGACCCTCCCCTGTAAACAAGTACAATCAGCAAACCCACCTGAGGTTGGTGACAGGTAGATGATGCAAAGACAATGGTTCTCCTACGAATATTTCCAAGAGGTTGTAGTAGATACAATAGTCCCCATAAAGTCAATGCATTATACTTGTAAGAAGCAACAGACAGTTGCAAGGTGTACGAGTACTACCCATATGTAGCAATCAAAGATCCGTCCCTGCAAGCAACTGCAAATTCATCAGAACAACCACCTGAGATTGGTGAAAGGTGGATATGATGAAGGCGATAATAGGTCTTCTACAAATACATCTAGGAGCTCGTAGTGGATACAACGGGTCCCCGCAAATATATACAAGTCACTTGTGGATAACAATAGTGGATATATCGTAGGTACAATGAACCACTGTGGGCACAAGTATTGATATCACCTATGATAATGGTAATCAAAATCTTCAAGTACGTCGGGTACAAGGGCAACTAGACGTACAAAAAAGGACACCTCCTGAAGGAATGGAAGAGATGTTTGAATAAATTAGAACAAAACTTCCTGGTGTTCCCAAGTTTCTCCCTAGTCCCACCCTTAGGAAGAAAATAGTTCTGGTGTCTACAAACGCCGGAGGTAACAACTCTACTACACTAAAGACCCCGAAAGGGATTCTTCTCAAGATAGTGGTCATGAACCTCAAGAAAAACCTCCCCGGTGAATGAGAAAGGGGGGTCAACATTAAGGCAATGAGATGTCTCATGACATTCAGATAACCCGCCATCGGATCCGCAACACCCGTATTAGTGGATAGAAGGCGTCTACAAATGCTTTAAAATACACCTGCACGTGCACCATAAATTGTATACACATAGGTACACTAAAGGGGTATATAAAAATCACCCGCATGGGCCCTGACGAGTGTGTTATTGGTACACACGTGACGCCTAGGGATGTTGCGCAGGTCAATAAGTGAATTTTAGTTCGAACCTGATCCTTCTATACGGATCAATAGAAGTCGACAGGGTTCGAATCTTCAAACAAATACACGGTCGTGACGACCAGTGTATTTGTTTTAATACATTAATATTAGGCCTTCAAGGCCTACAATCAAAAGAATTCACTAAACAAAAGGCACGAGGCCTACGAAACTCGAACCTCATAAGCATGTAAATAGGAGTAGACAAGGTTCAAACCATCGGATAAATATGCGGTCACGAAGTCGACCGGAATATTTATTTTATACATTCATATTAGGCCGTCAACAAAGAAAATTCATGAACAAAGGCATAAAGCCTACAAGAAACTCGATCCTCGATCAACCGCTTGGTGGAGTTGACAAGGTTCAATCCAGAAAATAGAAATGCCCCCAAACACCCCGATGATGGCCGTGTTGAACGCTAATCTCAACTGGAGGGGTTTACAAATATTTCTAAATTCCATTCAAACTTCACCCAAAAAAATCCATAATTCCACAAATCCCAAAATCCCAGATATTTAAATTTGAAATCATCCATCAATCACTCAAAGCAAAATCCATCCACCCTCCGCAACAGTTTGTCGAGGTGGACAAATTCATATATAACTTCAGCTCACAAAGAGCTAATGCCTAGTCAAAAATATCACTATGATGCATTCTCAAACAATCTCTTGGCAGTAAGGACGTGGTACGTGTCTTTTAAACGGCGGTTTTGCCGCCAAATGGCACCGCAGGATAAATGGTTATGACGACCCGGGGCCCTCTGAACCGAGTGGTTTTGCCGCCAAATGGCACCACAAATACCGGTTATGACCAGAGCCAATATTCTCCTTATTGGCATCAAATCCTTGAAATATGAATCAATAGGATATGATCGATATGGCACAAAGCCCTCTGTTAGCTAAGGTGAATTTAAATTTGTCCCCTTAGACAAACATTCACCCCAAGTCTACAAGGTCTCCTTGGACGAAGCAACCCATGGCTGCCGACAAGGATCCTTCTTTCAGATTGGGTCGACTACCTCCTCTGACTAAGTAGACCAGGACCACTATGGCCCGGGACGACGGAACCATAGGATCTTGATCGGGCCTATCATCCATTCCCCAACCATCCGCTTTAAGTGCAATATGGTGCAATCTTCAATTTTAAATATCGAATTTCCCAAATTCCCAAACTTCCAACATTTTCAAGTACCAATGTTCATGCCGCTACTATATGCCAGATAATATGTATTTCTCTACGTTTCTGATTGATGACTAGCCTTAATCGAAAGTTCTCTCTCGTGATCGGGAGAGGTAATTAACTATAGGTGCTTGCGCCTATAGGAAACCAGAACTCAGATCATAAGATAAAATTTTGAGTTGAATTATATTTCATTTGTCTTATTGTTGGGATATTTTGATTTCACTTCATATCTTATGTTTTTTTATGTTTTATATTATTCAATCATTAGTATATAAAAAAATTATCATTTTATGTTTACACAATCTTTTGATTTTGAGGTTAACGCCTCAAAACGCCTTGAGGTTTACGCCTCGCCTCACGAATAAAAAACGCCTCAATACCCGAATACGCAATTTTAAACATTGGTTGGAATGAATGATCAATCAACCAGTTGCTGAACTTTTGTATCAAGAATTTACAGTTTGGCCCATCTTGATTGAAACATCTAGTGCTGAATTTGGAAAGCTTCATGATGTAGTTCAACATGTGATGCTATTAACTTTGAAATTACACGCTTATGAATGAGCAATGTCAATTTTTCAACTTCCTACGACTTAAACAAAAGATTGAAAACAATAAAGAAGTGATTAAGCTTAGGCAATTGATTACAAGACAATGTTAGGAGCACAAAATAATCAAATCAAATCAAGCTTTGCTTAACGTGGGGTTTTTAAAGGTATTCCCTCGTTTAACAATTAGAATAGTCACTATTAAGATTTCTCACACATGCTCATATTAGAGGGCTAGGCAAAGAAGCTTTCATAATTTTAATGATGCCATAATTGAGGAATTAAAAGATAAAAAGGTTTAGAGTAGAGTTCACCTTCAAGCTTCTGAACTTTGCTCCAACGTTCTTCAGGATCCGGGCGATGATTGTTTGTGGGTTCTCTTTGAAGCAAACACTCCTTGTAGTCAACAAGGGATTAAAGTGTTCGAAGGATTTGAATGTGACCGGCCAAGGGAGGTGGATTCACTTCTCCTTCTTAGGTGAAAGCATCAAGCAAAGGAGCCTCAGTGTAGAGAAGAGGGAGGAGGTTATGGCCGGCCCTAGAGCACCCTTTTAATTCCTTACTTGGGTAACGAATAAGGAAAGCCATCAAATAGAAAATTCTGAATTTTAATTTCAGCAATTAACCAAAATCTGGAATTAATATGGGAGATATTGATTGGAAGATAATTAATTGGAAGGAGCAAAAGGGGAAGGAGGGGAGAGAGGGGGGCGGCGGCTAGGGTGAGTGGGGGAGTTGATTTAGGGAATTTAGAGGCTTGCCAAACATAGAATATTACTTAAGGAAAGAGGGATTAATGCAATTCTCTATTTAATTTAAATTGGCTTGATTGGGGTGGGGCTTGCCTAAGATAATTCATCTTAATTTTGGAAAGGAATTTCAAATTCAAATAAATTAAATATGAATTTAAAACATTCCTAATTTAAGAGGCGTCAAATATGGAAATGATCAATTTTTTTATTTAAAATTTGGGAGGGGAGGAACTTTCCTAAGGTACTTCATCTTATTTTAGGAAAGGAATTTTAAATTCAAATAAATTAAATATGAATTTAAAACCTTCTTAATTTAAGATGCATCAAATATGGAAAGGATCAATTTCTTGATTTGAAATTTTGGGGGCAAGGGAAAGGGTTGGCGGCCGGCCGCTTTAGGGAGGGAAGGTGCCGACGGCTAGGGTAGTGTAGGGCCCGCCGTTAGAGAAAGAAGGGGGTGGGGGGAATTGGCGGCTAGGGGAAGGAGGGAGAGGAAGTTGGTGGAGGAGATGGACCACGAGCCCGAACGCTTCCTGTGGCTGATGAGTAGTACTTTGCCCTCACCTAGGTATTTTCACTCTCACAAGAGCTCTCACAACTCTCCAAGAACATAAGTGCTGAAAATTTTAATCATCATAATTATTATCCCCTCCAAAAAGGAGAGGCCTATAAATAGCCAAAATACAATAATACATCTAGTGACAAAACTGCCCTCTTCGGTCACATAAGCCTACTCCTTCAAGTGAGGGTAAAAACAGAAAAAATACATAAATAAATCAAATACAACTAAAAGCTCAAAAATAAAGTGGTCCAATCATGCCTATAGATCTTCGGCCCCTTCTCTGATAAACTTTCCATGGTCGGATGTCCTCATCACTTCAACCATAATTGACATGTGCTTTAGCATGTTGGGGTTTTCTCTTCGGCAAATAATCATGGTAAAACTATATTGGAATGTGTTTACAAAGTTTACTGAGGATGTTCGTGGAGTCTTGTATGATTCATTTGGATCTCAAATAGGGGTGTAAACGAGTCGAGTTTAGGCCCTTGTCGAGCTCGACTTGTTAGTTGGAAAGCGAGCTCGCACTCGAGCTTGATTTTGACAGGCAAGCTCGAACTCGAGCTTATCTCACTGTAAACGAGCTCGAGCCATCTCGCAAGCCATGGGCAAGAATTTTTAAATTTAGGCGGGATTTATAAAAATTAGGCTGGATTTTTAAAACTTAAGCGGGACTTTTAAAACTTAGTCAAAATTTAGAAAAAAAATATGAAATGTTCACCGTTTAAATAAAACTTAGGTGATTTTTATTAATTTTTTTAATATTTAAATTTAATAAATAAAATAAAATTATTTTAAAACTATTAATATTTATTTGAGCCAGCTCACGAGCCGAGCTGACTCAAGCTCGAACTCATATCAAGTCCTCCCCAAATGAGGGCGAAATCTCTGGGTAATGTCTTATTCACAATCCAATCTGACTTCTGAAAATTTGCCTCGAAACTTAAGCGTTAAAACTCTTCTCGATGACCCGAAGAAAAAAAGGGGGGGTCCGCAGAAAGGCAATGGTGCGAATTTTTGTAGCCCACAATTTCATAGATCGAGTTTTCATATGAAGCTGTTTTGGAGAGAGAAGTTAATGCAAACCATATCATTGTTATATAGATCTGTAAAACTTGGATTGAAAGGAGGATTGTTGAGGAAAGAGAATATTATTTTGTGAAAGGTTTAGTTGAAATCTAAGAGGTTTGAAATTTTTTGGACTTGTTTGGGCTTGAATCACTCCAAATGCAACTCGTAACTGGAATTCCGGAGATGGTGGCTTCATGAACATTAAGAGCTATGAGCACTGTGCTGGTTTCATGAACATTAAGAGCTATGAGCACTGTGCTGGTTATAATGATGCTCTCTCCTTTTTCTGTGGGGACATTTGGTTCTGATTGTATTATCTCTAATTCTGATGATTCACCTAGAAAATGATATTGACTATTTTGATATTTACCTAGTTGAAAACGATCTAGCGCAACCTTGCTTAAGACCTATTGCAAAGATTGTTTTAATATACATTTTGTAACACAAAAGAGGGAATATGAGCAACTTGTGACAATTTTTTGTGAACTAAATTTCTTTAACACATTTATTCTTTGATTTTTCCTGCTAAAAGCTAGATGGTGTCAGACTTGATTGTGTTTCTACCCCCTCAAGCTATTTGACTTGCTGAATTTGGTTTTCTGCAGGCTTTGTTTAGTTTTGTTATCATGCAACTGCAGTTGTGTGCATTTTTCTTTACATTTTCGCTTGGAACCAGAACACATTATTTTGGCCGAACAATTCTTCATGGAGGTGCCAAAGTATGTGACTATAGTTTAGTTGATCTATTAATTTGGCCTGCTTAAACTGTTGGTTAATTAATTCACTTCTTTACAGTATAGAGCAACTGGAAGAGGTTTTGTTGTCCGCCATATCAAATTTGCTGAGAATTATAGGCTTTACTCAAGAAGCCATTTTGTCAAGGCGTCAGTACTTTTGAAATTGATTCATTCATGCTATTTTGCTTTCTTGCTAACTTGTGGCTTGTCCTTGATAACATCAAATTTATACCTTGCAGGCTTGAGGTTGCTCTACTTCTCATTGTTTACATAGCATATGGTTACACAGAGAACGGTGCATCTACATTCATAATCCTCACTATCAGTAGCTGGTTCCTTGTTATTTCATGGCTCTTTGCCCCATATCTCTTTAATCCCTCTGGCTTTGAGTGGCAGAAGTATGATTCAACATGTTATTTTGAAGTTCTTTCATCCGGCTCCTCAATTGATCATTGGCTTCATTGCCTGTTTATTGTTACTAATCTTATCTCAAACATAAATCGATCTGTGGTTTAACTATTACTTTAATGGATTTACCAGGACTGTTGAGGATTTTGATGATTGGACTAGCTGGCTTCTTTATAAAGGTGGAGTTGGTGTGAAAGGGGAACACAGCTGGGAATCTTGGTGGGATGAGGAGCAGGCATGTAACAGTGTTAAGGCTAAATGCTTTTGCATTTTCTGATGCATCTAAAGTTGTTTTTTTTACTTGCTTTTGGCTTTTAAAATAAATTTCGGCATAGTAGTTCCTACGTAGTGGGATAATGCTAATTGATAATAATGATGATACATTGTGATAGATACTTCTAAAGAATGATTTTGTTAGAAATGATTAACCCACGTCTTTAGTTCAACTCTATAATTCAAGTACTCAAGTCCGACAATTCTAGGGAATATTTCACTAGTAATCTCAATAACTATCTTCATAATCATGGGATTATCCACATAAGTTCTTATGTTGACACCCCTCAACAAAATGGGATGGTTGAATGTAAGAATAGGCATCTCTTGTAGTTTGCATGATATCTTATGTTTTCCTCGAATGTTCCAAATTATTTTAAGGAGAAGCCATTCTCACAACTGTCGATTTGATCAATTGTATGCCATCCAGAGTTCTTAATTTTCAATCTCCAGGTCAGCTTCTTCTGTCAAATTTTCCTCCCACCCATGCAACTTCATCTAATTTACATCTCAAGGTATTTGATTACACAACATTTGTTCATGTGTATTCTCAACTTCGTAGTAAATTTGTGATGTGATACCAAGTGAATACAAGAATTGCCAATCAAGAGATTAAAAAAAGTTATTAAATTTGCATACTAACAATAAAGTCTAGCGTACTCAAATAGAGATTCAAGAAGATGTCATAAAAAATAAGTCATAGCATTCGATTTCACTTGGAGATTACAAGAGCTTTGCAAAAGAATAACCAAAAGAAATCTAAATAATGCAAATAGCCATGATAAACAAAGCCTCGCGTTTAAAATATAGATCTTCACATTGAGATCCTTTAATCAACTCTTGAACGTGGCGGTTAGCGGAAGAGGATCGTAAGCAAACTTAGAGATACCACTATTACACATGTGATGCCGAGAGGACTCGTCGCATGGGAAGAAGCGGGAGTTGGAGAAGCGGGTGGATGGCCGTTGATGATCCACTCGTAGTCCGAGAATTGATCGTCGAGGATGTCCACGAGATGGGCGAGGATCCAGTTCAAATAATCTTCAACGGTGTCGTCAAAACCAAACCCGACGTCGAAGAATGGTGATCGAGTGATGTGGATATCTCCGTGGGCGTCGAGTACGAATTCGTTATCAACTTTGGGATCTGCCATGCATCATGGGAGATCGTGGCGTCGAGGTGGTGTAAGGTGGGAGAAATGTCACCTAGGAGAGGGAAGCCAAGGGGACGGGAGTGGCAAGGGGCTCGAGAGGTGAGGAAGAGGGGAAGGGACGGTTGGGCTAGGTGGAGAATTGAGAGAACTAATTAGAAATCTGAATTTGAATTCCAATTAGGCGAGATGGGAGGGAAATTAATTTGAGAATTCAAATTAATCCCTTAATGGGGGTTGGCAGTTTAAGAGGAATAAAGGGGATTAATTGGGGAGCAACTAATAAAATAGGAGAGAGGTTATGCCCGATGAGGGGCCGGCCACATAGAGAGGGGGAAAGAGATTAGTAATCATAATTAGGGTGGGGCCCATATTACTAATCAAAGATTTAATAAAATCTAAATTAAGCTTCAGATTTTTGTAAGAAGGAAAGTTTTCAAATAATGGGGCTAGCAATTAGAAATAATTTGAATTTAACATTCAAAAAATCCAATTAATATGGAAGTCTTAAGTCAATGAGCTATTTTAGGAAAGCATTCAAGGCCTCATGTAAACAAATTTGAATTTCAAATTTGAAAATCCAAGAGGGGGGGCCGGCGGCAAAAACAAGAAGCTAGGGTTAGGGGCAGGGAGGGAGGCATGCTGGAGGTGAATTCCAAGGGGCCGGCAGTCTGGATCAGAGCCCTACATGAGTTCCTGGTTTGGTAACCATTGGGTACCCATGCTCTGCGCTAGCGGGTTTTACCCACCCATGATGTAATATCAAGATCTGCTCCAGGATCGTCCAGGACGATCTGGGATCGTCCTGGGACGATCAGTTGAGAAGCTGCTCCAGAATTTGCCCAGATTTGTTCCAGGTGTTTTCCTGTAGGCATCGTCCAGGCCGATTGGAGACATCGGCCAGGCCGATTGGCACTGTTCATAATATCGGCCGGACAATAGCCCTGGGAGCTGTCCAGGACGATCAAGTTGGTCTGATCGTCCGGGACGATCTGGCGATCGGCCGGGCCGATCTGAAGTTTACTTAAGGAAATTTTGTCATTTGAAGAGAGAAAAATCAGATTTTTTATAAAATATCTTTGAGGAGAGAGAAAGTCGAGGTGAATCTTGGAAAAGTTGATTTTCGGGCGACGCAGAGCTGTTTTCGTCCGACGAGACTGTTCAGGAAATTGTTGTACACAAGGTAAGGCATATTCCGCCTTTCTCAATTTTCAGAACCGTCGTGTTTGGCGGTATTTTCTGTCCGAATTTTGTTTCCGTTAGCGATTTTCGTCTGTATCTTTTGATTGGTTCAGTTTTTACCGCGTAACTTTTTGTATATTGTTGCCGTGCCGGGTGTGCACGTTTTGATTTTATTTTGAAGATTTTTGTCCGGGTATTTTTGATTCGACTGTGTTTTTAGTCGACTGTATTTTTCTGTGAACTTGGAAATTCTGTGTTGTAGAATAAATGTTCTGAAATGTTGATATCTATATTCTGTGCAAATTTGGTAAATTGTTATTTTCAGGAAAATTGTGTAAATTCTGTATACTGCCGTTGTGCTGCCCGATTTTGGGGTAATTTCTGATTTGTCCGGAATTCTTCTAATTTGATATGCTATCTGTATATGCTATAAAAAGAGAGTTATAAGGGGCCTGGATCCTATGAGATTCAGTTAGTGTCTGAGAAATCTGAAATGAGCTCAATATAAAATCTGATATCTATTCTGTTCCGGATCCGAGGAAATCTGTTTAGGTGCTATAAGCACTATATATGTATTCTGGTGCTATATGCACATCTGTTCTGGTGCCGTGAGCACAAAGGGAGGCATAAGGGGCCTGGATCCTATGAGATTCAGTCAGTGTCAGGGAATTTAGCTATGAATTAAATAATATTTGATATCTGATTCTGATATGATTCTGATACGATTTTGTTCTGTTCCGATATGATCTGAACTTTTGATAACTGTCCGATTCTATTCTGATTTCTGTACGGAATTGTCTGATGTGTTGGTTTTGAGATTCTGAGAATTTTGATTGGAGGTTTGTTGCTTTGCTGAGCTGTTGAGCTCACCCTTGCTTTCTGGTGGTTTTCAGGTTCTAGGAAAGGGAAGGAAGTCCAGGAATATATTTCAGAGTCTGATCAGTATAGATATTGTTTTGTACCTTTTGATTTTTGTACAGTCATGACTTTTCTGTTCTGTTTTTCTTTCTGTCTAAAAGCCATGCATTGTATTTGTAGATAATTGTTTTGAGGAAAAGAAAAGATAGATGTTTTGTTCCGCTGCATTTGATGTTTTTAGTAGCTCTGTGTTTGTCTGTTTTGTTTAAAATGTTTAGAAGATTCAGTTCTGAAGCAAATTCCAAAGCCAGATCCTGGTTAGATATTTTTCTGTCGCGGCCCGGTGCAAACGGGATCCGTCTTGGGTCGGGTCGGGTCGTGACAAACTTTAGTGGTATCAGAGCATTGGTTTTGGAATTTGGGATTGTGTGAAACAGAGTTATAGGAAGTGATCAGTGAGTCTATCTGGGGGGTAGTTTTGGTTTGTTCGGCTTTTTATTGTGTTGTTTTGTGATAGTTTTCCGGATTTTCTGGATTTTTCTGTATGGATCAGCCAGACCCAAACATGACAGACGGGCAGAGTTCTAGTCAGGCAGCTCCAGTGGGGAGTACAGCCCCAGTGGTCGGTGCTGACACGCTTTCTCAGTTTGCTACACTTGTTGCTCAGATGATGAGCGAGACTCAGAGTAGAGCTTTTACTGTCTGATCTGATGATCTTGACAGACATTTGCAGTTATTTTTTAGGTTGAAACCTCCGAGGTTTGAGGGCGCTGTTGAGCCCAGAGCTGCTGAGGAGTGGCTGAGGAGGTTAGAGAAGACATTTGATGGGATGCAGTGTCCTGCAGATAGGAAGGTTCCGTTAGCTGTGTTTCTGTTAGACGGAGAGGCTGAGCACTGGTGGGTTGGCCAGCAGGAGGCCAGATTTCAGGGCAGACTGAACTCTTTGATCACTTGGGAAGAGTTCACTGAGGTGTTTCGAGATTGGTTTGTTCCCCCTTCTGCACGACAGCAGATGCAGGAGACTTTTCTGAGACTTGTTCAGGGGAGCAAGACGGTGATGCAGTATGAGGCTGAGTTTACTGCATTAGCCAGGTACGCTCCGCAGCTGGTTAGCACTTTTGCTGAGAGGTGTTACAGATTTCTGAGGGGATTACGAGATACCTTGAGGCAGCCCCTGATACCGTTCCGGATCACTGATTTTTCTGAGCTTGTGGAGCGAGCTCGACTGATAGAGAATGACCTGATGGCTACTCAGCAGCGGTGGACTGCGAGTAGGAAGAGATTTGGGGGTGAGGCTTTTGGCAGTGGTTCCTCTTGGAAGAGGAGATTTATTTCTGGCTCAGGATCTGGAGACTCCAGGAGGAGCGGAGGGTCGTCTGGTACTGCTACCAGTACGACGAGTTCTGGATCAGTCAGTTCGGCACCTGTGTGCCATAACTGTGGACGACGACACTTTGGCCAGTGTTACAGGATGGCTGGTTTGTGCTTCCGATGTGGTCAGCCAGGACATCGGATTGCAGAGTGTCCACATATGGGATTTGATCAGCGATCTGAGGGTTCCGTTAGACCTGTCAGTTCAGCAGGGAGACCGAGGACTGTTCCTCCACGCCCTGAGGGATTTGCTGGCAGAGGTGGTGGATCTAGTTCTGGACCACGGAGACCACCTACGGTTCAGAGGGAACAGAGTAGTTCTGTTGCTTCAGCTCCTGCTCCAGTTCAGCTACGAGTTTACAGTCTGAGTCAGCAGGAGGCTCGTGATGCTCCGGATGTTGTGATAGGTACGATTTACATTTCTGATCAGCCCTGTCGTGTTTTGTTTGACTCTGGAGCTAGTCATTCTTTTCTGTCCGAGCGATGTTTTGAGACTTTACATTCGAATTCGATGGTTTTACCGGTTTCTTTGTCTGTGATTTTACTGGCTGGGAATCCTTTGATTGCTCGGAAGTTTTGTTTGTGTGAGATTGACATTTCTGGCAAGAAGTGGAAATCGAGTTTGATTCTGTTGCCGATTTCATCATATGATGTGATTCTGGGAATGGATTGGCTGAGTCAGTATGAGGCCCAGATAGACTGTCTGAAGAAGCAAGTGAGCTTGCTTATGGATGGAGAGAGACTTGTATTTCAGGGCTTACGAGGTGTTCTCTCCAATCTGATTTCTGTGTTGGAAGTGAGCAGGATGTAGAAGAAGGGATGCCCAGTGTTTTTGGCTTCGGTGCGGGATCTGAACCTGGAGGTTGGTTCTGTTTCTGAGATCCCTGTGGTACGGGAGTTTGCTGATGTTTTTCCTGAGGAGTTGGTTGGTTACCTCCGGATAGAGATGTGGAGTTCTCTATCGATGTTTTTCCGGGTACCGCTCCGATATCAAAAGCTCTGTACATGATGACACCGAAAGAACTTTCTGAGTTGAAAGTTCAGCTTCAGGAGTTGGTTGACAGAGGTTTTGTACATCCTAGTGTTTCGCCATGGGGAGCACCTGTTCTGTTTGTGAAGAAGAAGGACGGTACACTCCGTATGTGTATTGACTATAGAGATTTGAACAAGGTCACAATCAAGAATAAGTATCATTTGCCTCGGATTGATGACTTGTTTGATCGGCTTTCCGGATCTTCGGTGTTTTCGAAGATTGATTTGAGATCCGGATATTATCAGGTGAAGGTGAAGGTGAAGGAAGCTGATGTGGTGAAGACAGCTTTCAGTACTCGGTACGGGCACTATGAGTTCTTGGTTATGCCTTTTGGGGTAACCAACGCGCCTGCTATTTTCATGGATCTGATGAACCGAGTATTCAGTGAGTATTTGGATCAGTTTGTGATCGTCTTCATTGACGATATTCTGGTATATTCTGCATCTGAGGATGATCATGCCAGACATTTGAGGATTGTGTTGGAGACTTTGAGGAGGCATCAGCTGTATGCCAAGTTCTCCAAGTGTGAATTCTGGTTGAAGAGTATTTCATTTCTGGGGCATGTGATTAGCGGAGAAGGCATTTCTGTAGATCCCCAGAAGATTCAGGCAGTTGCTGATTGGCCAAGGCCAACTACGGTATTTGAGGGTATTTGAGGTACGTAGTTTCTTGGGCATGGCCGGGTATTACAGGAAGTTTGTGAAAGGATTTTCACAGATTTCGACGCCTCTGACGAGACTGACGCAGAAGTCGATTCCTTTTGTTTGGACACCGGAGTGTGAGGCGAGTTTTCAGAGATTGAAGGATTGTCTGACTTCAGCTCCGGTACTAGCACTTCCGTCAGGTACGGAAGGTTTTCAGGTGTTCAGTGATGCTTCACTGAAAGGACTGGGATGTGTCCTAATGCAGCATGGTCAGGTAATTGCTTATGCTTCGAGACAGTTGAAACCACATGAGAAGAATTACCCGACGCATGATTTGGAGTTAGTTGATGTTGTGTTTGCTTTGAAGATTTGGCGTCATTATCTGTATGGCGTCAGATGTGAGATAAGAGCCTGAAGTACATTTTTACTCAGAAGGATTTGAATTTGAGACAGAGAAGGTGGCTCGAGTTGATCAAGGACTATGATTTGACTATTCAGTACCAGCCTGGGAAGGCGAATGTGGTAGCGGACGCTCTGAGCAGGAAGTCTTCTGGATTATCAGGTTTGCAGCTTACTTGTGATGACTTTCTGATTCAAGATATGGAGCGATTGCAGTTGGAGGTGATTTCCTCCAGTGGTTTGGATTTAGCTCAGATGAGCATTCAGTCTTCTTTGGAGACAATGATTCAGGAAGCCCAGAAGTCAGATTCTGACTATTCGAAGTTGATTGCCCAGATTGGATCTGGTAAGACTCCTGAACTTCGAATTTCTGATTCTGGTACTATTTTATGTAAGAACAGGTTGTGGGTACCTGTGTTTGGAGATTTGAGGCAGGAGATTTTGTACGAATCTCATCATTCAGGCTACACTGTTCATCCAGGCAATGGTAAGATGTATGCTGATATGAAACTTTTGTTCTGGTGGCCTGGAATGAAGAAAGATGTGTCAGAGTTTGTGTCGAGATGCGAAGCCTGTCATTTGGTGAAGGCAGAGCATCAGCGACCAGGTGGACTGTTGCAGTCGTTGCCTATCCCTGAGTGGAAATGGGAGGAGGTAACGATGGATTTTGCGATGGGTTTTCCTCGATCTAGACAAGGGCACGATGCTATTTGGGTGGTTGTAGATCGATTGACGAAGTCTGTCCATTTTTTTCCGATCAGACAGACGGATTCAGTTGATCGTTTGGCACAGATATATGTGAAGGAGATAGTCAGATTGCACGGTGTGCCTCGCGTGATCGTATCTGATCGAGATGGACGCTTTACTTCCAGACTTTGGAAAGGCATTCAGCAAGGCTTGGGTACGAAACTGCATTTCAGTACAGCCTTTCATCCTCAGACAGATGGACAGTCTGAGAGGACTATTCAGGTACTGGAAGATCTGTTAAGGCTTTGTGTTCTGGACTTTGGCGGAAGCTGGGAAGATCATATCCCGCTGATTGAGTTTGCTTATAACAATAGTTTTTAGTCCAGTATCGGTATGGCACCGTACGAGGCTTTGTATGGCAGGAAGTGTCGTACTCCTTTGACTCTGACGGAGGTCGGAGATAGACAGGCTTTGGGTGTCGCTTTTGTTGAAGAAACTGTTCAGAAGGTCAGTTTGATAAAAGAAAGATTGAAAGCCGCTCAGGACCGTCAGCTGAAGTATTACAATCAGAAGCACAGGTTTGTCGAGTTTCAAGTTGGCGACTTTGTGTATGTCAAAGTCAGCCCGATGAAGGGTGTGAGCAGATTTGGCCAGGTGAGCAAGCTTAGTCCAAGGTATGTTGGACCTTTTGAAATTTTGGAAAGGATTGGAAAATCTGCTTACCGACTATTGCTTTCTGATTCGATGCCTGACGTGCATAATGTGTTTCACGTATCCACTTTGAGGAAGTGGGTATCCGACTCTGGGAAGAAGGTATCTGCTGAGGAGGTTGAGATTCAAGAGAATCTGGCGTACAAGGAAGAACCAGAGTTGATTTTGGCGTACGACGTCCGAAAGTTAAGAAATAAACAGATTCCGATGGTTAAAGTCCAGTGGAAGCACCGGACTGCACGGGAAGCGACGTGGGAGAAGGAGTCTGACATGAGACAGTCGTACCCGTACTTGTTTTGACTGAGTTTGGATTGGATAATGTCGAGGACGACATTTTTCTGAGTTGGGGAGATTGTAATATCAAGATCTGCTCCAGGATCGTTCAGGACGATCTGGGATCGTCCTGGGACGATCAGTTGAGAAGCTGCTCCAGAATTTGCCCAGATTTGTTCCAGGTGTTTTCCTGTAGGCATCGTCCAGGCCGATTGGAGACATCGGCCAGGCCGATTGGCACTGTTCATAATATCGGCCGGACAATAGCCCTGGGAGCTGTCCAGGACGATCAAGTTGGTCTGATCGTCCGGGACGATCTGGCGATCGGCCGGGCCGATCTGAAGTTTACTTAAGGAAATTCTGTCATTTGAAGAGAGAGAAAAATCAGATTTTTTATAAAATATCTTTGAGCAGAGAGAAAGTCGAGGTGAATCTTGGAAAAGTTGATTTTCGGGCGACGCAGAGCTGTTTTCGTCCGACGAGACTGTTCAGGAAATTGTTGTACGCAAGGTAAGGCACATTCCTCCTTTCTCAATTTTCAGAACCGTCGTGTTTGGCGGTATTTTCTGTCCGGATTTTGTTTTCGTTAGCGATTTTCGTCTGTATCTTTTGATTGGTTCGGTTTTTACCGCGTAACTTTCTGTATATTGTTGCCGTGTCGGGTGTGCACGTTTTGATTCTATTTTAAAGATTTTTGTCCGGGTATTTTTGATTCGACTGTGTTTTTAGTCGACTGGATTTTTCTGTGAACTTGGAAATTCTTTGTGCTGTAGAATAAATGTTCTGAAATGTTGATATCTATATTCTGTGCAAATTTGGTAAATTATTATTTTCAGGAAAATTGTGTGAATTCTGTATATTGCCGTTGTGTTGCCCGATTTTTGGGTAATTTCTGATTTGTCCGGAATTCTTCTGATTTGATATGCTATCTGTATATGCTATTAAAAGGGAGTTATAAGGGGCATGGATTCTATATGAGATTCAGTTAGTGTCTGAGAAATCTGAAATGAGCTCAATATGAAATCTGATATCTGTTCTGTTCCGGATCCGAGGAAATCTGTTTAGGTGCTATAAGCACTATATATGTATTCTGGTGCTATATGCACATCTGTTCTGGTGCCGTGAGCACAAAGGGAGGCATAAGGGGCCTGGATCCTATGAGATTCAGTCAGTGTCAGGGAATTTAGCTATGAATTAAATAATATTTGATATCTGATTCTAATATGATTCTGATACGATTTTGTTCTGTTCCGATATGATCTGAACTTTTGATAAATGTCCGATTCTATTCTGATTTCTGTACGGATTTGTCTGATGTGTTGGTTTTGAGATTCTGAGAATTTTGATTGGAGGTTTGTTGCTTTGCTGAGCTGTTGAGCTCACCCTTGCTTTCTGGTGGTTTTCAGGTTCTGGGAAAGGGAAGGAAGTCCATGAATAGATTTCAGAGTCTGATCAGTATAGGTATTGTTTTGTACCTTTTGATTTTTGTACAGTCATGGCTTTTCTGTTCTGTCTAAAAGCCATGTACTGTATTTGTAGATGATTGTTTTGAGGAAAAGAAAAGATAGATGTTTTGTTCCGCTGCATTTGATGTTTTTATTAGCTCTGTGTTTGTCTGTTTTGTTTAAAATGTTTAGAAGATTCAGTTCTGAAGCAAATTCCAAAGCCAGATCCTGGTTAGATATTTTTCTGTCGCGGCCCGGTGCGAACGGGATCCGTCTCGGGTCGGGTCGGGTCGTGACACATGCCCACCTATGGTGACTTTCGAGATGTTATACTCACCCACACCCACTCACTTTTCACGCTTCTTGAATGAAGTCTGCCACAGATTAATGGCCTTGAGTTTTTTTGTCATTTTCTCTTACTACAAACTTTCAAGCCACATATCAAAATTTATCGTGATCATGATGCGGATCAGTGTTGCGCACTTCACAATAAGGATTATTGTAATATACTGCATGCATATGATAATTAGTAATGTAAATTAGTTTGTCCTCTGATATTGAGTACCCACTCATACCCACCCATGAGGCCATGGGCGTACCCATACCCACCCATGCCCATTGGGTATGGGTGGGTACGTGAGTGGGTGTGGGTATGGGCACCCAATGCAGGGCTCTGTTCTATATGGGCCGGTAGGGACGGCAGCAAGGGGAATTTTGGGGAGGGGGAAGAGTTCGGCTAGGTGGGGGAAAGAGAATTGGGTTCCGGAAGAAATAGAAGTTGTTGGTTCTACTAACCTTGCATCACACCTCCGATTGAACTCACAAAGAGATCTTCAAGGGTCTCCTCCTCAAGAACTCACAAAAAGAGCTTGGAAGGTTCACGAACTCACAAAGAGATCAAAGATAAATTCATTCAATAAATCATCAACTAGCTATTACAATGCATGAGGCCTCATATAAGTAGGCCAAAATGAAATAAAATGAAATGACACAAATGCCCTTTCGGGCTACATAAGCGACCCAATGCCCACAGGGGCAAACTAGGAAACAAGAAATACAAGCATAAAATAAAAATGCACATAAATCAGAAGTAGAGGCTTTGGATCGTAGCCGTCCATCTGCGTCTCCGGCGATGGTACACGTGTCGAAATCTGATGTCCTCATCAATTTGATCCTAGAGCCAATAAGTGTTTTTCTAGGGTACTCTCCAACTCAAAAAGGGTACAAATATTATTCTCTAACCAACAAGAAATTTTACACAACCATGGATGTCTCTTTCTTTGAACATGTGTCCTATCCCAAATCTCATGTTCAAGGGGAGAGCATGAATGAACATCAAGTTTGGGAGTTGTCTTGAATCTGTATCCTTTGCCCACTCAGAGTCACCAAGTTCTTCTCAACCCATATTGGTGCCCAAAGACTATATGCAAGACTTGTCTACACCAGTGTCTATTTAGTCATCAAGCTATCCCACAAATGTTTCTTCTCCCGTGCTTGCTCCGTCTATTGTTTCACAACTTGTTAATGAGAATTTTCAAGTCTGCATCAGGAGGAGAAAAAAATAAGTGCTAGAGCACATATTACAGCCAACATGTGGTCAAGATATTGACTCAAGCTCAAGTTCACGGTACGAATATGGCTAGAGATGTGCTAATTCACACATCGATGACTTTACCATGTCGATTTCATTTAGGAAGGGTGTTAGGAGATGTGCAGGTCATTTAATAGGGAACTATGTTACTTATGAAGGGCTATCACCATCTTACAGAGCATTTACTACTTTTGATGATATTCACTATTCAGGTTCCTAGCACAGTACAATAGGCATTGCAAAATTCACAATGGAAGAAGGCAATACAAGATGAGATTGATGCATTTGAGAAGAATGGAATATGAATTATTATTGATTTACCTGCTATGAAATGGCATGTTGGGTGCAAGTGGATTTTCACTATAAGGTACAAAGATCAATTGAGAGGTCCAAGGCTCGGTTGGTAGCTAAAGGATTTACTTAATCCTATGTGATAGACTATCAAGAAACCTTTGCACATGTCGCAAAGCTTAACACTTAGAATTCTTCACTCATTGGCTATCAACCAAGATTGGTACTTGCAACAACTAGACATAACAAAATGTCTTTCTAAATGGTAACTTTGAATTATGTTTGCAAACTCAAGAAGTCCTTGTACGTCCCTAAATAATCTCCCTGAGCTTGGTTTGACATATTCACAAAGGTTGTTTTGAAGCTAGGTTACATGCAAAGTCAAATTGATCATATTCTGTTTGTCAAGAAATCTCATGCTGGAAAAATTATTATATTAATAGTCTATGTCGATGATATTATTTTATCTTGGAATGATATGGATGAATTATAGAATTTGAAGAAAAATTTGTCAGATGCATTTGAAGTTAAATATTGGAAATCTTAATATTTCCTTGGAATGGAAGTAGCTCAATCAAGAAAGGGCATTGTTGTTTCTCAAAGGAAATATATTCTAGTTCTTTTTAAGGAGACCGGTTTTGCTTGGATGCAACTTTGTTGATACTCCTATAGACCGTCAGAAACTTACTGTTTTGGAATGAATAAATGTGGACATGTTAAATAAGGATGCACATTAGTAGGCGGGTATCAAGAATGATGTACTTCTGTACCATGTGAAGCGGTATCATTATCTCTTGACCTATAAAATTTCTGTAATAGTTTTCAAGAAATTTAACTATTTTTTCCTAAGCTTTGTTTAATAGTAGAATTAATATGGTTATTGAGCTTTATCTTTTGTAAAAAAAATTATCTTTTTTCTCAGTGGTGTTTTCTGTACAAATATAATTTTTGAAGCAAGCACTTTATCTATGTTCATTGAGCTTATATATTAAAATGGAAAGGAAACAGATATGTCATAGGAATCTAGTTTGGTTGATTCAAGTTTTTTTCAAGTCAAATTATGTCTATAAAGTGATTCCGCTAAATAAAACACCTTTTTTAGTATAAAATGTTTTTAGAGTACAAATCATCTCGATGCAAACTTACCTTACGATACTATCACTCCCTGCACTTAATTTTGTTTTAAATTGAAAATTCTAGTGCTAGCAAACCATTATTATTACACTCTGCAGTTTAGATTATAAAAGGGTCACACGCTTTGTACTGTCCATAGGATTGAATTAATTGGTAATTTGAAGCATAGAAAATCGTTCAGCTTCATAATGTATTTTAAATGGTGAAAATGATTATATTCCTCTTCTTCCATGTGTTTGGGTTGGCAGATGCATATACAAACATTGAGAGGTCGTATCCTGGAGACGATTCTGAGCATTAGGTTTGCCATATTTCAGTATGGAATTGTGTACAAGTTAAATCTCACGGGAAATGATACTTCGCTTGCAGTAAGTAACTTTTTTCAGTATGCTTTATCTTTCCTGTGTTCAATTTATATAATTTTTGTACCTCTCTAAATGCGCGTTACTTTTTCCTGCAAAATTGCATGTATTTTGACTTCCATTATCACCAATGTCTATCTCAAATTTCTCCAACTTAGGCTTCGTTTGGGACGGCTTTTTTGCTGCTTCTTAAAGCAATTTTTAATATAAAAATTAAAATTTTTGTACTAAAAAGCTGCTTTAAGAAGCAATAAGAAAGCCGTCCCCAACAAAACCTTAATTTGAAACTAATGTTTGATTTGTGCCTCCAGATATACGGCTATTCCTGGGTTGTGCTGTTTGTCTTTATCATGATTTTCAAGGTAATAATAACATTACAATCTTTATTTACTATTTTGTTCTAGGATGGATTATATTTTATGTTTTCTTCTTGCTTGCTTCGTTAATTTTCATGGCATTGCAGATTTTTACCTTCAGTCCAAGAAAATCGTCCAATCTCCAGCTTCTGTTGCGTTTTATACAAGGTGTAACGTCAATTGGAATTATTGTAGCAATCGCGTTATTCGTAGCATTCACAGACTTATCTGTCACCGACCTATTTGCCAGTATACTGGCATTTGTGCCAACCGGTTGGGCTATCTTATGCGTAAGTTTCTCTATCTTCAGCTCTATAATTTCTGAATCTTTATATTAAACTCTGTTATTAAACAATTTTATTAATCATCTTGTTAGCCTGTAAGTAAATCATAAAGTAGGTTTTCTTATTATTCAGTATTGTTGCTTTGATGTCTTAAATACTGATTAACTGTGTCGATAATATACGAATAGAAATCTCAATATAGCAGTAGGGTGTGCTAAAACTTTTGATTTTTAGTTTTTCTGTTATTCATTTCTCCGATGACCCGGTTAGAAAAGCTAAGGTATTAGATCTGATTTATGTTAATAAAAAAGGTAGAGGTAGACCTAAAAAAACTTGTTAGAAAACATTAGAAAATGATCTTTTCTATTAGATTTAAATGAGAATATGACTTTTAACATGACGCAATGGCGAAAAAGGATTCATGTAGCCGACCCCACGTAGTGTGACAAAGGCTTGATGTTATTGTTGTTGTTGTTATTCAATTTCTGAAAAGCTTTTGTCAGTCAAAATACATACAAGGCGCAGATCTTTTCTTTCAGATATTTGTTTATTTTGGAGGTTTATGCCATTCACAAACGAAAATGTATTATTAAGAGCAGATCAACATAAACCAACAAACCAACTAAGCTATCCAGTATGTTATTTCTTTGCGATTTGAACTTTTATAATCACTCTCACAGATTGCAATCACGTGGAAAGGGCTGGTGAGGAGCTTGGGCTTGTGGGACTCTGTGCGAGAGGTTGCTCGAATGTATGATGCTGGGATGGGAATGTTGATTTTTGCTCCTTTGGCTTTCCTCTCATGGTTCCCTTTTATTTCCACATTCCAGTCCCGCCTCCTTTTTAACCAGGCTTTCAGCCGAGGCCTGGAGATATCTCTCATTCTTGCAGGAAACAAAGCTAATGTTCAAGCCTAATCCTGCGTTTGGTCAGCTTTTTGTAACGCAGTGGATTCTATTGAAGGTAGGCTTCTAACGGTTTGAAATCCCTTTTTAACTGGAAAATGCTTCAGCTTGTTCGTGCTTTTTGTATATATTTTGTAATCCAAATATACAAAGCTAGTGGTTCATTTTGATTTTTTTTTTTTTTTTTAATGAAGTTCTCTCATCCTCGGATCGTCATATTTGCCCTGTGAAGTTCAGAAAAACATAACATTTATCTTTTTTACTTGGTTGGAAGTTTAGGATGCAGTATCAGATTTATCGTGTGGAGCTTTTGGGATGTGCTTATTTTGATCAGGTTGTTCTCTTCACAACTTTTAGTTGAAAGTTATATGTTGATTCGTATTTTGGGGTTGTTTAAGTAGGAAATCCACTAAATATGGATTTCGAAAATCCGGAGGGGCTTGAGGGGCCTAAAATTTGAAAATTGTTTGGTAACATTCATGATAAATTCTATTAAATTTTGTGTGATTGTTTGGTTATAGAATAGATTTAACGAGCTGATTTGTCCTTTCTAACCAACGGGTTTCGTTAATCGGGCTAAAAACAAGATTTTAGAAATCCGGGATTAGCATGAAAAGGCGAAATTTTTCGTCTACGGTGAGATTTGGTTTTGCATTTTAGGCCAATTGGCTGGATTTCGCTCAAATCCGGCCTAAATCCTACTATCAAACAGCCACTTTATGTTACATTTCAAAAAAAAAAAACGTTAAACCAAATGGAGTAATGAGACTCTCAACTTTTAGGGGCTGTTGGTATTGGATTTATCGTGGGATTTAAGTTGGATTTACGCTAAATCCAGCAAACGGTTTTTGTGTGCGCGTTAAATCCTGGGATTCCGTAAATCCCGGATTTATGAATTTACGGCTTAAATCCCGGATTTACTAAATCCCTCGGTACGGTGGATTTAACGGGATTTAACATTAGAAGCGTGCGAAAGGGAGAAAGTTAACTTCACAGCCAGTGAGCTCCTATTCTTGCTTTCGATCAAAATGTTGTAACTTCCAATCTGACAAGAAGGGAAAGTCGTTAAAGAAGCGAAGTCGAACAGCCACGAAGGAACCGAAGTAGCGACACGCGCAATATGTACACCTCCTGCTATCAAAGAAGCCGAAGGAGTCAAGTCCATGAAGGAATCGAAGTAGCGACGCGCGCAATCTGTACACCTGAGAATCAACGAAGCCGAACAGCAACGACGAAAAGAAAAGATGAAATACAAACCCTAGACGCCTCAAAGTTATTATCAATTAACTTAATTTATATAATTTAAACAAATAATAATTAAGTTATTTAATTAAATAATTAATAGTAGAATTAGTGCATAAATTAATTATCTAATTTAACTCAATTGATTAATTAATGATATAATTAGTAATTAAATATTAATATAATAAGCTTATTTAATATTTAAACTCTTATTTTGGTTCATGTTAGTTTGTAATTAATGTTGCATTGAAACCTAAAATTGGTTTTATTATGTTTTATGCAATGATCTTAATTTCATAAATATCTCTTTTAAAATTAAACGCCTCAAAGTTATTATCGATTAACTTAATTTATATAATTTAAACAAATAATAATTAAGTTATTTAATTAAATAATTAATAGTAAAATTAGTGCGTAAATTAATTATCTAATTTAACTTAATTGATTAATTAATGATATAATTAGTAATTAAATATTAATATAATTAGCTTATTTTATATTTAAACTCTTATTTTGGTTCATGTTAGTTTGCAATTAACTTTGTATTGAATTTTCGGTCATTTTATATGACCTAAAATTGGTTTTATTATGTTTTATGCAATGATCTTAATTTTATAAATATCTCCTTTAAACTTAAATCCCTAACCGCTATAAATCCTAATATATCTTACCAAATAGTTTCTCAAGATTTAACATTTAACATACCAAACAGTTTTTAGGATTTAACACATTTCGGATTTATTAAATCCGGATTTACAAGATTTATTAAATCCCATTAAAGTTAAATCCCACTTGTTGCCAAACAGCCCCTTATTAAAGTTATATTCTGATCATTATTTTATGCCACATTTAAAAAACGTGAAACTAAACAAAGGAACGATTCACAATCCGAAATGCTTTCGGCGTTTGGATTTTTTAGACCGGCAGAGTGAGAGGAACTTCTCTTTAGAACACAAAGAAAGAAGGAATATTTAGTCAAAGTTACCCTCACCTTTCTAATAGTGAAGCATTCAAAGCTTATACGACTAAGATTGGATGATTTTGGCATTCCAAGTTAATGGAAGTGCCAGTCGGCGATAGCTCCTATTGATTATGACGTGATCTTGAAAGTTTAGTGTCGGTGGGTTTTGTCTTATCAATACTACGAGTTGGCCAGGGGTGGAACCCCTTTAGGTGGGGACAATTGACCCTTCCCCCTCCAAAATATATATATATATATATATATATATATATATATATCATTATTATTCTTTAGGTAATTTATCTTCTCTTCATTTTTTTTTTTAATTACAACGGTTTATAAGCAATTGTCACCCCGCCCCCTAAAAGCTTCAAATACTATGCTCTTTAGGGAATGTCTCTAGCAAATAGAAAATAGAATTCATCATTTTATTTATTAATTTTAATTCCAAAAATATCCTGAACTCCGTCAGGGAGCGCTACCCTTTTGGACCACCGATATATCTATGGAGTGTACGAGTCAAATTTTAGTAAACATTAATAGTTACTTATAAGTTTGTCTCTTCTAAAAATTAAGTCTGATTTTGCCCCTGAAATTGGCTGCAAATAGTTGAATCAATTGAGGTAAAAAAAAGACGACGATGTTGGAGAATTAAAAATAATGGGTGTTTTTTGTATGTAGAGTAGTTCATATCAACTAATATTTTGTTCTTTGTAAAATATATTACAAAATTCACTATCAGATTACCATTTTCCCCTAAATTTTAGAAAAAAAAAATAATTTTGGCATTCTGTTAGCACGATTTTTTCTACTTGACTGTACTTTATCTTTAAAGCCTTAATTTGGGATAGTTTTATATCATTATTTTTTTTTTACTTCCAAAAAATTTTGTACTTAAAAGTAGCTTTATAAAATAGTAAAAAATTGTCCCAAACGAAGCCGTTATCTCCAATCACTAGAAAGCTATATTTAATGGTTACATATTTAGGTGGAAAGAAATTGTAAAATCTTTAATAAATTAGCTCCGCCTATATATGTTTAATGAAAGAATTATGTTTTTGAAGCTTTTTTTTTTCTTTTTTTCTTTTTTTTTTTTTAACTTTCATGGCCTTTTCTATGGTTGTTTTTAAATACTTGATTTGGATTTAGATTTCATTTGGAACAGTTTTTTATTGCTTTTAAAATCAATTCTATCGTATAAAAATTTCTTAAATTAAAAATTTTTGTACTACGGAATTACATAAAAGAAATACTAAAAAATTTATCTCAAATGGAACCTTAGAGAGAGATTAGAAAGCTTCATGGTAGTAGCAATGATATTCTTAAACGTTATAATGGGTCTTCCCTTATTGAAGATCGCCGTTAGGCCATTTACTATGAGATAATAAATATTTGAGTGCCACCAATCTATTTAATAATGATGAGGAAATTTAGTGTTCTCAATATTTGATGTGTCATTATTTGAAATGATTTGATGTTTCATATTAAAGTATCAGATAATGTGGTCCTATAAAAAATATTGTCTATTTAAGTGGCATGACTCTCATCTAACTAAAATAATATTAATTAATTGTTGCAAATGTGTAATTTGAAACCCATAGAAGGAGCATTGATAAAAATTACATAATTCGGCTCTCAAATTACTCCTTAGAATAAGTGCAAACCTTCCGCTCATTGTCGTCCAACTACTCTGAAGCTAAGAGGCTAAGCCGCTAAGGATTTTTTTGTGATGATTTTTTTTCTGCTTTTTAAAGTAATATTTTATATATAAAAATTTTAATTTTTTATTAAAAACTATTTTATGAAACATTAAAAAAGCCCTTCTAAATGAAGCCTAATTTATTCATAATTTTTTTAAAATATTATTTAAAAAAATAGAAAAAAATTGTTCTAAATAGAGGAGGTGACAACTTGTTTGTGATCATTACAGCCAGCTTTTCTTGTCCTTAGAATGATGACATTTTACTATTTTAGTACTTAATCAAAATTATGAAGAAATGATGGATTGGTAGATCTTTGTTGCAAATTCAGCTAATAATACTCAAATAATATTCAGCTAAGATTCAAAAATTGTTCAGATTGTTTGGAAGATGACAACCATAATGAATTCCTAACATGTTTTTAATCTTACATGATAAAGCAAAAAAGGCATCATTACTCTTAGAACACAATAAAAGAGATATTGTTGCCTTGCGGGCTAAGGGTAATTATTCTGGGCGGTCATCGGAGGTGAATCAAGATGGGTCACGTCACTATTTTATTGTGTACCGTGTATCGGGTGACATAGCATATCCTGATTTGCCTTCGGACAATCCGGTGATTGCACAGAATAACATCAAGTGGGCTAAAGAGACTTTAAAGTTACTACAAATGGAGAAATTAATGAAGAAAAGAATTGTCAATAAACTCTTCCGATCAAAAAGTCTTTGGATTATTCGGTAAAAGATTTTTCTTTTTTTTTTTTTCTTTTTTTTTTTCTTTTTTTCTTTTTTTTTTTTGACGAGGAAGCACTGTCCTTAGGCCAGTGAAAACCCCAGTTTACCTAGCATGCAACCCACACCAATTTACACGGGCCAACATTTAAGGCTTTCACTGCTTGCCAAGGGATTCGAACCAGGGACCTGGGCTTTGCCCAGCCGACTCTTCACTACTCGGACAAGTAGTGGTGGGTGGTAAAAAAAATTCGATTATCAATTTCGGTCCTATAGCATAGCTGATAGTGATTGATTATCTATTTGTGAGATTATAATTTCAAAAAATTAAATTAAAGTTTAATTGAATGACATAATAAATATTTAATAATATAATAATTAGTATTTTATTATTCTAGATCTCAATACTTCTCAATTGAATATTTTAAATATGATTCTAATTCAAAATTTTAGGGCATTACATTTTAATTATTTATAAGATTTTTAATTTTAAATAAAAATAATATTTAAGTTCAAAAAATCTCTAGATTCTTCATAGTACTTCACTATTTCAAATAATTTTAAATTAAAAAATTCCGAATCAAAAAAGGATTGAACTTGCTATAACCTCGACATTCTTCATTATAATTATTTGATCAACATCAAAATATTAGAAATTAATCTATATTGGAAATTCACGAAAATTTGAATCGGTTCACCATTTCTTCGATTCAACAGCTGGTTTCGACCGACTCTGAATAGCTCAACGTATAAGCGGTTGTCTGGTTGGATCAAACCGGCCAGAGAATTTGTTCAAGATCAAATCGGCCGGTTTATTAAAATTTTTAAAATCATAGGTTTGACATCAAATTTTCTTGTTTATAATATTATCATAAAATTTTATAAACAAAAAATTTATGGCTTGTTTTCTTTTTTGTTTATTTATTTGATATTTAATAATATAACTCTTTGATAATCAACTTGATATCAAGATGGAATTGGAATGGACTCAAACAAAAAATGTTAGATTCCGATTTGTATGGCATATGAATTAAGCGCATAACACCTATATAATTTTAAAATTTATTCATTACACCCATAAAATGCTGGAAATATACATATAAACCTCATGTAAAATTGATTTTTCTCCCAAATATAGGTATGAAAATATGCAAATAACAAGCAACATAGGGGTTATCTGTGTAATAACCATAATTTTTAATTATCAAGGTATTGTCCGCTTTGGCCTCATGATCTCACGATTTTATCCAATTGATGTAACTTTCAAGGAGGCCACTCGTCCCCGAATTACTCCCGCACGAGCATGCTTAACGTTGAAGTTTCTTTATGAAATTCTTACTATTACATCGCAAGGCGCCTAGATTTTTATGAGTTTAGATTCTTTTTAGTTAAAAGGCTTCACAATCTCCCACACTTAAATATATTATATTTTTATCAGTATATTTATCTCAAAATCATCCACCAGACAGATAAGATTCTAAAGAAAACCTCTACAAGTTAAAATGGTGGCTCCCGTCATGTAGTATTTTATCCCATATAAGGTTCAAGAGGTGGACCCCATAGCTTAACTCTTTATCCTGATGGCCTTCTTCCAGCTGGTGTATTACTTTGATAACATTCTATAATAACCCAAACTCTTAACTATTAAAGTATCATTCGCCTTTGTCTAATGGCCTCACAATTTTGTCCAATTGGTGTAACTTTTTGAGGAGTTCACTTATCTAAATTTGCTCCAGCATGGCCCGTTTAACTTTTAAGTTTTTAAAAGATATTTCAACAATTATACCAAAAGACGTCTGATATTTTAGAGTTTAATTTTTTTCCTTCAGAAGTTTCACAATCTACATATTTTGAAATTAAATTTTACTCTACACACCTTCATTATTTTTTTTATAATAAAATTCTTATTCCAATAAGTCAAAAAAGTTATAGCACAGGCCGAAACAGCCAAGCCACAGACCAAAAACAACATATACAAAATACGATACAAAGGGATATTCAAACAAGGAGAAAATGGCACAATGGCCATCAGGCTCAACATTGGCACAGACTACCAACTACTCCAAATATGAGCACGGACCATCCAGAAGAGTGAAAGTGCAAAATTCCACCAAAAGCCAACCAACCGCCATCATCGCTAGTAAGAACCACCACCTAAGGTTGCCAACTAGTCACGGATATGGAGCGATGAGCCCGAGCCACATCATTGCACACAAACAGCTAGCAAAATTCGCAAGGCCAACACAAGACATAACCAGAAATGGCAACATGAAATCGAGGAGTAGGGGGCACAAAAACTGCCAAAACAGTAGCCACCACTCACAGTAGAAAAGAATTATTTTTTGGCTCCCCGTTTTGAACGTTTACTAATCCAAAATTGATCATCTCGTAAGAGCCCTTTCTAAGGTTAAAAAAACCTCTTCTTCAACTTCAGAAGAAGAGGGAGAGGAAAGTATCAAATCTACACACCTTCATTGTGAGATGATAGTTGTACAAATTTAGGGCAAAAAAAATCAAAAAATATTTAGATAAACTTTTCAAGCTGTATATTAAAAATATGATACTGACTTATCATATACAATTGAAAAACATCTCACATAAATAAATTGTATTCATATTGATAAGTCGTATATAAATGTTATTAAACATCAATTTGCATGCATATCATATTATACAATTATATTAATTTTTTAATTTATATATTTAATATTTATATAACATCAAAGTCTTTCAATTATTTTTTAATTAAATATTTATATATATACGGAGAGAGAGAGAGAGAGAGAGAGAGAGAGAGAGAGAAAAAGAGCCGCTTTTTTCATGCAGCCGTGGCCCTCGTGGGGGGAGATTAGGAGAGATAACCGACCGCAATAATTGACAAAATTCACTTTCTTCTCCAACCCTCAATACTTCAAAAGATTTCTTCATCTTCACTTCTCATCTGCTATCTGCCGGAGACCACCTACTTTTACCCTCTTCTCAATAAATTACCAATCATTTATGAACTTTGGCTTCTTCTACCCCATTTTTCCATGTTTCTCCACACTTAGGTAGCCAACTCAATTGCCAGCCACTCTGATCCAGTGCTCTTCTTCTCCATCGATCTCGTAGAGACAATGCTCACCGCGAAGACCAAGTATGTGATTCTCCAACTTTTAGATCTAATGAGGTTCTGTTTTTCTTCCTTTTGTTTGTTTTCTTCTCTACTTTCTAGTAATCAAGATGCAATTTTCTGCTGCGTATTGGTGGTTTTGGAGCTTTTGTTGAGTGTTGTTGTGTTGAACATTGGTTTGTTGGCCTTTTCGTGTCGGTGGAATTGGGGTTTTTTTTATTTTTGCTGTAATTTTCAATTTATGTTGTCGGTTGGATCTTCTTCAAATGCAACAGTTATTATGGATTCCTTCAAAAGCTTTCTTTTTTTTATTGTGTCTGCTTTCTATTTTAGTTTGAAGATTTAGTTAATGCACATTCCTTGCCATTTTGGGTTGCTTTTGCGTTTGGTTCCTTACCAAGATGATCTTTAGTGCTTGCTTTCTAGGCGACCTCTTCTGCTATAGATTACTGATTTATGCTTGAATTGTTATGGGATTTAGTAGGATCCAACATAATGGATATTGTGTATATTGGTGGTTGAATTTTTAAAATTTTTTTTTCTTTTGGCTTTCATATTTATAGATTATTTGACTAAAATCTCTAAATTTGTTTCTACTGCAGTAATATGGATTATCTTTTTATTTTTGTGAAGCAGATCTAGTTTATCTGATGCTCATAATGGAAAAAACACTCAAACTACTCCTAGGATTAGTAAATTGGTCAGAGGAGGATCCACAAAATCTGCATCTGCCTCACCTGTTTTACTCAGAAGTTTCACCAGTTGTGTTGATGGTTCTCCAAAATCTATTGATTCGAGACCGCCTACCGAGCATCGCTCAGCGAAGATCATCTTATCTGCAGATGTAATGGAATGGATATTCTAAATTCTATTGCGTTATATTATGTCCATTTCATTTCATTCTGATGCATTTAGAACTTTTCCATCTATTTTGGTTGCAGAAAGTACCCAGGCCAACAAAAACACCAACTTTGCAGCCAAAACTTGATGTTTTGCAGGAAGAACTTAAGAGGACCAGAGAGCAATTAGCTTCAGTTGAGCAAGAGAAGCTGAAAGCGGTTAAAGAGCTGGATAATGCAAACAGAACAGCTGACGAAAGTTACTGCAAGCTTAATGAAGCTCTTGCTGCTCGAAACATGGCTGAGGAGAGCTCTAAGATTGCAAGGGTCAGGGCAGATAAGATACAACAGGCAGGCATTGAAGCTGCGCGGAAGAAGGAAGAGGAATGCCAAAACGAGATTGATAGTGTTCGAAACCGGCATGATTTGGATGTTTTATCATTACTTTCTACAACAAAGGAGCTAGAAAGGGTGAGGCAGGAATTGACATTGACTTCTGACTCTAGAGATAGAGCCATTTGCCATTCTAATGATGCAAGGAAAATTGCTGAGATCAATGCAGAGAAAGTTGACATCCTTTCCTCAGAAGTTAATCAGCTCAATGCCTTATTAGATTCAACTATGGATAGTTTAAGCAATGAGAATCAGGAAATTGTTAAGAAGATGAATTTAGAGATTGATTGCTTGAAATCTAAACTTGAGAAGACAAAGTTAACAGATGTAAAGTTGGTGGAGATGGAACTACTGTTAGAAGTGCTTAATACTGAGTTGAATGTTGCGAAAAGGGGTGAGTTCGATGCTTGTAAATTTGTTGATGAACTCAAGAAGCAGGTGGAATTGTTGTTAGTTCAGCTACAGGAAGCCAAATTGTCTCAGAAGTCCTCAACAGATTTGTCATATTTGGTCTCCAAACAACTCAATGATTGGAAGGTAGCATTGCTAGATTCAGAATCTGAGCTTTCCGCACTTAGAGAGAAGGTAAATACCTTGGGCTTTGAAGTTGTTCATCACAAAGAAGAACTTCTAAACTCAGAGAAACTTTTGAGGGAAGCACATATTGAAGCATCGAAAACGGCAGAAACAGTTGTTGTTCTAAAATCAGAGCTTCAAAACTTGAAGCAGGAGAAATTACATGCAACGGAAAATGAGAAGATTGTGGCCTCTAAAATTGAAAGCTTGTCTGAGGAGAAGAGAGAGCTTATGAGGGAGCTTGAAACCGCTAGATATGAGAGTGAAAACAATAAGAAAGACATGGAAGAATTAGCTTCAGCTTTACGGAAAGTTTCTTTAGAAGCCAGAGAAACACGAGAGATTCTTTTGGAAAAGCATACTGAAATAGAAGATTTCTATGCTCAGACAGAACATTTGAGATCAGCACTAAAGAACACTGAAGAGAGTTATCAAGTTATGCTTGATGAAGCAAGGTATGAGATTATTTGCCTAAAAAAATCAATTGAAAGAAATCAAACTGAAGCTGAAAGCGTTGAAGCTGAATGGAATGTGAAAGAGCTTAATATGAGTAGTAGTATCGACAGCACGAAAGAAGAATCTGAATCCAAATCATGGAAAGGAGCACACTATCAAGTAAATGCTATAAAGGATGATAAATATCAAATGCTTAACAAGGTAATCGACTCTGAATCCGCTACTGCTGCAAATGGGGTTGCAGAAGATGCAAAAGCCGATCCCTTCAGCTTCAAGGAGAGCTCGCTCAATGTGGACAATGAACTGCAGAATGTTAGTTCAGAAAACTCTGCCATTCCTGCACGAGAAACTGCTGGTATTGATAAGATAAAAGAGCTATCTATTTTTCTTGCAAAACCCAAAGCAACTAAGCCAAAGGATAGTGTTCTATCAAAATGTGATAATGAGTATGAAGTCCTTGATACCAATGCAAATCATGGTGAAAGAAAAAAGGCCAGTTCAGGCATGCAAGGTTATCTTGGCCAAGTTAAAGAAGAAAATGCCAATAGAATTCGAACTGCCAAAGTTGATAACTTGAAAATGGGGTCTAAGTTGCCTTTCTCTGCGTATGAGTATGATGTTAAATCAATAGATGATGAACTGGATTCTAGGATGGCCAGCAGGAGCTTCAGAAAGGTAAATATACTGCCATCAGAAGATTTTAATGGCGATTCTCTCAAGCTCATCAGGTTTCAAGAGGTAAAAGTGAAGAAGGCTTTGCTGAACAAGTTGGGTAATCTTTTGAAGAGAAGTAACCATAAGTAAGATTATAGGCACTATGTAGGTATATCCTATGAAAGATACCATACTCCCCAAATGAATTTTCGCTTGAAAATGGGGTTTGCAACCTATATGATGGTTTGCTTAAATTCAAAGTTATTAGTTACTATTATAAAAATGTGATAAATTAATGGCCTCACAAACATTATATCTTGTTTATAAACTATATTTGATGAAATAGAGTGAAAAATATTATGCTTGGATTAACTGTCTTATATTTGGTTTAAAGATCTTGTATTTATATTTGCTATTTGCTAAACTTCTATATCTTAGTCAAATGCTGTATGTTTTATGTATTGATCAAGTCATTATACTTCAAAAACATCTCAGATTTGAATAAGATATTTTACAGCCGATGAAACATTGTATCTTCCAAACTTTTATATCAGATAAGTTTTTTATAATATTAATTTGTTATAGTTGCTGTGGCCCTATTTTACATTTAGATTTATATGAAAGAGTATAACATTACACATATTCTACACTCATTTTCTGCTTGTTAATCATCTTTTTTCCAGTATTTGGAGTGTCTTCAACTCAACAAGTTTCCTTTAGGTTGGCATGGAAAGTGCAGAAAACTCTCTTTAGGTTGGCATGGAAAGTGCCAAAAAGTAAGGTAGAACATGTACGGTGCTCGCTTCGCTGCCAATCTAGCCCCTTCCCCTAGAGAATTATTGTGCAGAGACTGAACGCAGAATGCCGTCTGGGAACCAACCATAATGCACCACATCAGCAGTACCGAGCCACGGTAACAAACAAGGGGGTGATGTGGCGCATTCTCATTGGTCTTCGAACGGCGTTAGGAGTTTGCACTGAATAATTAATCCTTCCCCTGCCCGTCTCTTTGCCTTATCCCCTTGCTTCCCTCATTTGCTATTGCCTCTAAATTGTATTTACAATGTATCCTATTTGTACATTTTAAAATTTGTATCTAATCAAACAACTCATTAATTTATAAAATAAATATTATTTTTTAATTATTCTTAAAATACATATCAAACAAATGACCTTTAAGTCTGATAAATGGACAAATGCCAACAACCATAAACCACAAAAGCCTGATGATGGGTAGCTAACACCTCTTCTCCACTCACTGGCTCTAACATAAAAGAAATTAACACTATAATTTTAAATAATATTAACTAAATTAAATTAAACAAAACTTTAATGCACATTGAACCTTTAGATTATTAAAAAGGAGTTGTGATAGTATTAACAAATACATGATCAAATCAGCCTGTAAATAGGCAAATTCTCAACATTAGAGGTTTTTTAGTTGGTTGTACAAAGCATTCAATTTCATCACATATAATAAATGTCTATCAAGCCATATAAGTTATTACTCAAAGTTGTTCACTCCAATGATTCATATTTGGAGAAATTATTACGTGCGGAATCCGCTCGTACGTCTGACTGTGATTGTATACTGTGTACCCTTACATGTCTAGACGTAACTCTACGTCCAGACTTCGCACATAATAATTTCTTTCATATTTGACTATGTTTTCCATATCATTCATCATAGAGAGCTATCAATATTGACAACTAATTTTACTTAAACCATTAAAGTTGGTGCATGTCGAAAAAAGCTAGTAAAACATACTTTGTTGTATAATATAAATTTATGATAACTTTCTCTACTATTTTTAAATTTATACAAATTAAATTTATATTATATATAATTATTTATAAAATAAATTTATTTCCCCATTAATTTAAAAATATTCGGCTAAACTAATAAATTTAAATGCTTTAATTGTTTCAAAATTGTTCTTTATATATGTTAAAATAAGTTTTTTGTGTTAAATTTAATTTTGGCCAATTTATAAAAAGGAGCAGATTTTATGTTTAAATTAGCTTAAGGAGCGTAAATGGAAAAAATTTAAAAAGGAGCAAATACGGATTTTAATCATTCGGTTTCTTTTGAAATCGGAACTTCATTATTCGGTTTCCAATATCTATTGAAATTGGAACTTCATTATCTAATTTCCAATATATATTGAAATCGGAACTTCATTATCCAGTTTCAATCCGGAATTTCATTCCACAGTTTCTTTAAATAAAAAAAAAAATATCTTTTCAAAGAAACCGGTTTCTTAATAAAAAAAAATCCCCTTAATTCCATTCCAGGTTTCAATGCTAATACTAAATATTATATTTATTTATTTAATATTTAAATCATTATATTATTTTAAAATAATTATTTATATTTATTTATTAAAACTAAATACATGTTTATTTTTATTTTTTATTAAAATATCCTGTTTCAACATTTAATTTTTTTATTTTTAAATTAAAATAAAATGTTTATATTTGATATATCATCAAAAAATTAAATTGGTGACCATCTGAACTTTGATTTCAACAAATTTATAGTTGAACTGAACGTCTCAAAAATACAAACACAACGACACCAAGTTTGACTCAGTCCGAGCCCAAGTGAGTCCAAATCAAAGATCGGATGTGCATTTGAAAGGTTCATACCATAATTTGCATTACTAAACAGTTTCCAAACATGTCATGCTTATAGTCGAATCAAGCAGCTCAACGAGACGAATCCAACGAGTCTAAGATTGCCAAATTTTGATATCATTAAGACATTCAAATGAATTTTTTATAATCAAAATGTTTATATTTATATTTATATTAAAATTAAAATGTTTATTTTAATATTATAATCTAAAAAATTTTAATATAATTTTTTATTAACCTGAATTTAATATAATTTTTAAATTATTAAATATTTAAGAAAGAAATTAAAATAAAGTTTAAAAATGTTTATTCTAATATTATTAAATGTTTATTCTAATATTATAAAATTTCTTAAACATATTAGAATAAACATTTAATAATATTAAAATTTTTAAAAGGTTATAAACATTTTTAAACTTTTTATTTTAATTTAAACATTTTATCAAATATAAACATTTTAATAAACATTTTATTTTAATTTAAAAATAAAAAAATTAAATGTTGAAACCGGATAGTTTAATCAAAAATAAATATAAACATGTATTTATTTTTGATAAATAAATATAAATAATTATTTTAAAATAATCTAATTATCTAAATATTTAATAAACAAATATAAATATTTAGTATTAGTATTGAAACCCAATATTAAGGGATTTTTTTTTTATTAAGAAACCCGTTAACTTAAAATCGGTTTCTTTGAAAAGATTTTTTTGTTTAGAAACTGTGGAATGAAATTCGGATAATGAAGTTCTAATTTCAATAGAAATTAGAAATCGGATAATGAAGTTCAGTATTTGCTATTTTTTTTTTTCTGTTAAATAAATAAGAATATTTAAAAAAATGTTGACACGTGGCTAAAATAACCGCCGCGGACTTCAAAACTGAATTCAAACGCGCCTCCGTACCGGATTCAGGTCCGGAACCTTCGTTCTCAATCGGATTCCTCGGCTCCTCAAATCCTCCACCACCTCCGCTCGGCTCTCTCCACACTCCCACACTCCCACACTCCAGCCTCAGCACCTCGCAGACATGATCGTCTGGCCCGAAGACATGGCCTCCTCCATCCTCATAGACGATCCCTTTAACCCCTACACCTTTCTATGCCCTCTTCCCTCCGCCACCGTCTCCTCTTGCAACTCATCTATCACCTCCAGCTCCCCACCCGACGCTCTTCAGCTCCGCCTTCAGGCTCTGATCGAATCGAACTCAGACCCCTGGACCTACGCCATCTTCTGGCATTCTTCTTCAAACGCCATGCTTTCCTGGGGCGACGGCTTCTACAAGGGCTCCCCTGATCCCCCCATCAACCACCGGCACCGCCCCTACTCTCCGGAGCAAGAGCACCGAAAGCGTGTGCTTCGTGAGCTCAACTCTCTTATCTCCACTTCGGTCGATGATGCCATCGAGGAGGAGGTAACTGATACAGAGTGGTTCTTCCTAATCTCCATGACTCATTGCTTGGTAGCTCCCACCTCCCTCCTGATCCAGGCACAAATGTCAGGCGAAACTATCTGGATTTCAGGAAATAATCGATTGGGTGCCGCGCAATGTGATCGCGCTCGCCAGGCGGCGGCGTTTGGTATTCGGACGATGGCTTGCATTCCCGTCGCAAATGGCGTGGTGGAGCTGGGTTCCACGAATGTCGTATTGAAGAACCCTGACACCATAAGCAGAATTAGGGATTCCTTTAGCTTTCCTTCAGTAGAAATCCCAATTTCGAATCCGCAATTCCTTGTCGAGAACCCAATTTCGTGCGGAGCTGTTACCCCTCTTCTCACGAACGACGGATCGGAAAATTCGGACCTGGCATTGACGGTGGAACCTGAAAGACGCCCTAGAAAACGCGGCCGGAAGACGGCTAATGACCGCGACCAACCGCTCAACCATGTCGAAGCAGAGCGGCAGCGGCGAGAGAAGCTTAATCAACTATTCTACTCACTCCGAGCTGTGGTGCCCAATGTATCCAAGATGGATAAGGCCTCCCTGCTCGGCGACGCCGTCGCGTACATCACGGAACTCCAGGAGACGAAAAGGTCGCTCGAATCCTGTAATGGATTGCTTCGTTCTCAAGTGGATGTTCTGAAGAGCAATGTCAATGACTTTCTTGCGGAAGTTGGTGGAAGAGAAGGGAAATTGGAGGGGCTTGAATTGGAGGGGCTTGAATTGGAGGTGAAGGTGATTGGGACGGAGGCCATGATCAGATTGCAGAGCAAGAGGAAAGGTCACCCTTCAGCAAGGTTCATGTCGGCGCTCGAGGCTGTCGGGCTCGAGGTGCTTTACGGGAGCTGCTCCGTGGTGGAGGATCTAATGCTACAGCAGTTTACTGTGAGGATGACGGATTTTAGATCGCAAGAGCAACTTAATGAAGAGATATTTGCAAGACTTTTCGGTGATGCTGCAGCCGGCGGCGACTGCTTTCAGCAATTTTCGTAGCCGTCCAACTTCCAAGTTTCCGCCGGAACCCAGATTCAAAGTGACGCATATTTCGTGTTTTTTCGGGTGGACTAATATATTTTTTTCTTATATATATTTTCTCGGGCATATAAGTAAATACTAAAAATCTAATGTTGTATTTTTTTTTTTTTAGAATTAAGGGATAACTCGCTGATTCGAGTGACATTATATATGTATAACTCGAATTTAAAATCTCTTAGTTGATAATTAAAATGCTCAACTAATAGAACAAGAAAGTTTTGTGGATATTTAATTATGTTAGAAGTACTTTGTATGAAAATTTTGTTTTGGTGAGAATTCCTTTATTAGAGGGCAAATTATAAGGTACGATCATCCAATGAAAATTTGCCATGTGTACTGCATTTTTACGGCATTTTAGGCGCACTTTGAATGCCCTTTTTGACTGTGTTTTACTTGCACTTTACCTACGCTTTTCTTGTGCTTTTGACACGCTTGACTTAAAATTTCGCTGACACATGTGCATTTAACATGGCAAGTTTTCATTGGATGACCAGACCTATTTTTAGGTCTGGTGACCGGACCTAATAATTTGCTTTATTGGAGAGAGTTATCATAGATAGTTTGGTCACATAAAATGACAGTCTTCCGATGACCTGATTAGGAAAGAAGAGATATTAGATTTGACTTATGTTAAAAAATGTATATGTAAACCAAAAAAAACTTGGTTATAAAATATTAGAAATGATATTTCTTTATTAGATTTAATCGATAATTTTACTTTTATCAGAATACAATGGAGAAAAAAGATTCATGCAGCTGACCACACGTAGTGGGACAAAGGCTTGATGTTTTTGTTGTTGTTGATGAGAACTCCTTTATACAAATCATATTAACGTGTTATCTAGTTAAGAGGAGTTTCTTTTCTTCAGAAATAATTTTTTGGCTGCTTTTGTGATAACCAAAATAGTTATTAAAAAATAATCGCATGCTCCCTCAATTAATAAGAAATTAGACGCAATAAAATCATCAAAATTAATTAGAGCAAATTTTGAGTTTCACATTAGAGCCAAAATTAATTTCAAGATAATTTCAAATGTATTTGAATATAATTTGAATTGACTTAAGAAATTAGTATTTATATATAATATATAATATATATATTATATTTTTGTATTTATATGTAATTGATTTTAAGAAAATTAATTTTGATTTTTGAGTTAGCTTCAAGAGTTCTCTAATTTATCAATTACAATCATTTCTATAATTTTATTTTTTTTATTTAGTATTACTAATATTAATTCAAGTTTATGTGTCAAATCATGCATATAATATAGAAAAGAAAGTAATTAATAAATAAAACTTGTAATTCATTCTTCCATTATTATGTCTTTGATCTTAAATATCTTAATTGTTAGGATTAGGATGAAAAAATATATCCCTAATTTTGAATTTTGCCTGAAAAAATGGTAAATTATTTTTATAATTTTGAGTAAAATAACAATAAAGTGGGATTTTTTTTTTATAATAAACACTCAAAATAAATTAGAATATAAAAATTTGAGAATTTTATTTTTCTGATTGGAGAAATTCAAAATCCATTTCAATCGGACCTCTTTCTATCTCCAACTAACCTAAACTGAACAATCATAAAGCATGGAACACGTTAAACATGTGATATATATGATGTTATATTTTATCATGCACGAATCACATAAAAATGAAGGCTTTTGGCCGAAGGGGGATGGTAAGGAAAGCAGGCTTTTTTTTGGGATAATCTTTTTATTATTTTTTAAAATAGTTTTTTAGTACAATAATTTTGTGTTCAAAAAATAGTTGTACTAAAAAATAATTTTAGAAAGCATAAAGAAATCGTCCCGGGCTTCGTTTGTGACAGCTTTTGATCACATTTTTTTCTAATTTTAATTTTTTTTTTGTTAAAAAACTACTATGTAAAGCAGTTAGAAAGCTGTCACAAATGAAACTTAACTCCCCTCTTTGGGAATAAAGATGAAGGTGGGCATGCCATGGCTAGTTTTCAGCTTCACCCGATCATCACTGAGTGCAGTACTGCTAGGGTTTCACCCTAGCAGCCACTCTTGCTTCCCGTTTCTTTTGGCCACCCCATGGCCTCTTGTCCCTAGGCATTCATGTCGCCCTCTTATTTGTTATGTATTTGTTTATTTTAATTTTGGTGTTTTCCCCCTTTCGGTCGTTTTTCGCTCGGATGGCGAAGGTTTGGCTGGATGACCATGATTTTCTGGATGGCCGAAATTCGTCTTGTTCTTTTCTTGATGCTTTGTCTAGGGTTTCTTCATCTAATGTGTTTCCTGATATTAGAACTACGACTCATCGCGGGCTGCCGGCATTGTGGATTTCCCAAGCATAAGTCTTGGATCATGCCAAGCCTTTTGAGTTTGTTCTAGTTGGTAAATTTCTGATTCGCAGACCTTCGCTTGAAGCGATTCATAAGTTCTTCCTTAACCTTAAACTTATTGATGAATGTTTTGTGACTGTTTTGGATTCAAGGCACGTTTTAATCAAATTTCTTAACGATTTGGATTATTGTAGGGTTTTTTTTCCATCATTCCTACTTTGTTGCCAATTGCTACATGAAATTGTTTAAATGGTTGCCATTTTTCGATATCTCGGTACATTCTACTGCTGTTGGCTCGCGATCGTCTGTTGTCGTGGTCCTCGTCAAGTTTGATATTTCTAAATCATACCCTCAGTCTGTGTGGATTGGTCCGAACAATCTTGGATTTATTCAACCGGTTGTTATAGAGGAGTTTCCTTCTTTTTGTGACCATTGCAAATCCCTGAGACATGCTAAAAATAATTGTAGTTTGCTTAACCCCCATTCCTCCAAGGTGTCTCCGACTATAGTTTTTCATGCTCCTGTTCATATGGGGAATGTTGGTTCTTCAAATGTGCTTGCTCCGGATGTTGCGGATTTGTCTAGTATTATGACTTATAACCCTTTGATGGTTACCCCTCTTCCTAAGCTGACTATTGTGGTCAATGGATTGTTTCCCAAGTTGCTCATGTTGGCCCTTCTTCGAATTTGGTTGACCCGTCTCCTTTTGGTATTTCTTATGGCTTGGATGTGCATGCTATCAAGCCGGTTCCTTGTCCCCTTTCGTCTCCTAATTCAAATGTTGTTGTTGTTAATGTGGAGGATGATCGTGCTCCTAATAATGAGGGAATTTTAGCTGAAAATGATATGCATGCTGTCATTCTGTTAGTTGTTGCCTCCTCGTTTGAACATGTTGCGCCTTTAAATGATGGTTATAACCCTTGTTTGGTTAGTTATGTAGTTCCCCCCATTGTGTCCCATAGTGTTGTTGGAGATTCAGGTAGTTTACATGGTAATTTGCATCTTGTGGTTAATGATGATGTTTGCCCCTTGGATAAATTGGTATCTGATGCTCCTGTTGGCAGTCCGAATGACTTGGGTGTTGTATCTATAAATAATGCTCTTTTTGATGTGTCGTGGGTGAATGTCCCTATTGAGCTGATTTCTTCTTTAGATTTGAATGCTCAAGTTATGGGCAAGTACTTGGATCAAATCGATTGGCTTGATGGTTCTTCTACTTCTCAATATGGGGATGTTGAGACTCACATTGACACTATAGATGATGACGATGTGTATAATTTGGAAGTGAGTCGTTATGTCCCAAGTGGTTGCAAGCGACGTACACAAAAAGTTAAAAAGAAGTAATTCAGTGTTGGTTTTATTCCTCGATATCATTCTGTTGGCATATTGGTGTTGTTTGATTTTTTTGTGGTTAGACGGACTATGATGAGGCAGGTCTCCTGCACACCTCTATGGATAGCCATGACTTGTTTTGAAAACTTTGGTGGACCCTCTTTTTATTGTTTTCGATGCTGGATTTTGTTTTAGAACTTTTGTTGATGTTTGTTCTTTCTCCAATGGATGGCCCTAGCCTGGCAACCGGGTGGTGTTCCTGTGTTCGGACCTTCGGATTATTTATCTTCTCTGGCTTACTTTGATTTTTTTGCTTAATGCAGCCTTACATCAGCTTTGTATTTTTTTTTTTTTTTTTTTTTTTTTTTTGGACTTATTGGCCTTTGGTTGTTTGTAATAATAATAAAAAAAAAAATTGAAGGTGGGCATGCACTTGGCCATGGTGCTTTTTGATTGCTTTCTAGGATAGCAGCTTAATGTAAAAGTTTTTATTTTTATTTTTTTCTAAATTTTATTTTTGTACTAAAAAGTTGTTTTGAGAAGCAGCAAGAAAGCGTCCCAAACGAAGTCTAAATTCAAGATTTTTTAATTGGGAGATTATTTTTCACAATCAGCTTTATAAAAAGCTTTAGCCATTCCAAGCAAACACCAAAAAGTTCAAGTCCAACCACCCATTTAACATAATAAATCTCTGCTTGAAATCGAAACTTAGTGCTGGTAGATTTTTTTTTAAATTTTAATCTAAATGTTTGTATGTGCATGCAAAATTTAATTATAAGATTAAAAATAAATTTTTGGCGTCCATATATTTATATAACTATTCTAATTGGATAAAGTTTTTTAAACATAATTAAGCCTTTATTTCCAATTACAAAAATGTTCCATGCTTTCAAGCTAATAACATTAATTAAGATAAATTCTCACACACAGCACATACATAAATTTCATACCCAAAATCTATTATTAATAGCTAGAGCCTCCAATCAACAGATTAAAACGAGCTGCATGTGATTCCAATATCACTCGCACTAAATATTCCTCTATATCGCATTCTAACTTATTCGTGAGTGACATCAAAATTTCACTCACAAACATAGATAAAGAACAAGCAAAAAAAATTGAAAGCGAAAGAGAACTTAGATATTTATAGATTTATTAGAACGATAAAAATTACAAATGTTGGGATACATCTTATTAACCTATTATTTCTAAGTTTGGGAGAAGTTAAAGTGCTACATAAAAGATTACATACTAGTAAAATTATATGATAAGCACAACTCAGATTGGTCTGTTGGCTGAGAGCTTTGGCTATCCAACAAGAGATCTTAAATTCGAGTCTTCATACTTGATGTGTATGTGAATTTGTCTTAATTGGCCTAAAAATCCCCTGAGAAAAAAAATAAAACTTTATTAATAATTGTTATAATTTCCATCAACGCAAAGGGATAAGCTTCCAACTCTATCACCCCAAAATTAGAGCAATTATTATGTCCGGTCACCGAACGCGTTCATAGACCAATAATCACACGCCACGTCACCTGAAACAAGGTATTCAGCACTCGATATACATCAAATACGTTTGGATTTGACTGGACATAATAATTACTCCCAAAATTAGCTTAAAAAACGAGAGCCTCTGATCCTTTCTGAAAATAAAAGTCTGGCAGTTCCATGCCAATATCCAAATAAAGCTTTATCTCTTCTGAAAACCAATCTTTCAATCCCTTCCATTATTTAACTCATTCCACAGGCCTCAACAATATTAGAACTTGCCTTCTCCGATGAGCCTCAATTGCCTCCGGTGTGACAATGGTGGCAGCCCTGCCGTCAACCGGCCGGAGCCTGGCAAACACCAATGCTTCCATTGCTGTGGAGTACTCCAACGCTCATTCTCTGCCAATTCTTCGCCCCGTCTGCACAACAAATTGCTGCGGCGAAATAGTTCGCTTGAATCGAGCGGCCGACGCAATAAGGGCCGCCATAAGGTTGCTAATTCGGTGAGGACCTTGTCAAATAAGTTCGTCAAGCACACGGTGGTGCCATCGGCGGTTGGCGAGCCGCGGCTTGTTCGTAGCGGCGGGATGCGGCGGGATTGGAGCTTCGAAGATCTTAGGAACCGACGGAATGCTGGAAAGCATTGAAATGAGCGATTCGTATTTGATTAGTATTTTGTTTGATATTATTGTAATATAGAACAAACAAATACTAATCAATTACATCAAAAGTATTATCATTTGAAATGACCTAATTGCATGTGGGGATTTGAACATAAATTTAATTGTGAGTTTATTTATTGCTAATTACATTAAGTTATCAATGCAAAAAGGTGTTTATTGTCTATATTATTAGAGTTATTGAGTTATTATATTGATATATCATTTGTGCTCGATATTTATTGTTAAAATATTTAGTATTTATTATTGTAATATATTATCGTGTCGATTAAAAGAGAAGCATAAAATTAAGTGTTGCATATGCTAAGATTGATGGGTGGTTTTACACGTACAGATAGATTGTGAAACGAGCATACGTGCATGACGTCGGAACTGAACTGCTTAATCCTATTAACTTTAGGTCGGATTATTTTCATATGATAGTTAGTATGGCAATCGAGATATATGTAATGTTCCTTATGTTGGGTGTAGCATGTTATGTTACTACATTTGTCTATAAATATATAGCTAATGTTTGTAATAGGGGATGATTAATAAGATTGGAGTTGAGCTTTGATCATTTATGTGTCCTGAATTGTATTCAGGTGGTGGTTTCCTTCCAAGAAAGAGTTCTTGAAGTTGTGCTTGGCTACGGTCACAGGATCGTCGACGAGGAATTGTCGAGTCCCCTCTTATCCGATGTCAACTTGAAAAGTTTGAATAGTTCTAGTGGCATATAAGATAAGGGAGAGTCGCATTAAATGATTTCATTACATAAAACAACAGTGGCATACCGATGACTCTGTTAGGAGAGTAGATGTATTATACATGACCTATGTTAAGAAAGATTGAAGCAGACCTAAAAAGACTTGGTTGGAAAGTATTGTAATTGACCCTTTTTATTACATTTAAATGGAATTTGACTATTAATAAAACACAGTGGAGAAAAATGATTTATTTAGCCCACAACACAGCGGGATAAAAGCTTATATTTTTGTTGTTGTTGATGTATCATCATAATTGAAAATATTGTTAGTTGTTAGAGTTAATTTCTTATTACTATGCATTTTAATTTTAATATATTATTCATGTTATGGATGAGCAATTCAATATGTTATGAAATGGTCGGCTAATATATATATATTTTTTGGAGATTTATACGCATGAGATTGAAAATTTTATTATTTACAAAACTAATATCCAAGTTCTAAAATAAACTATAAAACTCATATACTTGTATTGCTTACCTTCTTCAAAATATTGATAATTTAAATAAAACAAAAAAAATACAAATTGGTCTCTTAATAGAGATTAAAAAAATATTATTTTAAATGACGGGAACTCGGGAAGTAACAATTAATTAAAAAATATATTTAGAAAGCGGTAATAAAATTATGCCAAATGTAGTCTTAAGTTTTGTTTGGGATAGCTTTCTTAGTGCTTCTTAAAGCATCTTTTTAGAATATTAAAAGGAACGTTGTCTGGCGATGGAGGTCGAATGGAACGTAGTTGGCGGGCGACAAAGGTCATAAAAACCTTTGTCTGGACACGGAGGTCGGAAGGACCGTAGTCGGAGGGCAACAGAGGTCGTAAAGATCGTTATCTGGCGACAGAGGTCAGAAGGACAGTAGTCAACGACAGAGATCAGAAGGACAGCTAGCCGTCGGCGATAGAGGTCGGAGGGACGACGTCGAGTAGAAGTTCCATGAAGGATAGAAGTACGATGATGAATAGAGGTCTAACGAAAGTTCGACGAATGATAGAATTCTAGCGTCAGGTAGAAGTCCGGTGTTGTGTGGAAGACCAGTGTCATATAGAAATCCGACTACGGGCGGAAGACCGGCAGCTGGTAGAAATATGGCGACGAGCGAAAATCTGGCATCGGGTAAAAGTCTAGGGACAAGTAAAAGTCCAGAGTCGAGTAGAAATTAGGTGACGGACAGGAGTCTGTTGGGTAGAAATCGGCGACAAGCAGAAGTCCAGCATCGGGTAAAAATTCGATGACGAGCGGAAGTCCAGTAGCGTCTATTAGAAGTCCGACGACGGACGACTGTCCGGTGTCGAGTAGAGGTCCGGCGATGGGTAGAATTTCGACGTCGGTCAGCTCCCGGGTAGAAGTCCGACAGTGGTTGAGGAGGAGTATGTTTGCAAGAGAGATTTCTTCCTTCTATTCCTTTTCCCTTGCTTCTTTCTCTTCTCTTCTTCCTTGGCCCCCTTTCTCCTACCCCCTTCCATGTGGAATGAGGGGTCAATTTATAGTTATTTGAGAGTGGCATGACAAGTAAATAGGAGGAAGATCAATAGTGAATTGGGAGTGGTTTTAATGGATGACAAATGTTTAATCCCTCGATTATAGAATGTTTACTGGATATTTGAATGTTTTAATGATATCAGAATTTGATGATCTATGGCTCATGGGATTTGTCTCGTCGAGACGCTTGATTCGACTATAAGCATGTCACATTTGGAAATTGTTTAGTAATTTAAATTATGAATTGAACCTTCCAAAAGCTCTTCGAGTCTTTGATTTGGATCCATTTGAAATTGGATTGAGTGGAATTTGGTGTCGTTGGGTTTATATTTTTGAGACGATTAGTTTGACTATAAGTTTGCTGAAATCGAACTTCGGATTATTCCAATTTTAATTTTGGAACTTTCCAACTTGATTTTGCCTCAGGATTCATGCACAATCAGAATGATTTTTTGTAACATATCAGAGATATTATTTGTTTTGACCATACAGTCTCACAATTTTGTTCTTTTGATGTAACTTTTCATGAACTCATTCATCTTAGAATTTTTGTACTAGCAGTCTAGCACATTTAATTTTAGAGTTTTTATTTTTATTTTTATTTTATTTTTTGGACTTTAAGCTATTAAGTCAAATCCACACGCATCATATATATAAGTTTCGAACCCAAGAGCTTTTGGTTAGCAGCCAAAGCCATCACTGAACGGACCAAGATGAGCTACGTAGTTTTAAACAAAAATATTATTTTTACATAGCTCCACTTTGAAATTTTTAATAAAATTCTGACCATTATATTAAAAATCCGCTTGATGTTTTAAAAGTTTAATATTATTTTCTTATGGGATTAACATCTCTCATACAATTACTCACATTTCAAATACTTAACATTATTTCAAATTGTTTTAAAGGGCGACGAACCACTGAACACTTAATGGCACCTTAATAGCAAAATCATGCAGTGACGACAATGGGGCTGCTCACCTCCTGCTTGCCTGATTGTGATACCCACTTAAGCCTACCTTCCAACACATCATCCTTGTTCAGTTTTCCCTTCCCGGTCAAGCTTAGCACCACCGTAAAGTTCCGCTCCTCGCCAACGTTCGAAAACTCGAGCGTCTCCGGGCTAACAACCACCTCCACACCGCTCGGCTTTACTACGCTTGCTGTGTATTTCGCGCTCGCCTCCCCAACATTCTTCACCGTCCTCTGCACGGTCTTGTTTTTGGCTCCAGCAAACCCCATCGACACCTGTATTGACGGATAGTTCACTTCCTCCGCACCCATCTTCTTGCTACAAGCCACATTCTGGTTCACAATGCGAGTGATCATATCTCTATTGTACCCTTTCAAGCCACAGAGGTAAGGAATATAATCATCTGCGTTGTTGAAATCATAAACAAGTCCCGGATCATTGGCTGCCCCTGGGTTTATGTGCCCTGCACCAATGGCGAATATACTTGCACGATCACGCTTGCCAGACGAAGCATCGACTTTCGACGCATCGTCGAGTATCGGATCCCCATCACGGTCTAAGGAATAAGCTGTGGTCATAATGGCCGATTTGATTGCCGCAGGGGACCAATCAGGGTGTAACTTTTTCAAAAGCGCTGCGACGCCAGAGACATGAGGTGCTGCCATGGACGATCCTCTCTCCATGATGAAGTTCTTTGTGTTATTAGAGATTTCATGAGTCCCAGGTTTGAAGGGCCACGCCGAAAGGATGTTCACTCCGGGGGCAATGACATCGGGTTTCAGAATGCCACCATTGAGCAAGCTTGGCCCTCTCGAGGAAAGGCTAGCAACGGTCGGCGATGGCCGAAATCCATAGTTTGTGCCCTTAAATGTTATTGTTCCTGTAATATTCGGGTCTGCAGCATAATCGTTCAAGATCTTAATGGCGTCGGTGTAGGAGACATGGATGGCGGGGATGCTATAGGGGTCGGCGTTCAGGGTGTACCCATCCCATGGGTTGTTCATGACAATGATGGCAGCCCCACCGGCGGCCTTCACGATTTTGGCCTTCTCTATTTTATCAATGTAGCCGGTGCCACACAGAACCATTTTCCCAACGACGTCGAAGCCAGCCATAGATCCATTCTGACATGATAACGTCTCTTGGGTTTGTTTGACTCCAGGATATATGAGTGGGAGGTCCACCGCGGTTGAAGGGTCTGGTTGGTAACCCGACATGCCCTTGAACTCCATGCCATTGCTGAGCTTCAGCACTGCAGTGACATGGCGATCGATGTTGGCGGCGCCGACACTGAGGATCCATGGAACGTCGTTGTCGAGGATGCTTTTGGAAGGGCCGCTATTGCCAGCAGAGTTAACGGTCAAAATTCCACGTTTGAGCGCTGCGAAGGATCCGATGACTACACCGTTAAGGCTGTAAGCGTAATTTTCTAAGCCAATGGAGATCTGGATTAAGTCAACACCATCGATAATGGCTTGCTCAAAGCCCTTGATCATATTGCCATTGGAGCATGAGCTCTTGCTGCAGACATTGTACATCGCGATGTGAGCCCGCGGGGCCATCCCATAGGCGGTGCCCTGAGCCTGACCGAGGACCCCTGCGTCCAGGACCTTCGTGCCGGCGGCGATGGCTGCGACATGGGTGCCATGCCCTTTTTCATCGATGGGGGTTTTTTCGCCTTTTTCGGTAAAAGCTTGGGCGCCGATGAGCTTGTTAGTGCAGGAGAAGCCAGCGGGGAGGTCGCAACGACCTCGCCACTTGAGGGGAGGAGGAGGCAGGCCGGGGTCGGCGAAGGAGGCGTGGTCGGGAGTGATGCCGCTGTCGAGGACGCCGATGATGATGCCTTCGCCTTGGCTAGATTTTTCCCAGAGGCTGTTGTATTGGTTGAGGCCGAGGAGGGTAGGGGTGTGAGTGGTGCGAAGGTGGAAGGGTTCGTCAACGTGGGCGAAAAGGAAGCCGGGGATGGATTCCATGAGCCTGACTTCATCGGTTGTGAGGCGGGCGGCGAAGCCAGACATAGCGACGGAGTAGGTGTGGACCATGCGGGGTTCGCCGGAGTCAAGGGTGGCATTGGGGAGGAAGGAAAGGTACCATTTTTCGCGATCGTCACGGGTGAGTAGCTCGGTGGGGCCGTCCGGGTGCAGGACGTGGACGATGTATACTTTGGTTTGGTTTGTGGAGGTTATGGGGAGCAGGGGAAGGGAGAGGGTCGTATGTGTGTGGTGTAGGAAGAGGAGGATGATGAGAAGAATAATATTGGTGGTGATGTTCGCCATTGCTGCGGCTTGGTGAGGATTAGAACAAAAAGGGTGTAGATTAAATAAATTGAGGAAGGAGTACTGATTGGAAGCTGGTGTGTAAGAATCCTAGGTTGTCAAGTAGGCTCCAGTGAAGCTTCGCGCGAGGGGGGACACCGTGATCCTCCAAGAAGATCCAATGAGCAGTGGAGAAATTATAAAACTCGACTGTACAAAAATTTAAAATCAAATCCAATCGACCGTTGATACAGCAGCTTCCGCGCCACTGTAAATTATTACGTGTGGTGACGGTTCGAAGATCTGCCTCATGTCATTCCGTCGCAACTGGCATTAGCAGCAGCCCTGGTTGCTACCGTGGGAATTGTTTTTGCAAGAGTGAAGGTTCTTGAAATAATTTCCCCCAAAAAATTAAAATATCTCACGCCGGAGCTTCTATCTACATAGTAGAATACTTTGTTATATAGCCAATTATGTGTCTGCCGTATTGCTTTTAGTTGAAATGTCTTGTATATATATACTTGCCAGATTACTTAATAAAGGCAGATTGATTTTGATTGCAAATAATATTTCTGTTTTTCCCTTGTGTCCGGTTTATGTATCTTGATCTTGTTCAAGTGGTGAAGCCAGGGAAAACACCTCGGAGTTCCACAGAGATTTCTCTGTGGCTCGTACAGGACGTCGCCGCCGGGCGCAAGAAGAGTTTCACCATCGCCGCCGGGCTCGAGAGGCTTTTCTTCATCAACATCAACTTTCCGTAGAAGAATATGTGGAAGAATTTGAGCAACTTTTGTTGAAATGCGATCTTATTGAACCGGACGAGAATACTATAGCAAAATTCATGGATTGTCTCCAGCCTACAATTGCACATGTAGTTCAGCTTCAGCTGTATTGGACACTTCATGATGTCATCAATCTGATCATAAAGGTTGAGAAACAACAGAAGATGATTAAGCCTACCCAATTCAAACCCAGGGAAAACTGGGGAGAAAAAAACCTCCAACCTTAGCGGAGTGGAGCCTCCACATCTCAAGAAAAGCCTTCGGTGTCCCAAGAAAAGCCTCCGGGGCTAATATGGACAACTCCATCCAACTCGACTGGCGGAAATACTTCTTGAAAATGCTTCAAATGTCAAGGCTACGGCCATATCGCGTCTAATTGCCCCACCCAAAGGACGATCACAGTGATAGAAGAAAAGGAGATCGTCGAAGATGAAATCTCACTTGAAGACAACCAAGTTGTGGTCATCAATTCAACCGAACCAACGATCATTGGGGCAGATGAGGGAACTCTCTTAGTCATCAGAAGATTGCTTAGTCAACAAGAAGAACCGGTGCAGAGACGCAATCTCTTCCGAACAAAGTGCACCATAAGAGATCGAGTGTGCCAAGTTATTGTTGATAGTGGAAGTTGCGAGAACATCGCTTCACTTGCATTGGTAGAAAAATTACAACTCCCAACTGAAACCCATCCCATGCCTTATAAACTTTCATGGATTCAGCGGGGTAATGAGGTGGAAGTTTCTAAACGTTGCCTCATTCAGTTCTCGATCGGTAAATTCAAAGATCAAGTCTGGTGCGATGTATTACCAATGGATACTTGTCATCTATTGTTGGGGAGGCCGTGATAATTCGATAGAAAAACCCTTCATGATGGAAGCACGAACACATACACTTTTAGTCAAGATGGAGAATCAATTATATTGGTGCCATTGGACAATAGTACTGGCGGATCCACCAATGACCAATTCATGATCACTCGAGCAGAATGCCCATTATATATTCAAGAAGCTAATGGAGGGTACATAGTGATTTTTACAGAAACCAATGATTCAGAACAGCAACTGCCCCCTGAAGTTCAACATATTCTTGATGAATTTGTTGATGTTTGGGCTGAGGAGCTTCCCGCCGGGTTACCACCTCTACGTGAAATACAACATGTCATAAATTTACTACCATGGACCACTCTTCCCAATAGACCTACCTATCGCCTCTGACCTGACGAACACCAGTGTTGACCACTAAACAATAACCAAAGGAATGAAAAGGAGAATAAAGCAAACAGAAATCCTATGGCACATACCCATCGGATCCACGAAAGCCTCCGCAAATCCTGTCGATTCGGCGCCGTCTGCGTCGTTTCTCCGAAAAATCTGCAGAAATCCTGCCTAAATCCTGCGAACCGCTTCGATCGCCTCCCATTCCCGGCTATAAAACGAAGCCGATCACTCAGCTTCTTCGGACACACTCGAGCTCCCGATCTCAACTCCATTCGCTGCTCTCGTCTTCCCCTCTGTCTCCCTCCTCCGAGTTCCACCGAGCCGCAAGCCACTTCTCCCCCCTATACGATCCCAATTTCCTACCTCCAGTTCGCCGACCTCCACACCTCCTTCAGCCCAAACCTAGAGAAATAGAGAGAGAGAGAGAGAGGGAGAGGGAGAAGAGAAGGTTCGTTACATACCTTGCCCTAGCCGACCTCCCTTCGGCCGAACCCAAGCCCCTCTCCGTCTTCTCCGTCGTGGTTTCCCGACTCAGCTCCTTCGACGACTTTCCCCTCCTATAAAACCGAAAGTTACAACATTTTGATCGGGAGTGAGAAAAGGCGGCTGTTAAGGTAGCTTTCTACCTTCGGGTGCTTATCAGGCCGAATCCCATAAACCCTCCGAGCAGAGGAGGGTTTATTTCTTTTTATTTTATTTTTGTTATTTTATTTTATTTTTCTATTATAATTATAAATAAATAATTAATTATAATTATTTATAGTTAATTAGTTAAATATTGTTTTTATAATTAACCAATAATTATAATTAATTTTTATTAATTATAATTAAATATCGTTGATTATAATTAATATAAATAACTAATTAATTATTGTTAATTAAAATTAATTAAGTATTTTTAATTATAATTAGTTATAATTAAATACCATTAATTATTATTAATCATAACCAACTATTAATTATAGTTGATTATTATTAATTATAATTAAATTTACTTAATTAGGCTTAATCCTAATTAAGCCATTAATTAGTATTATTATTAAAAAAAGAGAAAATGCTTCCTTCTCTCCCTCGATCCTCGTGTCGACATCTATGCACCCCGCGCAGGTATAAAACTTCTAAACCCTAAAACTCCGAGAACCCATTTCAACGCATGCGTCAAGACAAAACGATCACATATACACGATTTTCTTAGCGTGGTGGGAGGGAGTGCGTCCCGACGCTTGCGACGAAGTGGGTAATCACCCAAATTCCTTCTTCAAAGTTCGTATCGCCTTGGAAACCCCGCCTATGCACGCTTTTCTTAGCGTGGTGGGAAGGGATCCCGGTGCGATGCGCACGACGAAGCGGGGATACCCATAAGTACCCGCTTGCGGGGAAACAACTGTCTTGCTTACAAAATATTTTTAAAAAAATATTTTTTTGCAAAAACACACATGCACGCTTTTCTTAGCGTGGTGGGGGATCGAAAAATTACACGGCCGCGGTGTCCTCGAAAGAGGGCACCTACCATACACGCTTTTCTTAGCGTGGTGGGAAAGGCCCAGTTTTCTGTAGTTTTTCCCTAAACATGGGAGACGCCGGAAGGCTGCCGAAATTTTGGGTGAACATAATGCTTTATTTGGACTTGGTTGAACTCAAAGAATGATTGAACTTGGACTCGTACTGGTGAACCTTTGAACTTGAGAAGACAACGGACTTGTGGACTTGAATCAATTAACTTAAGTGAACCTAAACTCAAATAAACTCGAAAGCATAAAATTTGAACTTTTTAAATCAAATGAGAAGAACGAAGGACTGGAACTTGATTGAACTCTACAAGTATCACAGTGGACTTGACATTGAACATTCAAGCTCAAATGACTTGAATCAAAACATAAGGCTTGAACTCAAGTGAACTGCAGGGGACTTTGATTTGGACTTGAACAATAGAACAAATAGATTAAATTCAAATGAACCAAAATTCAATCGAACTTGAGTTTGATACTTGAATTCAAACAGATGACTTGTGAACAAGGCTTGGACATGATTGAACTCAAAAGACAAGGATTTGAACATTAACATATTAAGTACAAACTTGAACAAAATACTTAAAATCAAGCTTAATCAAGGAGACTTTGAACTCAAAGAATTGAACCATGATGAACTCAAGTGAATGTGGAGAACTTGAACTTGCCAAAATCACATGAGACTTATGAACTTGGTTTGAACCAAGTTATGGGGACTTGCAATGAATAAATATATGCAATCACCTGTATGCGGTGATGATGGAGGAGATCACAATAAATGCTGTAATTCCAAATGAAAACCTATAATACTAGCCCATCATAAGAGCTACAAAAGCAAGTAAATATGAAAGAATGTAAGTGCCTCTATCACTAATGATCCAACTCTAAGAAGATACATCAAAGATAAAGATAAAGTGCATGCAAACATGCAAGGTTTCATGTATAAGTTCATTACAAAGAAGTTACAAATGGAGTCTATTTGAAAGCAAGCAAGAACTCTCCCCAATGCATTCAAATGAATATCAATAAGATATATACATGTGAGGCAACATCTAAAGGCAAGGGTGGTATATCAGCAATATTCTTACAAGCAATGACCACTCAATGAAATATATATATATATATATATATATATATATATATATATATATATATATATATATATATATATATATATATATATATATATATATATATATATATATATATATATATATATAAGAGCTTCAAAAAGTACAAGCATCCACAAACAAAGCAGGAGATTAGTTAGTGCACTATGATCCACCTACAGAAATCAACAAACAGTGCACGACAGTCTACCTGTACGAAGCAGCGAACAACTCCATTTAGAAGTTGCACGCCACGCCACCGGATCTGCAACATCCGTACAAGCAGACATAAGGCATCTATAAATATTCCAAAAATACCCCCTGCACGTGCACTATAAATTGTATACACATATGTACACTAAAGGGGAAAATATATTCTCAATCCGCATGGGCCCCGACGAGCGTGTTATTGGTACACATGTGATGTCTAGGGATGCTATGTGGGTTATCAAATTTTAAACCCGATCCTCCTTAGCAGGTAAAAAGGAGTCGACAGGGTTTAATTATAAAATGCCCTCAAACCTGCATGGGCCCCAGCGAGCGTGTTATTGGTATACATGTGACACCTAGGGATGCTGCGCGGGTCAACAAGTGAATTCAAGTCCGAATCCGATCCTTCTATACGGATCAATAGAAGTCGACAGGGTTCGGACCATCAAATAAATACACAGTGGTGGAGACCGATGTATTTATTTTAATACATTCATATTAGGGCTTCAAGACCTATAATCAAAAGAATTTACTGATAAGGGCATAAAATATATACAAAATCTGATCCTCAATCAATAATTCGATAGAGTTGACAAGATTCAATCAACAAAAGAGAAATGACCCCGAACACCCCGATGATGGCCGTGTTGAATGCAGATCTCAACCGGAGGGGTTCCCAAATACTTTCAATTGTCTCCCAAAAGTGCATTTCAAATACTCCAAAGCTCTATCTAAAATACCCATAAAAATCCAAAAATCCCAAACTCCACGAAATCCAAAAATCCAAAACTCCCAAAATCCACAAAAATTCTAGAAATCCCAAAACTCCAAAAATATTTAAAATTGAAATAAATCCATCAAACACTTAAAGCAAAATCCATCCACCCTCCGCAACAGTTTGCCGAGGCGGACAAATCAAATTTACTCTAGCTCACAAAGAGTCAAACGCCTAGTCGAAAATATCACTAGGATCCATTCTCAAACAATCTCTTATCAGTAAGAACGTGGTATGTGTCATCTAACCGGCAGTTTCGCCGCCAAATGGCACTGCAGGTAAACGGTTATGACCCGGGGCCCTCTGAACCGAATGGTTTTGCCGCCAAATGGCACCACAAATACCGGTTATGGCCAGAGCCAAAACATTCCTTAATGGCGTTAAATCCTTGAGATATGAATCAATAGGATATTATCGATAGGGCACAAAGCTCTCTGTTAGCTAAGGTGAACTGAAATTTGTCCCCTTAGACAAACATTCAACTCCGGTTTACAAGGTTCCCTTGAACGAAGCAACCCATGGCTGCCGACAAGGATCCTTCTGTTAGGTTGGGTCGACTACCTCCTCTGACTAAGTAGACCAGGGACCACAATGGCCCGGGACGACGGAACCATGGGATCTTGATCGGGTCTATCATCCATTCACCCACCATCCGCTTTAAGTGTACGATGGTGAAATTTCTATTTTTAAATATCAAACTTTTCAAACCCTTTCAAACCCAATTTCCAAATCCAATTTCTACCAATATCAAAATCCATTGCTGCTACTATATGCCAGATAACATGTATACTCTACGTATCTGATTGACGACTAGCCTTAATCGAAAGTTCTCTCTCGTGATCGAGAGGGGTAATTAACTATAGGGGCTTGCGCCTATAAGAAACTAGAACTCAGATCATAAAGTCCTCACAAAATGAGGGCGAAATCTCTGGGTAATGTCTTATCTACAAACTCATCTGCCTTCCAAAATTTACCCCATAACTTATATCAGTTAAAACTCCCTCGCTCAAATAAGAAGAAACGAGCGGCGGGGAGGCCGGGGCCGAATTTTCGAAGCCCGCAACCAGGAATTAAATCAGCAAGTGGAAGAACTATTATCAAAAGGGTTCATTAGACCCAACATCAGCCCATGTGCAATTCCCGCCCTGTTGGTACCCAAGAAGGACGGCACATTTCAGATGTGCATTGATAGCTGTGCCATTAATAAAATTACTATTTGCTATTGATTTCCTATTCCACGAGTAGATGATTTGTTCGACCAACTACAAGGAGCTTCTATCTTTTCCAAAATAGACTTGTGAAGTGGTTATCATCAAATCCGCATGCGGGAAGGCGACGAATGGAAGACCTCCTTCAAAGTACGAGATGGATTATATGAATGGTTGGTAATGCCCTTCGGGTTATCCAACGCTTTGAGCACCTTCATGCATCTCATGAACCAAAAATTTTAACCATTCTTGAGTAAATTTGTGATCGTCTATTTTGACGATATAATGATATATAGTTCTGACTTGCAAGCCCATTCTATGGCAAGTGTTAGAGATCTTAAGACATAAAAATTTATTTTTTTCATCCTCGGAAATGTTTTCTGGATAAAAGAATTCAGTTCCTAGGATTTTTACTCTCTGCCGAAGGAATTGAAGTGGATCCGGACAAAGTTCGGGCTATTATTAACTGGCCAATACCTTGCTCGTTCATGGATGTCCGCCGGTTTCATGGGTTAGCTTCCTTTTATCACTGGTTCATTGCCCGCTTCAGCACCATAGCAGCTCCTTTAACAGAACTACTAAAAGCAGAAGTTTTCAGATGGACACAAGATGCCCAAACCAGTTTTGACGAATTGAAGGAGAAGATGACCACAACGCCATTTCTACGACTTCCTGACTTTAACAAAATATTCCAAGTTGAATGCGATGCTTCCAACATTTGAATAGGTGCTGTCCTAAGTCAGGAAGGTCAGCCGGTGGCTTATTTTAGCGAAAAACTGAATGAGGTTTGAAGACGGTACTCCACCTATGATATAGAGTTTTATGCACTCGTTTGTGCCTTACAACATTGGAGCCATTACCTCCTCTATAAAGAATTTGTTCTTTATACCGACCATGCGGCTCTAGGTTCTTGGAAAGTCTGCAGAAATTAAGAGGAAGACATGCCAACTGGTCTGAATCATTGGAAGATTTCCAATTCCTTCTTAAACATAAATCAGGTACGCAAAATCAAGTAGCTGATGCTTTGAGTAGACGCTACATTCTTTTACAAATGTTGCAAACCAAGGTAGTCAGATTTGACAACATAAAAGAAATGTATTCAAGTGGTCATGATTTTCAAATGGAATGGAAATTGTGTCAAAACAATGTTCGTCCACAGTATCACATTCATGAAGGAGTTCTTTTCTTCCAGTCCCGAATTTGTATCCCAAACGGCTCAATAAGACTTGCGCTTATTGCGGAATGTCATGATGGGGGCCTAGCTGGCCACTTTGGTCGCGACAAAACCTTGGGTCAGTTAAAGGAAAAGTTTCACTGGCCAACCATGTATAAGGATGTCCTTCGATATGTAAGAGCCTGCCGAGTTTGTAAGATGGCCAAAATGCCAGTTACCAATGCAGGTTTATATACGCCTCTACATGTGCCTCTTGGCCTGTGGGAAGATGTTAGCATGGATATCATTTTGGGATTACCACAGATCCTACGTAATAAGGATTCGATCATGGTTATTGTCGATCGATTATCTAAGATGACACATTTTGTAGCCTGCAACAAAATGTTGGATGCAACACATATTGGTGACATTTGATTTTAAGGAGATTGTATGACTTCACGGCATCCCAATGACTATCACTTTTGATAGAGACGTCAAATTCCTTAGTCACTTTTGGCGAACTTTATGGGGAAAATTGGGTACCCATCTTCAATTCAGTTTAGTAGCTCACCCTCAAACTGACAGGCAAATGGAAACTGTCAACTGAAGTTTGGGCAACTTGCTGCGATGCTTTGTTGGAAAGCATATTAAACAATGGGACCTTATTCTACCATAAATAGAATTTGCTTTCAATCGTTCTACTAATCAAACGATGGGACTCAGTCCATTTAATGTTGTGTACGACAACAATCCTTTGACTTCATTTGATTTGATTCCAATATCAACAACTCAATACTACAGCCAGGAAGGGGAACAACGTTATGAAGAAATAAGGAAACTACATAACCAAGTGCAAACCAAGATATCTAAACAGAACGCCAAATATCAGGCTCAAGCCAATAAACATCAAAGACCAACTCATTTCAGGTAGGCGATCTTGTTTGGATTAAACTGAGGAAGGAAAGATTTCCACCAAGAGCATGCAGCAAACTCAAACCAAAAGACAACGGTCCCTTTCAGATTGTCAAAAAAATCAACAACAATGCATACTAGATCGACCTTCCCAACGATTATAATGTCTCGGCGATTTTCAATGTATTTGATTTAACTCTCCACTATGACGTGGATGAGTTCCTTCCCACCCCGGTAGAATGACGCTGGAGCTACTAGCTACATAGTAGAATACTTTGTTATATAGCCAATTATGTGTCTGTCGTATTGCTTTTAGTTGAAATGCCTTGTATATATATACTTGCCACATTATTGAATAAAGGCAGATTGATTTTGAGTGCAATTGTGTCCGATTTCTGTATATTGATCTTGTTCAAGTGGTGAAGCAAGGGAAAACACCTGGCGTTCAACAGAGATTTCTCTGTGACTCGTACAGAACGTCGCCAACCAGGCTCAAGAAGAGTTTTGCCATTGCCGCCGAGCTCGAGAGGAGTTTTGCATTCGCCGCCGGACTCAAGAGGAGTTTCGCCGTAGGTTCCGGTGTCAATATCCTTCAAATTACTAAAACGATATCATCTTACATTTTATTTACTCGTTATTATTCGTAAGTTATAAAGTTATCTTTTTTTTTTTTTTTTTTTCTTCTTTTTAACAACAAAAGAAATTTTATTGATAAGAAGTCACCAAATACAACAGCCATAAACCAAAAAAGAACAATAACAAAAAGGAAATTAAGACGCTAATAACGAGCTCAGTATTCAGTCAAAACTTCCAGCGTCCATGACGTCCCGCAAGGACCGTCCAGAAAGGTGTATACGAACGAACAAAGCATCCCGGCGATCACACCAACGGTTGCCACCAGCCAAAACGTTAAGAACACGAGCTCTGACCACATCATTGCTCATCGCCACAAAATACCGCAAAAATACCAAAAGGGCCGACAAAACAGACAAGAAGAAGCAAACATAACAGAAACCAATAGTAAAATCATCTTCTGCGTCTGCCTCTCCCCCAAAACTTTCCACGACAGGCAATATTTGAAGAACGCACAAGAGCAAATTCAGAAACTGCATCCAAAGGATCCAATCCCGAATCCTCCTCCGACGAATCAACCAACCAATTAATCTGTGTCCTAATATCCAAAGCAGAAGAATTCCCCACACCGGTAACCAAATCTATGTTATCAACCTCACTAACAGGGACCTCAACTAAGTTATTGGACATATGAATAGCATTCTCTCTACCTGGAGACGGAACAACCGCCTCACAACCATCTGGAATCCCTCCCACACAATCAGAATCATCAACAACTTTATCACTTCCATTCGCAGTGACAACCCTCAAAGCAGGAGGACCATCTGAATTTAATACCTCCATCGTACCAGAAAAAACTTCAGACACCACATTTTCCGGGGACATAGAAATTTCAACTTCACGATCACAAACATTCAACAGAACCGAAGGCACAAAAGGAATAGCATTCGGAGAAAATGAAAATTCATTAACAACATCCGAACGAATAGCATCCTTACCAATACCCTCATCGCTCATCAACACAGAAATTTTATCTTTATCCAGAGCTGCTTGACTCACATCAAAATTTTCAAGTTCTGAGCCACAAACATTCAATATCGGACTACTAACATCAATACCAGAGGAAGGAAGAAGAGAAACAACATCAGCAGAGGACAGACCACTAAGCCCACCCTCTACCACAGCCCTCTCTTCAACCAAAACACAATGCTCAGACAGAGGAACACCACCAGAAGAGGGTTCATTCACTGCAATAACCTCCACATTTGATGGGCTAACCTCAGGGACACAATAAATCAACGGATCAGACACAGACTCAATGATAGGATGCAGAATTTTACAACCTTTTTTCGAATGACCCAAGGCAGAGCAATGCACACAGTATTCAGGAAAATCTTCAAAAATCACATTTTGGACATAACCGAGACAATCCGAACCAATCCAGATTTTATCCGGATAATTTTTTGATACATCCAGTTCAACCAAAACGCGCGCAACAGATGGCCTAGATCCAATGGATGTAGCATTATCAGTTTTTAAAGGTTTGTCAAAAATCGAACCTAATCCATGCAGAATACGAGAAGCGAATAAATGAGGTCGTAAGTTAGGAAAAGAGATCCAAATGGGTATGACCGGAGATTCAATGTCAATATCCAACGAAGGGGACCATTTAATCAATTTCATGAAACAATTACTCACAAAATAAGACCTATGCGCAAAGATCCTGCAATAATCCAGATCGTTGAAAAGCTTGATCAGCACATTCCGTTGGTTCAGAACCGTGACAGACACTTCACCCTTCAATTTTAGCTTAAAGAAAAAAGACCTAATAGCCTCAAGGGAAGGTCTCCTACTAGGAAATTTTCCAACCAGAGCAAATTCGAACGGAGCAGCCAACGCTTGGATTTCCGCCTCCGAAATCCACAGCGCCGGCATTCCACGATGAGAGGAAACCTTCAAATCAGGAAAAACAGGCGGAGAAGGGGACGAGCCCGCAAGAGCCTCCTTAAACGACAGAGAAGAAGGACACACCAAAAAACCAGGGTCCCGAAGAGGCGCCATAAACCATAAAAATAAAACACAGACGAAGAATAATAGAAATACTCCCCTGAACAGCACATGCAGCGCACAGGACGAAGAGAAACCGGCGGCTAGGGCAAACGCCCTAACCCTTCCCCGGGAGCGGAAGAGAATCCAGTAGATATTTTCCAGCAAGAAGACTATAAATTTATCTATTTTGATATTCATGAAAGTTATCACAAAATTATATGTATGTATCAGTTAATCTGTATCATTCTGAAATAAATTTTTTCACATCGAATTAATAATGTGTTAATCTTGCGCTAAAATTTTGATATATAGAATTCCCATGAAAAATGAAATGAACCCTTTTAGATCAGTCATTAATGTTAACATGCAAAGGTTAGTATATGCAAGCTGTATTAGAAACAGGGATGGAAAGAACTGAATTTTATATATAAGCCCAAGCATTGCCAAATTTCTTGTATTTGTTAGCTCTAACATTTAACAGTTTCATATTTTAGAGAAATAGAACTGAAGATGGTCTGCATTCCTCAACACCCAACACATAATAGAGCTCGACAAAAGGTATGAATTTCTCAAAAATTTCTCGTTTGATGAGTTAATTGTGTATTTATGAAATACTAGTTTATGTTTTCATGACTTATATGATGCCACATTTATATTGTGTGTTATTTTTTTATGCTTTATAAACTTAATTGATGCAATATTTATGTTATTTGATTAGTTTGATATGAAAATGGAATAAAGAATAAAGTTAATAGAGGAAAATTTCTCGTTCATTTTATAAAATTTAATAATATTATTATTTATTACGTCATCTAGTTCGGCCGGTCGAACCGTGAACCTCACCTTCTTTCGGTTCATTGTCCGGCCATATTTTCAAAACCTTGATCAAAATAAATAGAGACATCTATAAAGAATATATGACAGTCACAACAAAGGTATGTTTTAGATATGAATTAATACAAATTAAAAGTCTCAAACATGTTCTATTGAATCCAACAGTATTCATCACAAGGCAGAGGCTTAAAAGAATTAATGATATTCTCTCGATAATATAAAAAGGGAACCATTTTTGTGTTGTAAATAATATAAAATATATTTTTTTTACCATTTTTAAAACAAGTTTTTAACATATGGAAATTTTTGCTATGCATGATTGCATGAAGTACTTTAAAATGAACAAATTGGGCTTTTCAATAGTCTTCCTTCCCAACAAGGTCAAGAAGAACAAGACCAAATGCATGAAAAAGGCAGCAATTATAAGCAAAAGCAACACTATTACCTTACAAATCCAGTACAATTGCAGTATTGGAAAAAACAATAGTCAATTTATGATAGTTTAATATAACCTTGAAGGAAGTTCAAAATTTGTTAAAACTTAAATGAATTAGTTCATAAGAAATAAAATTTTAAAAATAATTTTAAATATTGTAAATAAATTTCACAATAAGCTCAAGTGCTGAACTACAATAATCTATACAGAAATTTCACTTCCATTTTTATCTTGTTTTCGTTGGGCATGAGTTCTTGTAGAGCTTTCATCCTTTCTGGGATCCGCTCTATACGAAGCTACGCATATGATAATGAGAAAATAACCAATTAATTAAAAAAATAAGCCAAACCATCAAATCTTAGTTCTTTGAGTAAAAAATCTTTACCTGGCTGAAGAAATTACTGAAACACATCGCTCTGTTGTCCTTGCTTCGCTGTGACTCCTATTTGCTCATTCCTATCTACTCATTTCTACTTGTTACCTGCTAATTCCAGGTCTTTGGCTCTAGACCTTCCGGACTCGATCGTTTTCTTCGCCAGCAACCTCCACTTCAGGAAAAATTATTAGGTGAGGACACCGGACCTAGATATAGGTCCGGATATCAAATTAAAATTTGACACGTGGGCTGCGCTTTGACTGTGCTTTCACTATATTTTGACTGCACTTTACCTGCACTTTACCTGCTCTTTACTTGCGTTTTTGGCATGCTTGACTTAAAATTCTGCGGACATGTGTATATTTCACATGTCAATATTTTATTGTAGTCCGGACGTATCTCTACGTCCGGGGTCCGGACCTAAGAATTTTCCCCGCTTCACAAGAGAAGATAGTCACCGCCGTTATTTATGACACATATGATGGGTTGATGGTGTGAAAATGCAAACGAAGTGATATTTAAGAGAACAAGCTTCGGTCGAAATCAAGAGGGAGGAGGGTTGGGAGCGAATGGGAATACCAAGGTTATGTCATGTTGGGCGTCGGAATACTAAGAGCCCCCAACTGTATGTTGGGTAGGGGTGTCAATTCGGGTCAACAGGTCGGGTTCAGGTCAAACCCGGAACTGACCCGGCACTATTTGGGTCAACCCGAACCCGACCCATTTTTAAAAAAGGGTCAGGTTTTCAGACCCGAACCCGACTCGCTTCAGGTTCGGATCGACCAGACCCGCCACGGATTTTCCAATTTTACATGAAGGGAACGCGTCGAGCTCCCGTTGCTACGTCCAGTTCCGGTGAGGCGGTGCCGCGGTAAGCTAGCCAGCTGTCCCGACTTCAGGCGTCAGCTGCGGAGCAGCGGCGTCAGCAGCACTGCAGCAGAGCAGTGGCAGGCTGGCAACACGCGATGCCTAGCCAGGCAGCCAGCGACGCGACTCGACGCTCGATAGAGTCGACGCGAGTCACGCGGTGCTTTGGCCGCTCGGCGGTTCAGCCCTCGGGCTCGGGTTCGACCGTTCGGGACTTGCACCAAGCAGGCGCACCCCGCGCACTTCGGGACTCCCGTGGACTTGAAAGTTGACAGCTGACGGCTGACGTGTCGGGCAGGGGCGCCGGGCACTCGAACTTCGGGTAGGGCGGGCAGCAGGCCCGAGCAAAGAATTTTTGGGTCAATTTCGGGTTGCCGGGTCAACCCAAACCCTCCCGTTATTTGAAACGGGTCAATTTATTGAACCTAAACCCGACCCGTTTCACAAACGGGTCGACACGTACTCGGATTTTTCCGGGTCGGGTTTCTTGTCGTGTCAAAAATTGACACCCCTAATGTTGGGCATGGAAACTAGAAATTATAGAATGGGATCCGAAGAGTTGTTAATAGATAATTACTTCATTAATATATTGATTTTTTAAATAAAGCTATAATTATAATTATTAAAATGAAAGGTTGATATTTGATTTAAATAATTAAAATTAATTAAAATGAACGGTCAGAATTTCATATGGAAGGAAATTCAAGCCTATTTTATAATGATATATATATAGACATGTGAAGGATAATCCATGTGCACCATTGTGATTTCCTCATTGTCCTTTTGTACGATTTTGTTATAGGCAACGTCAAATGCTACAGTGGCAGTAATCAATTTGCTAGATAGAGTTTGAAGAGTGATTGGTAAGGATTTAGTAAAGATGTCCGCAAGCTGATCCTAAGTGGCTATATGATGCATGGTGATCTGGTAAGTTTGAATATTGTCTCGAATGAAGTGACAGTCTAATTCAATGTGTTTTTGTCCGATCGTGGAAAATCTGGATTATTCGCTAGAGCAATTGCAGAGGTATTATCATAATATAATGGAGTTGGAGGATTTGACGGAAGGTTGAAATCTGCTTGTAACCGTCTTAGTCATATGATTTCAGAAGCTGCAGTGGCCAATGCTCAGTATTTGGCTTTGATGGACAATCATGCTATAGTAGATTGTTTCTTTACTTGCCATGATATCAAAGATTTCCTGAGAAAATTAAAATAGCTTGTGATCGATTTACGATCATGAAAATATTCGGCCTAGTCAGAATCAGCGTCCGTGTAGTTTGAGAGAATCCTTAAATAAAGAAAACCCTTGTGTACGTGGGCGTGCCATGAATGTATCGCAGCATGTGTTTGAAGGCGTCGAAGTGGCACGTAAGTGGTTTATGCATATATTGACATATCTGTTGGACTGAAAATGTGATATCTGGTATGGTAAAAGTTAAATATTGTAAAGAATTCACTAGTTGCCTGTAGAGATGAGGATTGGAAATTTTTGTTGCATTGGGCTTGCTATATTTCTTGATAGGGCTAGGAGTAGCTACCAATTTGGAATTATTCATTCCTGCTTGTTCAAAATCAGTTGAGCATGAGATGATTGGTACTTTAGATGTACTCCGTAAGATGTGACTGAAACTTGGATGCCTAAAAATTATGACATATTGCCAAGATTGTGCATTAAAATAATTTAGAGTGGGTTGATCGTTGCTAGTAAGTAAGATATCCTTTGCATAAATGAGTATGTAAATGCATATTGAACCAGAGTGATAGAGTAATAGCGCAGGATCAGCCGCACTTAATTTGAATCCAAAATTGTGTAGATGATGGGATAATGTAGTATATCATTGATGTGGAGATTATTTTAAATCATAGATAGCTTTATTTAAGCAACACACATGATTATGATGAATTTGATCATGGAAAAATCAGGTGGTTGTTGCATATAAATAGTTTCTGATAGAGGGTCATGAAGAAAGGCATTGAAAACGTCTAGTTGGACTATTGGTTATTGATGATGTTGAGCTATGATGATGATATGAAAACCCAAATAATATGCATTTTGGCTACAGGGCTAAATGTTTCATAGTAGTCGAATCCTTATTCATGCTTATTATTTCAGACCACTAAATGAGCTTTGTATTGAGCCATTGTCCCATCAGAATTCAGCTTGGTATGATAGATCCAACGGCAACCAAGTATGTTTTGCTCAGATGATGGCAAAACTAAATCTCAGGTGCCTTGCAGTTGAAGGGCTTGAAACTTTAAGACATTGTTGTAAGCATATTTTTATGATTTGAAGCTTACAAATATTCATGGGATCAGTGGTGTGAAGTGTTTTATAGGATTAAAATAAGATTTATTTTAATCTGGAGTTCTTAAATCCCTAGGGGCAAGAGTTAATTATATCTTAGGAGAGGTGCTCCTAAGAAAACTCTAGATTAAAATAGCGATTTCATACCCTTTGATTACAAGAAGACAAGGAAAGAAGCAGGAATTTTTCAAGGAGAAAGCTACACGTTGAGTAGAAGTTCGGTGTTGGATAGAAATCCGGCGACGAGCGGAAGTCCGGTGTCAGGTAGAAATCTGGCAATGAGCGGAGGTCCGGCGTCGGGTAGAAGTCCGACATTGGGTAGAAATCTGGCGACGAGCGGAGGTCCGACATCGGGTAGAAATCCGAAGTCAGTCGGAGGCCGGGGAGAACTACGGCGTTAGATGGCATTCGGGAAGAACACCATCGTCACTTGAAGGTCGGAAGGAACTCTGGAGTCACTTGAAGGTCGGGAGAAACTCCGGAGCCACTTGAAGTCGAACGGAACTCCGGCGTTACTTGAAGATTGTGCGGAACTCCAATGCCACTTGGAGTTTGAGCGGAACTCCAGTAACACTTGGAAGTCGGACGGAGCTCCGGCGTTACTTTAAGGTTGGGCGGAACTCCAGTGCCACTTGAAGTTCAGGCAAAACTCCGACATCACTTGAAGCTCGGGTGGAACTCCGGTAGTAGTCGAGGAGGATCTCTTCCTCCTTATCTTCTCTTCTTGCTTGGGTCCCCTCTTAAAAGAAATGAGGGGCTATTTATAATTTTATGAGAGTGATATGACCAGTAAATAAGAGGAGGATCAAGGGCAAATGGGGAGTGTGTTGGATGGACGGCCGATGTTGAATCCCTTGATCGAGGACAATATATAAGGCATTTTAAGGCTCTAATGATATCAAAATTTGAATACCGTTGGCTTGTTGGATTTGTCTCGTCGAGCCGCTCGACTCGACTGTAAGAATGCCACGTTTAGAAACTGTTGGGTAATTCAAATTTTTGTTAGAACCTTCCAACAGTGCTTCAGGTCCTTGATTTGGACCCATTTGGACTCGGATTGAGTCGAATTTGGTGTCATTGGGTTCGTATTTCCGAGACGCTCAGTTCGACTATAAGTTTGTTGAAATCAGAGTTGAAATGGTCACCAAATTAATTTTTGAAGTTTCCAACTTGATTCTGCCTCGAGATTCGTGCCCGATCAAGATAATTTTTTGATGATATATCATATTTATATATGATATATCATATATAAATATATATAAACCACTGCAAAGTTTGTTAGAAGGTAACGATCTAGATATATGAAGGATAATCCATGTGCACCAATGTAATTTCTTCATTGTGCTTTTATACTATTCTGTTATGGCCCCATCAAATTTATGCTACAGTGGCAGTAATCAATTTGCTATATAGAGTTAGATAGAGTTAGTGATCGGTAAGGATTTAGTAAAGATGACCGCAAGCTGATCCTAAGAGGCTATATGATGCACTGTGATTTGGTGAGTTTGACTATAGTCTCAGATGAAGTGACAGTCTACTTCAATGTGTTTTTGTCCGATCGTGAAAAATTGGATTATACGCTAGAGCAATTGCAGAGGCATTATCATAATATAATGGAGTGAGAAGATTTGAAGGAAGGTTGAAATCAGCTAGTAACTGTCTTAGCCATATGATTTCAAAAGCTACAGTGGTCAACGCTTAGTATTCAACATTGGTGGACAATTAAATTTTTTTTTTTTTGTCGATGGACAATCATGCTATAGTATATTGTTTCTTTACTTGCCATGATATCAAAAATTTCCCGAGAAAATTACAATAGCTATGATCTATTTACGATCGTGCAAATCTTTGGCCCAGCCAGAATCAACGTAAACGTGTAGCTTGAGAGAATCCTTGTATAAGGGCAACCCTTGTGTGAGCGTGCCGTGAATGTATCGCAACAGGCGTTTGAAGGCGTCAAAGTGGCATGTAACCGATTTATGTATATATTGACATACCTGTTGGAGGGAAAATGTGATATCTGGCCTGTTGAGAGTTAAATATTGTAAAGAACTCTCTAATTCCTGAAGAGATGATAAATGGAAAATTTTATTGTATTGGGCTTGGTAGATGTCTTGATAGGGCTAGGAGTGGCTACCAATTTGGAATTATTCATTCCTGCTTGTTCAAAATCTGTTGAGCATAAGATGATTTTGTCTCATTGATCTAACTTTTAAAGAACTCATTTATCTTAGAATTTACGTACTAGCTAGCAGTCTAGCACGATTAATTTTAGAGCTTTTAATGATTTTTTTTGGGACATTTGAGCTATTAAGATTTCATTTGGGACAACTTTTTTACTGCTTCTTAAAATAGCTTTTTTGTATAAAAATTTTAATATTTGTACGAAAAAGCTATTTTAAGAAGCAAGAAAAAAAGTTATCACAAATGAAGCCTAAGTCAAACCCACACACATCACATATATATATATATATATATATATATATAAGCTTCGAATACAAGAGCTTTTGATTAGCAGCAAAAGTCCCTTATAAATTAAGATGAGCTGCATAGTTTTTAATGAAATTCTAATCCATAAGTAGCTAAACTTTAAAAATTGTAATAAAATTCTAACAATTATATTAAATATTTTAAAAGTAAATATTATTTTCTTATGGGATTTAACATCTCTCATATAATTACTCACATTTCAAATAGTCAACATTATTTCAATTTCCTTAAACATTTGATGTTAACGTAATAGAAAAATCATGCAGTGACGACAATGGGGCTGCTCACCTCCTGCTTCCCTGATTGTGATACCCACTTAAGCCTACCTTCCAACACATCATCCTTGTTCAGTTTTCCCTTCCCGGTCAAGCGTAGCACCACCGTAAAGTTCCGCTCCTCGCCAACGTTCGAAAACTCGAGCGACTCCGGGCTAACAACCACCTCCACACCGCTCGGCTTTACTACGCTTGCTGTGTATTTTGCGCTCGCCTCCCCAACATTCTTCACCGTCCTCTGCACGGTCTTGTTTTTGGCTCCAGCAGACCCCATCGACACCTGTATTGACGGATAGTTCACTTCCTCCGCACCCATCTTCTTTCCACAAGTCACAAATTGCTTCACAATGCGAGTAACCATCGCACTTTTGTAGCCTTTCAAGCTACAGAGGTAAGGAATATAATCATCCGTGTTGATGAAATCATAAACAAGTCCGGGATCATTGGCTGCTGCTGGGTTTATGTGCCCTGCGCCAATGGCGAATACATTTGCACGATCACGCTGGCCAATTGAAGCATCAATTTTCGACGCATCATCTTTTATCGGATCCCCATCACGGTCTAAGAAATAAGCTGTTGTCATAATTGCCGATTTGATTGCCGCGGGGGACCAATCAGGATGTAACTTTTTCAAAAGCGCTGCGACACCAGAGACATGCGGTGCTGCCATGGAAGTACCTTTCTCCATTATGAAGTTCTTTGTGTTATTAGAGATTTCATGAGTGCCAGCCTTGAAGGGCCACGCGGAAAGGATGTTTACTCCAGGGGCAATGACATCGGGTTTTAGAATGCCACCATTGAGCAAGCTTGGCCCTCTCGAGGAAAAGCTAGCAACGGTCGGCGATGGCCGAAATCCATAGTTTGTGCCCTTAAATGTTATTGTTCCTGTAATTTTCGGGTCTGCCGCAAAATCGTTCAAGATTTTAATGGCGTCGGTGTAGGAGACATGGATGGCGGGGATGCTATAGGGGTCGGCGTTCAAGGTGTACCCATACCATGGGTCGTTCATAACAATGATGGCTGCCCCACCGGCGGCCTTCACGATTTCGGCCTTCTCTATTTTATCAATGTAGCCGGTGCCACACAGAACCATTTTCCCAACGACGTCGAAGCCAGCCATAGATCCATTCTGACATGATAACGTCTCTTGGGTCTTGTTGACTCCAGGATATATGAGGGGGAGGTCCACCGCGGTTGAAGGGTCTGGTTGGTAACCCGACATGCCCTTGAACTCCATGCCATTGCTGAGCTTCAGCACTGCAGTGACATGGCGATCGATGTTGGCGGCGCCCACACTGAGGATCCATGGAACGTCGTTGTCGAGGATGCTTTTGGAAGGGCCGTTATTGCCAGCAGAGTTAACGGTCAAAATTCCACGTTTGAGCGCCGCGAAGGATCCGATGACTATACCGTTTTTGCTGTAAGCGTAATTTTCGTCGCCTGCGGAGATCTGGATTAAGTCAACACCATCGATAATGGCTTGTTCGAAGCCCTTGATCATGTTGGCGTGTGAGCAGGAGCTCTTGCTGCAGACATTGTACACCGCGATGTGAGCCCGCGGGGCCATCCCGGAAGCGGTGCCACGGGCCTGGCCGAGGACCTCTGCCTCGTGGACCTTCGTGCCGGCAGCGATGGCTGCGACATGGGTGCCATGCCCTTCTTTATCGATGGGGGTTCCAGCTTTCCCGGTAAAAGCTTGGGCGCCGATGAGCTTGTTAGTGCAGGAGAAGCCAGCGGGGAGGTCGCAACGGCCTCGCCACTTGAGGGGAGGAGGAGGCAGGCCGGGGTCGGCGAAGGAGGCGTGGTCGGGAGTGATGCCGCTGTCGAGGACGCCGATGATGATGCCTTCGCCTTGGCTAGATTTTTCCCAGAGGCTGTTGTATTGGTTGAGGCCGAGGAGGGTGGGGGTGTGAGTGGTGCGAAGGTGGACGGGTTTGTCAAGGTGGGCGAAAAGGAAGCCGGGGATGGACTTCATGAGCCTGACTTCGTTGGTTGTGAGGCGGGCGGCAAAGCCAGACATAGCGACGGAGTAGGTGTGGACCATGCGGGGTTCGCCGGAGTCGAGGCTAGCGTTGGGGAGGAAGGAAAGGTACCATTTTTCGCGATCGTCGTGGGTGAGTAGCTCGGTGGGGCCGTCTGGATGCAGGACGTGAACAATGTATACTTTGGTTTGGTTCGTGGAGGTTATGGGGAGCAGGGGAAGGGAGAGGGTCGTATGTGCGTGGTGTAGGAAGAGGACGAGCAGAATGAGAAAAATAATATTGGTGGTGATGATGTTGGCCATTGCTGCGGCGGACCGGAGCTTGGTGAGGATTAGAATACAAAGGTGTAGATTAAATAAATTGAGGAAGGAGTACTGATTGGAAGCTGGTGCGTAAGAATCCTAGGCAAACATGTAGGCTCGAGTGAAGCTTCGCGCGAGGAGGGACACCGTGATGCTCCAAGAAGATCCAATGAGCAGTGGAGAAATTATAAAACTCGACTGTACAAAAATTTAAAATCTAATCCAATCGACCGTTGATACCGCAGGCATTAGCAGCCTTAGTTGCTCCCGCGGGAATTGTTTTTGCAAGAGTGAAGGTGCATGAAATAATTTCTCCCAAAAAAATTAAAAAAAAAAAAAATCTTCAAATTACTAAAACGAGATCATCTTATATTTTATTTAGACGTTATTATTCATAAATTATAAAGCTATTTTGATATTTATGAAAGTTATCACAAAATTATATGTATTTATTTCAGTTAATCTGTATCAATCTGAAATAAATTCTTTCACATTGAATTAATAATGTGTTGATCTTGCACTAAAAATTTGATATATAGAATTCCCATGAAAAATGAAATGAATCATTTTAGATCAGTCATTAATACCAATTATATTCAAATATTTCTTATTGAAAATTCTATATGTAAGATTACTTTGTACATTCATGTATAGAGGGTTATTTTAACTAAATTGCTCCTTAGATATATTTTAATTAGTTTGTTATGTGCTTCTTACAAGTATCTTCTAGAGTGTTCTATTTAGCTTATATAAGCAAGTATTGTAGTAGGGAAAGACATTGAATGAATATTATCTCCTTTTTAAAGCTTTGAAGCTTTGTTCTTCTTCTTCCCTGGATTGGGAAAACGAAATCCTTCTTGCAGGTCGAGTCTTCCGACGATCCACTACATCAGACTAGAGGCTTGGTTTTAGGGATCTTTTTTATTGCTTTAATCACAAATTTTATTTGACCGTTACTTTTTCATTGCTTTCAATAAACTTTTGTGCTAGAAAAATGCTTTCTATACAAGCTTTCAAACAAGCTACTTTTTTCATAGTAATTTTAAAATCGTCTTTATAAAAAGTTGCAATCGTTCCAAACACACTCTTAAGATTATCAATGTTTTGAACCACTATAAATCTAAAACAATTATGATGGCTTGAACCGATATTTCTGTTCAAAATTTACGGCGGTTTATAGTATGATCCGTAAAACCTGTAAAATCACATATTATTTACACGATTCAAAGCTCACAACATATATTCATCCAGCTAATAAAACTATCCAAAATCATTCCACTTGACATATACAAATTCCAACCTTCATTACTCTATATAAAGACTATAAAAATAACTTCCTATCATATTGATAAAAATAATAGGCCAACTCAAATTTATATAGATCACGCCAGCAACCAATAACAGTACAGATTATTACATGATTAAGGTTTCGTTTAGGACAATTTTTTGTTACTTTTTAAATTAACTTTTTAGTACAAATAAATAAAATTTTGTGTACTAAAAAGTCGTCCTTGAAAACAATAAGAAAATTGTCCCAAACTGAGTCTGAATCGGCATAACATGACTCAAAGCCAACAAAGACCATCAACTTGTTATAATAAGAGACGATGCATGGGTGAGTTTGAAGAATCAAACTTAGCAATTAACTAGTATCTATCAAAGTATAAAAGACAAAAGAATGGAACATGCAATATGAACAACTAAAAAAGTAGAAATAACAACCTATAGTCACTATATCAAAATAGCAAAGACACGTGTCATGTTTTCTATAATATTTTCTAGTATGCTAGTTCTATAAGTATATATGATAAAGTATTATTAATGCCAAAATATTTGAATGATTATAAATGCAGCCATATAAGGTGTCATTGTACCCCAAAATGACTTATCGGACATTTATTATTTTCAGTTTATGTCCAATTATATATTAATATATTTATACATCTATAACTATAATCGGCTTATTAAATACCCATCATCGGGAAGATAAACTCCAATCCAAGGAAACATATGTATTTCCTAAAAAGTCGTCACTCTGAGGGACAATTGGATTGACAAGTCAATATCCAATAGAGTTCTACTGACTTACACATAATCATACAATGTATGTGTTTTTACTAATAAGCTCCAATAGGTATTATACGAGTCAACATAGCACTGACAAATAATATAACCAAAATGATTTACATCATCAATGTCATTTATTGCAATATTAAAAAAATTAATTTGTACAAATTAGATTCTTAATTTATTGCATGAATTATTTTAAATGATAAGAACTCATGCATTAATAAATTTAGGCAGAATTATTTCTACCACATGATACTTTTATTATGAGTAATAAATAAAATTTCTAACATATTGAAAATAGGAATGACAACCTAATATATAAGAACTTTATACAAAATAATAAGAGTATCACCCCTAGCAAAGAACAATACATTTATATCAAAATAAATAATAGTTACTCCAATCTATGCAAAAGACCCTAATGTTCAAACCAACTAGGTGCTCAATCGGAAGAGGCTCGAGGGTACGAACCGGTTGTTGGTGTTGATGTTAGTATGGTTGGTCAATATGTTGTCAGTGAACCTCAAAGAGTGTCATTTGAATGAGCTAATAAGGAAGCATTCTGAGTTTATCAACTATCCCATTTTTCTCGAGACTACGAAGACAACTAAGAATGAGATTTATGATGATTAGTATTAGAAAGAAAATAAGAAGAACAAGATCCTTAAGTTCATCAGCAAGTTTCATCGACTTCATCTTACGTTGAAGTCTCTCCTAGATGAGGAGAATGACATTGGTTTGATATATTTGAACTGATTCAACGAACCAAACCCACCTCCTCGACCTCTATTATTTTGTAGGTGTTTATGTGCCCTTATAAGTAGCCAAGTTGGCTATATAACCAACTAGCATTTGTAATAAAGGGAGATGAGAGAGATAATAGAATTTTTTTATACTCTGTTTTGTGGGGTAGTTCGTTCTTAGTTATTGTTTGAGCTGCTGATTCTTATATCTCTCATCTGAAGATTTTGAGATAGCTTTTGACCATTATTTTTTTACTGCTTTTAAGAAATTTTTTTATTAAAAAGTATCTTTAGTAAGTAGTAATACAATTATCCCAAATGTAGTATTAAGGTTAGTTTGGGACGACTTTTTTATTGCTTCTCAAAATAATTTTTTAGTACAAAAATTTTCTTTTTTTTTTATTAGAAAGCTGAAGCAATAAAAAAAGCTCTCATGTTTTCAAAAGCTCGAAAGCAAAGCTCTTTGGTTTGGCATAATGTATTAAGACTGCCCCCATATTCTAATTTTGATTCATTATGGATTCTTTAATTAACTTATCAAATAAGGGTGCATATTATTCGGATAAGATCAAAAATCAAATTGAATAAACACTAATTTTGTTGCGGGCTAGAATATATGCGGCGATAGAGTTAGCAAATTTCAGTCCGAGCGTTGTACGAATATTCAGCACACAAACAGGAAAGGAAGCGGCGATGAACACCAAGATTTTTACGTGGAAAACCCTGAAAAGGGGAAAAACCACGGGGCCGCGCCCAATTAAAAAGTTCCACTAGTGTTTGCTTAAGTTACAAGAAGTTGATTCATCCCACAAGTTAGGATGATCATATTTACAATGAATTTCTTCTGGATTGATTCAGTTACAAAGTTGTGCAGAATTCCGGCATTCCCCCGAATATCCGGCAGAATCTCGGCGCGTTCGGGCGGCATAAAGACTCCGACGGTGGTCGAGGAGGAGCTGATTCTCCTTCTCTTTCTCTTCTTCTTCTTGCTTGAGTCCCCTCTTATGAGAAATGAGGGCTCTATTTCTACATTTTCTGGAGTGGCATAGCTTGTAAATAGGTGTGAGATCAAGGGGCAAATAAGGAGTGGTTGAATGGACGGCTGATATTGAATCCCTTGATCGTACACCATTCGTCATATATTTGAAGGTCTTAGTGATGTCGTAATTTTTCGATCTTGAGCTCGTAGGATTCGTCTCGTCGAGCCGCTCGATTTAATTATAAGCTCGTTAAAATCGGAGACTGTTTGGTAACTCAAATTATGGTACGAGCTTCCCAACAACACTTTGGGCGCTTGAATTTGATGTCATTGGGTTCGTATTTCCAAGACGCTCAGTTTGACTATAAGCTTGCATAAATCGGAGTTTGGGTGCTTCCAAATTTAATTTTTAAAGTTTCCAATTTAATTTTTGTTCCAAGATTCGTGCCCGATCAAGATAATTTTATGATGACGTATCAGTTGCCCCCTTATTTTCGGACGTTGAAGCTCCAGAAGTTCAAAAATATATGTGTCGACAATTTGCATTGGCCGAATCGCCAAAAATTGCGTTCCGAAAATTAAGTGCTTGCTCAAACTTGATTGCAGAGGCCACGTTGAGCTCCGAAAGTGTCAAAATTGAGTCTGCAACATCGAAATGTGTTCAGGGACCCCAAAAACGTCCAACTTCGACCGTCTGGGCCAAAAATCGGGCCCAGACAAGCCTAGGCGACCAAACCGGCTAGCCGCCGCCCGCCGTTGCTTATAAACTAAGATGAGCTGCATAGTTTTTAATGAAATTCTAATATATACGTAGCACAACTTTGAAATTTTTAATAAAATTCTAACCATTATATTAAATGTTTTAAAAGTTTAATATTTTTTTTTTTATGGTGTTTAACCTCTCTCATGCAATTACTCACATTTCAAATACTTCACATTATTTCAAATTGTTTTAAAAGGTGACGAACCCCTAAACACTTAATGGAAACGTAATAGCAAAATCACGCAGTGACGACAATGGGGCTGCTCACCTCCTGCTTGCCAGATTGTGATACCCACTTAAGCCTACCTTCCAACACATCATCCTTGTTCAGTTTTCCCTTCCCGGTCAAGCTTAGCACCACCGTAAAGTTCCGCTCCTCACCAACGTTCGAAAACTCGAGCGTATCCGGGCTAACAACCACCTCCACACCGCTCGGCTTTACTACGCTTGCTGTGTATTTTGCACCCGTTTCCCCAACGTTCTTCACCGTCCGCTGCACCTGCACGCTCTTGTTTTTGGCACCAGCAGACCCCATCGACACCTGTATTGACGGATAGTTCACTTCCTCCGCACCCATCTTCTTTCCACAAGTCACATACTCGTTCACAATGAGAGTAACCATCTCACTTTTGTACCCTTTCAAGCTACAGAGGTAAGGAATATAATCATCCGTGTTGATGAAATCATAAACAAGTCCGGGATCATTGGCTGCTGCTGGGTTTATGTGCCCTGCACCAATGGCGAATACATTTGCAGGATCACGCTGGCCAATCGAAGCATCAATTTTCGACGCATCATCTTTTATCGGATCCCCATCACGGTCTAAGAAATAAGCTGTTGTCATAATTGCCGATTTGATTGCCGCGGGGGACCAATCAGGATGTAACTTTTTCAAGAGCGCTGCGACGCCAGAGACATGAGGTGCTGCCATGGAAGTACCTCTCTCCATGATGAAGTTCTTCGTGTTATTAGAGATTTCATGAGTCCCGCCTTGAAGGGCCACGCGGAAAGGATGTTTACTCCGGGGGCAATGACATCGGGTTTAAGAATGCCACCATTGAGCAAGCTTGGCCCTCTCGAGGAAAGGCTAGCAACGGTCTGTTTGGAATGAATTTGTACCTGTAGCAAAGAACAAGAAAAAAACAGAGGAAAGAAACGGACAGATTTTTTTTTTTTTTTTTCACACAAAACCTGTACATATATAGCCTAAACAGACAAACAGAGAGGAGATGGTTTTTCGGTACAGAGCAAATAAAAACCTCTAAAAAAATAACTGTTTCACAGTTATTTCTTAAGCCAAACCTTTTAAAACTATAAGAGAGTAATAACTGCTGCACGCTGCACAGTTATACATCTTAAGACACATATGCAAATAATATTAAAATAAAACAAACGCCTAAAAACAAAATGACAAAGATTATAATAACATTGCCTCCCCTAATCTTGTCATTCAAACTTGCAGCTTTTTAGACCAATATTTTTGATCATCTCTATAAACTTCATTCTTCCCAAAGACTTGGTGAATATATCAGCCAACTGCTCTTCTGTTCTGATATACTCCACTTCAATCTGTTTCTTCTCAATACAACTTCTGATGAAATGATAACGAGTATCAATATGCTTAGACCTTCCATGGTACACCGGATTCTTGCTCATAGCAATCGCAGATTTGTTATCTACCATCAACTTCACTGTCTTCTCTGCTTCCCCTTTCAATTCACTTAGTAAGCGACTAAGCCATATTCCTTGGCAAGCTGCAGAAGTGATAGCTACATATTCTGCTTCACAAGATGATAAAGCCACTATCTTTTGTTTCTGTGAAGCCCAACTAATCACATGTGGACCCCAAAAGTAGACCATCCCAGTAGTGCTCTTCCTGTCATCTATATCTCCTGCATGATCACTATCACTAAAGCCAATTAGTCCTCCATCTGCTTGTCTCTTTGGATATATCAAACCATATTCTGTTGTCCCTTTCACATACCTCAAAATTCTCTTCACAGCAGCAAGGTGCTCAGAATTAGGAGTCTCCATGAATCTACTCACAATTCCAACAGAATACATAATATCTGGCCGTGTATGAGTCAAGTATCTCAAGCTACCAACAATACTCCTATATTGAGTTGAGTCTACCAAAGAATGTGTACCTGATTTGGTAAGCTTGATTCTGGCTTCCATAGGAGTTTGCACTGGATTGCAATCTGTCATCCCCATATCTTCAAGGATCTTTAATGCATAAGATTTCTGACATAATCTTATCTCATCATCATTCTGCATCACTTCAATGCCCAAATAAAAACTCAACAAGCCAAGATCACTCATATCAAATTTTACCTTCATTTGAGCCTTGAATTCTTCAATGCACTGAACATTAGAACCTGTCACAATCAAGTCATCAACATAGACTCCCACAAGTAGACTTGATTTTCCAGTATGCTTCATGTAAACGGCATGCTCCTGAGAATTTCTTCTAAAACCAAGGGATATTAAACACTCATCTAATTTTGTGTTCCAAGCCCTTGGTGCCTGTCTCAAACCATACAAAGCCTTCTTCAATCTCAAGACTTTGCTTTCATGTCCTTCTTTCACAAAACCTTCAGGCTGTTTGACATACACCTCCTTCTCTAATTCACCATTCAAAAATGCTGATTTCACATCCAAATGATGTATCTTCCAATCCTCTTGAGCTGCTAAGGCAATCAAAACTCTAATGGTCTCCATTCTGGCAACTGGAGCAAAAACTTCTTCAAAATCCACACCAGGTCTTTGAGCATACCCCTTTGCAACAAGTCTAGCTTTATGCCTCACAATCTCACCTTGTGTGTTCTTCTTAATTTTGTACACCCATTTGAGCCCTATTGCCTTACATCCAGCAGGTAGATCAGCCAATTCCCATGTTTGATTCTTCTGAATAGCAGCAACTTCTTCATTCATTGCCTTCTTCCACACATCTTCTTTAACTGCATCACTATAACACATTGGTTCTTCTACAGCTGTCAAACATACACCAACCTCCTCTTCCAACTCAGTAGTTTCATCATAGATATCTTCCAACCGTCTATATCTATGGGGTTCTGATGAACTACCATCTAAATTTGGTAATATTTCTCTAGTAACAGGAGGTTCAGAGGTCACATACCTTGAAGGACTACTAGTAGATATACAAGGAGTTGTTGCTTCTTGCTCTTCAATTGGTAAAGATGAGTGTGCTTCTCCTTCTAGCCTGAAAGTCACATAACTGCCTTGTTTTCTGTCATTTGTTGTATTGCCTTTCTCATCCCATTTCCACTCTTTTTCTTCATCAAAAATTATATCCCTGCTGATATGAATCTTCTTCTCATTTGGATCATAAACTCTATAAGCCTTAGTGCCAGGCTCATATCCAAACAACACCATAGGATGACTTCTATCTTCAAGCTTCTTTATGTGTGGTCCTGCTGCTTTCACATAAGCTATACAACCAAAAGTCCTGAAATACTGCACATTTGGCTTGCACTTCATCCATGCTTCATAGGGAGTCATACCTTGAACACTATGAGTTGATGCTCTATTCAAGATATGGACTGAGGTCTTCACAGCTTCACCCCAAAATATGCAAGGTACACTCTTACTCTTGAGTAAGCATCTAGCCATAGACATAATAGTTTGGTTTCTCCTCTCTACAACACCATTTTGCTGTGGTGTGTAGGGTGCAGTAAGAAACCTCTTTATGCCATTTTCTTCACAAAGCTTTTTAAATTCAAAAGACTGAAACTCTCCTCCTCTATCAGTCCTCAAAGCTTTAATCTTCATCTCAGATTCATTCTCCACCATAATTTTGAATTTTGAAAATACAGAATGTGCTTCACTTTTTGATTTTAATAAATACACCCACATGTATCTACTAAAATCATCTACTAACAATAAAAAGTACCTGAATCCACTAGGAGTAGCAGGGGTGATTGGGCCACATATGTCTCCATGCAATAACTGTAAAGGCTTCTCAGCTCTAAACTTGGTTTCTCTTGGAAATGGAAATCTATGTTGCTTGCCAACTGTACAACCATCACAAATCTGCACAGGGTGATCAATTTCAGGAATGCCATGGACTAGCTTTCCTCTCTGCATCTCCTTCAAAGTCTTAAAGTTGATGTGGCCAAATCTTGCATGCCACAACCATGCATCAATCTTCAAACTAGCACTCAAACAAATAGGCCTTCCAATCTTCAAGTTGAGTAAATATAGCCTGTTGCTATTCTTCTGAACTTCTGCCAATTTGCTCCCTTCTTTATCAAATAAAAATAGTTGCTCACCTTGCATAACAGCCTTGCACCCTTGTTCTGTTAGTTGTCCAAGACTAATAATGTTATTACACAACATAGGAATGTAATAAACATCACTTAGCCTTTTGTGTTCTCCTGTTTTGCACTGCAACAGCACGGTCCCCTTTCCTTGGATCTTAACCAAAGACCCATCACCAAGTTTCACCTTCCCATACACTCCTTCATTAAGATCAATAAATTTCTCCTTATCACCTGTCATGTGGTTACTAGCCCCAGAGTCAAGATACCACATATCATCGATAGCAACCTTCTCTTCACCTTTGGCCTTCAGCAAAACTTGCTCTTTATGCAGTAACATGTTCTCTTTCACTTCAGTTTCTGCCAACAATAGAGTGGGATCCTCATCATCTTTAATTTCAACAACCAAAGCTTTATCCTCCTTCTTCTTGGACCTACAATCAACAGCAAAGTGCCCATACTTTTGACAATTGTAGCATCTCACCTTGGATATGTCAAATTTTCTTTCTTGTTGATTTTCATCACCACGACGTGCTTCTCCACGCCCTTCATTTCTTCCACGACCGCGCCCACGGCCATTCCCACGGCCGCGACCACGACCTCGTCCTCGCCATGAGTGACTTCCACTCTCATCTTTGGACTTCCACTCACTTTTTGTTAGAAGTACTTGTTCGTCACCACGTGCTTCGATGTCCTTCAGGCGTTCTTCATGAACCCGTAATGATCCAATCACTTCTTCAAGCGTCATGATCTCCAAGTCTCCAAATTGCTCAATAGTTGAAGCAATTTGAAGGAATTTCCCAGGTACGGCCCGCAGAAGCTTCTCCACCACTTCAGACTCCTCAATTTTCTCTCCAAGAGAACGTCTCTGATTCACAATTCTTGAAAGCTTTCCAGCAAAGTCTTCGACGGCATCTCCATCTCTCATCCGGAGGGCTTCAAACTCCCTCTTAAGACTTTGGATCTTCGCCTTCTTAACACGGTCTGCACCCATGTTAATTGTGCGGAGGGCTTGCCATGCCTCCTTAGCCGTTCCCTTCACATTGAGTTGAAGAAGAGTATCATCGCTAATTGCTTGACAAATCATCGCAAAAGCCGATTTGTCCTTCCTCCGATCTTCAGTCCCTTCCTCGACGACCTCCCACAATCCTTGCGCTTCCATGAGAATCTCCATCTTCATGGCCCACACCGCATAATTCATCTTCGTCAGTAATGGGAGTTGCATGGACATTGAGTTATCTCTGATCGTCATCGATTTCGACGTCGTTGTATCTCCGACGACGTCGTCGACTATGGACTTCTCTCCGTTCTTCATTGGTGACGGCATTTGCTTCGGCATTTGGCTCTGATACCAAATGTTTGGAATGAATTTGTACCTGTAGCAAAGAACAAGAAAAAAACAGAGGAAAGAAACGGACAGATTTTTTTTTTTTTTTTTTCACACAAAACCTGTACATATATAGCCTAAACAGACAAACAGAGAGGAGATGGTTTTTCGGTACAGAGCAAATAAAAACCTCTAAAAAAATAACTGTTTCACAGTTATTTCTTAAGCCAAACCTTTTAAAACTATAAGAGAGTAATAACTGCTGCACGCTGCACAGTTATACATCTTAAGACACATATGCAAATAATATTAAAATAAAACAAACGCCTAAAAACAAAATGACAAAGATTATAATAACACGGTCGGCGATGGCCGAGCTCCATAGTTTGTGCCCTTAAATGTTATTGTTCCTGTAATATTCGGGTCTGTCGCATAATTGTTCAAGATCTTAATGGCGTCGGTGTAGGAGACATGGATGGCGGGGATGCTATAGGGGTCGGCGTTCAGGGTGTACCCTTCCCATGGTTGGTTCATGACAATGATGGCAGCCCCACCGGCGGCCTTCACGATTTCGGCCTTCTCTATTTTGTCAATGTAGCCGGTGCCACACAGAACCATTTTCCCAACGACGTCGAAGCCAGCCATAGATCCTTTTTGACATGATAACGTCTCTTGAGTCTGGTTGACTCCAGGATATATGAGGTGAAGGTCCACCGCGGTTGAAGGGTCTGGTTGGTAAGCCGACATGCCCTTGAACTCCATGCCATTGCTGAGCTTCAGCATTGCAGTGACATGGCGGTCGATGTTGGCGGCACCGACATGGAGGATCCTGTTGGAGAAATGAAGAGATGAAGAGATATTGATGGAAGTAGAAGAATATATTTTTTCTCTTGACATTTCAACAATACATCATCCCTATTTATACTAGTGGTTACAAGTAGTTCTAGATTTCTCTATATATTCTAGAAACATCTATTTTTAATAAGCATTTATTTCAAAAGATAAGCATCTAGAAGATTCAACATTAATACTTAATGGTGGAATAATCTAGATAAGGGAATACTCTAGAATGAGGAATACTCTAGAATGAGGAGCATTAATTTCTAATACTCCTCCTTGCTGCTCATTTTTGTGACTCCAAGTTTATCACGAAGTTTTTGAAATTTATCTCTGGATAGAGCCTTTGTGAAGATGTCTGCCAGTTGTTCTTCAGATTTGCAGTGTATTAACTTTATTTCTCCTTTAGCTTCTACTTCTCGTAGGTAGTGATATTTTATAGCAATATGTTTTGTTCTGTTGTGAAATACATGATTCTTAGCCATAGCAATAGCAGAATTGTTGTCACAATAAATCACTATAGGAAGTTCCTGTTTTGAGCCCATATCTTCCAGTATTTTGCAAAGCCAAATTGCCTGATTTGTAGCACCTGCGGCAGCAACATATTCTGCTTCAGCAGTGGACTGTGCAACTGAACTTTGCTTCTTAGAACCCCAAGAAAACACACCAGAACCCAAGGTAAAGCAATAGCCTGATGTGCTTTTCATATCATCCTGAGAGCCAGCCCAATCACTGTCTGTAAACCCAACTAAGGATGATTGAGTACTTGGTTTATACCATATACCAAAATCCTTTGTGCCTTGAATATACCTTAATATTCTTTTAGCAGCACTGAAATGAATTTGACTTGGCTTTTGCATGAATCTTGAAAGAAGGCTGGTAGCATACATGATGTCAGGACGAGTAGCAGTTAGGTAAAGTAAACTCCCAATTAAACCTCTATATGTAGCTGCATCAGTCTCTTTAGTACCATCTTCTTTCATCAATTTCTCATTTGCAACTAAAGGAGTATCTACAGGTTTGCATTCATTCATTTTGAATTTACTTAGCATATCAGTAGCATACCTTTTCTGTGAAATAAAGATACCTCCTTCTTCTTGATGTACTTCCATCCCAAGAAAGTAGTGCATATGCCCCATGTCACTCATCTCAAAGGTCTTCATCATCTCAGATTTGAACGAGTTGATCATCCTTGGACTATTTCCAGTAACGATTAAGTCGTCCACATAGAGAGAGACAATGATAAGATTACTTCCTTTGATTTTCACATAGAGTGTTGGTTCACTTATACTCTTGGTGAATCCATGGTTGCAAAAATAGTTATCAATTTTGCTGTACCATGCTCGAGGAGCTTGTTTGAGCCCATAGAGAGCCTTTTTAAGTTTATAAACTTTCTTTTCTTCTTTTATGAATCCTTCAGGTTGTTGAACATACACATCTTCCTCGAGTTCTCCATTTAGAAAGGCTGACTTTACATCTAATTGTGAGATCTTCCAATTTTTTTGAGCTGCAAGAGCGACTACAGTACTGATGGTGTCAAGTCTAGCAACAGGAGCATAAGTTTCATTGTAGTCTATTCCTGCTTGCTGAGTGTAGCCCTTGGCAACAAGTCTTGCCTTACATTTGTTTAAAGAGCCATCTGAGTTAAGTTTTATCTTGTATATCCACTTAACTCCAATTATGTCCTTATTCTTAGGATAAGGCACTAGCTCCCAAGTGTTATTCTTTTCAATCATTTTGATTTCCTCCTTCATAGCATCCATCCAAATAGGCTCTTTTGAGGCATCATTATAGCTTTCTGGTACTACTAATGTGAAGTTACAAGATTCATAGATCTCTTGTAGTGCCCGATACCTTCTTGGAGTAGATCCTGGAGAAGATGTGGAAGAAATTTCGCCTTCAGAAGTGTTATCGTACTCCTCATTATTGACTGAGGTAGATGATGTCGGTATTAGCGCAAGGTCATCAGCTGGTAATACAGTATCGGCTGTGGCTTGTTCTGTAGTATCATCGATAGACTGTGCTTGAAGAAATAGCTTGGGATCATCTGTATTTTCCCATTTCCAAATAGCATCCTCATCAAATTTGACATCTCTGCTAGTAACTAGTTGTTGTGTTTTGAGATTAAAGATTCTGTATCCTTTGGATTGAGAGCTGTACCCAAGAAAGATTCCTTTCTCCGATTTTTCTTCAAGCTTATGCCTTTTTTGTTTAGGAATATGAACATAACATAGACACCCAAATATTCTGAAGTGATCAATAGAAGGCTTGTGTCCACTCCAAGCTTCAATAGGTGTGATATCTTTCACAGCTTTTGTAGGACATCTGTTTAGCACATAAACAACAGTGTTGACAGCTTCAGCCCAAAATTTCTTTGGAATGTCTTTTGCTATTAGCATAGCCCTTGCCATCTCCATAACAGTTCTATTCTTCCTTTCTGTGACTCCATTTTGTTGAGGAGTGTAGGCAACAGTCAGTTGGTGCTCCAACCCTTCTTCTTTGCAAAAATCTTCAAATTGGCATGAGTTAAACTCACCACCTCTATCGCTTCTCAAGATTTTTATCTTTTGACCACTTTGATTTTCAACTAATAATTTAAAGTTCTTGAAAATACAAAAAGTTTCTGATTTTTCTTTGAGAAAGTAAACCCATGTCATTCTAGAATAGTCGTCAATGAAGAGAATAAAATACTTACAATTGCTTAGAGATGGAGTCTTCATAGGACCACAGAGATCAGTGTGAACAAGCTCAAGTACTGATTTTGCTTTCCAAGATTCTCCGGAAGGAAATGGTTTTCTTTGTTGCTTTCCCATTATACATCCTTCACAAATAGGCATATCTTGAGCTAACAGAGGTAGGTCTTTTACCATATTCTTCTGATTTAACAATCTCAAAGCTTTCAAGTTATAGTGACCGAATCTTTGATGCCAAAGAGATGTATCATCATTCTTTGTAAATAAAGCTCTTGGATACTGCCAAGTGATAGGAAAATTTCTGCCATCCTTCATTCTTACTTTTGCCACAACTTGGTTGTCTTTCTTTAGGTCTAGAATGATACATACATCACCTTCAAAATGTAGGGAATACCCATTCTGCATCATCTGCCCAACACTGAGAAGGCTTTGATCAAGGCTTGGAACCAGAAGAACATCTCTTATGTGTCGTGTTCCTTCATTGGTTTTGATGGCAATTGTTCCTTTGCCACTTGCTTCTACCAACTCTCCATTTCCAAGTTTTATTTTAGCACATACAGATTTATCAATATGAGTGAATAGACTCTCATCTGGAGTCATATGATTGCTACACCCACTATCAAGAAACCATTCTTTTCTTTGCTCGGCTGCAACATGACAGGCATAGAACAATTGCTCCTCCTTTTCTTCCATAAAGTTAGCTTGTTGATTTTTTTTATTTTTATGCCAGCAATCTTTCTCTTCATGTCCAAACTTTTTACAATAAGAACATAGAGGCTTACCTTTATGAAAGCAATCTTTTTCCAAGTGATTTGTCTTTTTGCAGATCTTACATTGTGGGAATTCCTTCTTTTGTGGGTTGTCTCCACTCTTTGTAATCTCTTTAGACTTCTTCTTGGAATCCTTTATCTTTTGCTTCTTCAGATTGACTTTTGACTGGAATGATGTTTCAAGAGTCGTATCCTTCCTTCTCTCAAGTCGAAGCTCATGAGCATATAATGAGCTCATCAACTCTGTCATCGACAATGAGGAGAGGTCTTTGGACTCTTCGATCGCAGCCACAACATGATCGTAGCTTGCGGTAAGGCTAATGAGGATCTTCTGTACAACCTTCTCTTCTGAGATGTCTTCGCCGTACGCCCTCATCTGGTTTACCACAGTAATGATTCTGGAGCAGTACTCCTTTGTATTTTCTGTATCTTTCATTTTGAGATTTTCCAACTCCCTTCGCAAGGCTTGTAATTTTATTGTTCTTATTCTGGAGTTTCCTTGAAACTCCTCCTGCAGGATCTCCCATGCTTGTTTCGACGAAGAAGCCCGCATTATCCTTGGAAAGATAGTGTCACTTACAGCTTGTTGAAGAATGAAGAGCGCCTTTGCATCTTTTTGTTTGTCCGCCCGGATTTGCGTGAGATTAGAAGAACCATCAGAGGTACTGACAACTTCAGTCGAAATGCCATCTTCAACTATCTCCCATAGATCCAGTGATCGGAACAACGTAATCATCTTCACGCTCCAGTAGTCGTAGTTTTCGCCGGTGAATATTGGATATGATGGAGAAGAAATTGAGCCTGTCATCGTTCCCATAGATTGAAGCTGCTCTGATACCATGTGTTGGAGAAATGAAGAGATGAAGAGATATTGATGGAAGTAGAAGAATATATTTTTTCTCTTGTCATTTCAACAATACATCATCCCTATTTATACTAGTGGTTACAAGTAGTTCTAGATTTCTCTATATATTCTAGAAACATCTATTTTTAATAAGCATTTATTTCAAAAGATAAGCATCTAGAAGATTCAACATTAATACTTAATGGTGGAATAATCTAGATAAGGGAATACTCTAGAATGAGGAATACTCTAGAATGAGGAGCATTAATTTCTAATAGATCCATGGAACGTCGTTGTCGAGGATGCTTTTGAAAGGGCCGCTATTGCCGGCAGAGTTAACGGTCAAAATTCCATGTTTGAGGGCCGCGAAGGATCCGATGACTACACCGTTACGGCTGTAATTGTAATTTTCTTTGCCTATGGAGATCTGGATTAAGTCAACACCATCGATAATGGCTTGGTGGAAGCCCTTAATTGTGTTGCCGTGTGAGCAGGACCTCTTGCTGCAGACATTATAAATCGATATGTGAGCCCGCGGGGCCATCCCAGAAGCTGTGCCACGGGCCTGGCCGAGGACCTCTGCGTCTGGGACCTTCGTGCCGGCAGCAATGGCTGCGACATGGGTGCCATGCCCTTTTTCATCAATGGGGGTTTTTTCACCTTTCCCGATAAAAGCTTGGGCGCCGATAAGCTTGTTAGTGCAGGAGAAGCCGGCGGGGAGGTCGCAACGGCCTCGCCACTTGAGTGGAGGAGGAGGCAGGCCGGGGTCGGCGAAGGAGGCATGGTCGGGAGTGATGCCGCTGTCGAGGACGCCGATGATAATGCCTTCGCCTTGGCTAGATTTTTGCCAGAGACTGTTGTATTGGTTGAGGCCGAGGATGGTGGGGGTGTGAGTGGTGCGAAGGTGGAGGGGTTTGTCAACATGGGCGAAGAGGAAGCCGGGGATGGACTCCATGAGCCTGACTTCGTCGGTTGTGAGGCGGGCGGCGAAGCCAGACATAGCGACGGAGTAGGTGTGGACCATGAGGGGTTCGCCGGAGTCAATGGTGGCGTTGGGGAGGAAGGAAAGGTACCATTTTTCGCGATCGTCGTGGGTGAGTAGCTTGGTGGGGCCGTTCGGGTGCAGGACGTGGACGATGTATACTTGGGTTTGGTTCGTGGAGGTTATGGGGAGCAGGGGACGGGAGAGGGTCGTATGTGCATGGTGTAGGAAGAGGAAGAGGAGGAGGATGATGAGAAGAATAATATTGGTGGTGATGTTCGCCATTGCTGCGGCGGACCGGAGCTTGGTGAGGATTAGAATACAAAGGTGTAGATTAAATAAATTGTGGGAGTACTGATTGGAAGCTGGTGCGTAAGAATCCTAGGCCGTCAAGTAGGCTCCAGTGAAGCTTCGTGCGAGGAGGGACACCGTGAAGCTCCAAGAAGATCCAATGAGCAGAGGCGATATTATAAAACTCGACTCTACAAAAATTTAAAATCAAATTCAATCGACCGTTTATACCGCAGCTTCCGCGCCACCGTCGCAACTGGCATTAGCAGCCTTTAGAAAAATGATTTTATCATAACATTTTTACAACCGTTTTTATAAAAATTGGGAAATTTTTAGAACTAAGTATCATCTTAATCATAATTAAGCGATTAACCAACATTAAAAAAAATTAAAACTCGTCAAAGTTGCCCATTAAACGGGCGAGTTACTTAAAAAGGATGAGTCGCCCGTTTATTCCGAGTTCATGCCCTAATTTTTGGAACCGTAATTTCGCGAACCGAAGAGCAACCTACGGGAAAGGGATTTCGCGATCCAAGAGAGCAGCGGGTAAGGTTCTTTGTAATTTCTTTTATTTTATTTATTTATTTATTTTAATTTGCATTCCTTTAGTAGCCTTCTTCGTTTGAGTGTATTATGTTGAAAGTTTAGGTATGATTTAGTGCTTAGACTTAAGTTTTATGTGTGAGATGTGTTTTTTCATTGCAAAAGATTGAAGAAAACTTTGATTTGTGGATAATACTTTGTTGTTGCTATGATTTGTTTGAGTAAATGTCGAATGATATTATTTTGAGAGATATAATGTTTGGGTAGATTTGTAAAAGTAATATTCAATTTGAAGATTTTTTTAAAAAATATTTAATCGAAAAAAATTATAATAAGTAATATATCCAAGCTAAATTTTCCACGTCAGATTATTAGAAAGTGTAATATTTTGACTTTGTGTAAGTAAAATACATTTATAGTTAATATTAAAAATATTTAATTTTAATCAAAATTTTAAATATATTTTTCAAAAGAATTTTTTAAAAAATCTATATTTTCAAAATAATATTTTAAATATATTTTCTAGAAGAAAATTATTTTTTATAATACAAACATCGTAGCGGAGTAATGTGACTGCAAAACCAGTGACCGTTGATACCGCACGCATTAGCAGCCTTAGTTGCTACCGACTACCGCGGGAATTCTTATAACATTTTCTGACATTTAGGCTCTGGGCGTAGTTTCGATAAGTCATTAATACCAATAAGTTTACGGGCTATAAAATTGCTTTCTACACTAGCTTTCAAAAAAACTATTTTTATCATAACAATTTTACAACTATCTTTATAAAAAATTGCAATCACTCCAAACGGACTCTGAGACTTCGTTTAAGACGGCTTTTTTATTGCTTCTTAAAGCAGCTTTCTAGTACAAAAATTTTTTGTACTAGAAAGCAGCTTTAAGAAGCGATAAAAAAAACCGTTAGTTTTTTACGTTGAGATTTAAGTGTTTTTAGATAACAAGTTTTGATCAATGAAAATAAGACTTATGAACAAAAATCTTAAGAACAAAAAATTGGGGAGATAAAGCCATCTTGTAATTATTTTTAGGAGTTGTTTTATTTAAATTCGGGTTCATTTGCATAATAGGCACTACCTAATAAAAAAATTAGAATTTCGCAGCGCTTTCTAAAGGCTACAACAATCATCAGTGGTTTAAACCCCCAAAAATTTCTTACTGGTTGGGAGAACAATTATTAAGTCCGGTGACCTGATGTAGAGCTACGTTCGGTCACCACTGAGTTACCCGGTATTTGCTTGGTATTTGCTCGGTATTGCTAGGTATTGCTAGGCAATAACGAGAAATACCGCACTGTGAAAACCAATACCGAGTAATACCGAGCAATACCGAGTTTTTCTAGAAAAAAACTCGATAGTGCTCGGTGTTGCTAGCTCGATATTATTCGGTATTGCTCGGTATGTGTCTTCACATAATGGTATTTTTCTTTATTACCGAGCAAAATCGACAAATATATGATTTTGTGCCTGCAACGTAGCTCTACGTCCGATCACCGGACGAAATAAACCGGCTACAATGATTTTTCACTGCAACCTTACAATTGTTGGGCAAAATATTTTCTAATGCATTTTTGCAACAGTTTAAACAATCGCTATATCTACTAGCAATGTAAAGTGGAGCAAAAAATGGGGTAATTTTCAGTGTATTAAACCACTAAAAATCTGAAACAGTTATGATGGTTTGAACCGTTATTTATGTTCAAAATTTACGACGGTTTATAGTACGGCGAATCTTAACATTTTGTTTTTTGCTTTTAAAATTCACATAGTAGATGTTTATGTGATGCATAAAACCGGTAAAATCACATTTGATTTACCCGATTCAAAGCTCACAACATATATTCATCCAGCTAATAAAATTATTCCAAATCATCACACTTGACATACACATTCCAACCTTCATTGCTCTATCTAAAGACTCAGCTAGTTTTCAACTTTTATGTAAAAACTTAAAGATTCATGCAGTTTGATTGCCCCATTGGCAAGATACTCCATATATGTATCAAAGTCGCTAACAAATAACATGATCAAAAAAGTTTCTCAAAGGTTGATGAAAAAGTGAACATGATGGTTGAAAGTTTAGTCTATTTGATAACTAATGGTATAGTTGTACGTCAGTCTGTCACATACCGGGTTTAGAAGGCGGTACATCCCGGTTACACGAGACGCTAAGAAAGGAGTATCTATTGTGTACTAGCAAAAGAGAAATGTGCATAAATCAATAATATATATATATATATATGTAAATAATGGAAAGGAACTACAAGCTCATTTCATTAATTAATATAAATTCGAAATAACAGTATACCAAAACATAACATTAATATAAGCAAAAATATATACATCGGACAAATGGAATAAAAGAAACTACCCAACGCACAAAGGAAATATATATAACAATATACTACAAAATATAAAATATCGAAATATGACCTAATGATGATAAATCAGCTCCTAAGGTGATGATCTGCTAAACACACTGGCAGGACTTGCTATAAAGAGAGACAATGGGTGAGTTTAATAAATCAAACTTAGCAAGTAACTCTTATCTATCAAATCATAAAAGATAAAAGAATGGGGCATGCAATATGAACAATAAAAAAGCATATGTAATAACATATAGTCACTATATCAAACTAGCAAAGACACATGTCATATTTTCTACAATATTTTCTAGTATGTTAGTGCTATAACTATATATGTTAAACTATTATTAATGCCAAATTATTTTAATTCTTATAAATGCAGTCATACAAGATATCATTGCACCCCAAAATGACTTACCAGACATTTATTATTTTCAATTTATGTCAAACTTTATATATATTAATACATTTATTCATCTATAACTATAATCGGTTTAGTAAATACCCATCATCCGGAAGGTAAACACCAATCCAAGGAAACCTATTGATTTCCTAAAAAGTTGTCACTCTGAGGGCCCATTGGCCCGGCTAGCCAATATCCAATAGGATTCTACCGTCTTACACACAATCATATAGTGTATGCAATTTTACTAATAAATTTCAATAGATATTATACAAGTCAACATAACACTAACAAATTACATAACCAAAATGATTTACAGCAGTAGTATCATTTATTGCAATATTAAAAAAAATGATAAATATAAATTGGACTCTTTATTGCATGAATTATTTTAAATGATAAGAACTTGGGAATTAATAAATTAAGGCAGCTTTATTTCTACCACAAAATATTTTTATTATGAGTAATCAACATAATATCTAAGAATTTCATACAAAATAACAAGAGTATCACCCCTAGCAAAGAAAAATACATTTTACAAAAAAAAAAAAAAAAGTTACTCACATATATTCAAAAGATCCTAATCTTCAACCAACTAGGTGCTCAACCAGCAAAGCCGCGATGGCAATGACTTGAAGATCCTACAATAAGCAAAGTAAACGATTGTAAGCACATAATTTGAGACATTCAAACATGTTATCAATAGCTCTAGGCCTTAAGCAATAATATAACAAAAATAGGCACTATATGGATACCCTACTACCCTCTCTCACCCAACCGGGTGGCCGTGCCTGACCGGCTACCTCACTACAAGAAAATCTCTGTTTACCGATAGAAGCGGCGGTCTAACCGGCAGATATTCTACTGGTAACATCATGCTAAATTTTCCAGTGGATAGATTGCTGGAAATTTACCGGTGAACAAATTGCCAGGAAAATCGTCTATTTTCATAAACCTGACGGTTACTTCTGGTGAAAAATACATCGAAATGACCGACAAAACTTTTTGACCGGCTTACTTAAACATGGCAAAATATTAATGGTGTAAATTCTGTCGTAAAGGGTTTCGGCCGAAAAGCCAATAGAGACAACCCTGTTTCCCTTTATGACAAAACTATTCCACCAGAAAAAGGATTCCGACGCATGTTTCACCATTGATTGAAGTTCCGCCATAAATCCCTCAAAAAATCTGCTTTTCTAGCTAAATTTTGTAGATTTTCCGACGGATTTAGGCCGCCCTTTAATGCACAATTTTTGTGTAGTGCCTGCTGCTCTCTCCTGCCCGACCATATGCCCACTACCCTAGTCTCTCCATGCCTGACCGATTGCCTGTGTCAGACAGTATGCCCACAACCCTCTCAGCGCCTCACTAGATTGCTTGCGCCATATCCAACCTGACCAGCCTGTCCAGGATTCGAAGCTGCTCTGCTCGTAAACCAACTCCTTTCTGCACTCGGCAGTGGAGACAAAACATAAAAAATATCTTTTTATTTATTAATCTTATAACTTAGCTTGCAGCGGATTTACTGTGGCAATTTGCACCACAAATTGGCAGCAAAAATGTCGTCACAAATTCGTTTCAAAAAATCTGTCAAGAATTTTCATCGCAAATTCATCGTCATTTTCGACAAAAAATAATGCGCCGCAAACTCCTAACTTTCATGTGGTGAGCTAAGCAAAGAAAATCTAGATATTTTCAAAAATAGAATATTTTTCTCAATGCTAACCTCTGATTGACAAAGAAAAGAAAAGAAAATCTCTTGGCTAATCTGCAGCCCAATTAGTGGGAAAAGAGGGAACCTTACCAATAATAGCGTCAAGAGGAGTGAATCAACACAGAGTGAAGACTGAGGATCTTCTCTGACGATGACAGAAAGAGAAAAAAATCAAAGAGGAAGGGGAAGGAAGGATTTGATGACTGCTGACTGCAAGAGAGAAACGAAGAATAAGAACAGGGGAGAGATATGGCGGCTACTATAAGAAGGATAAATAAATTTGGCTTTCTATTCAGTTTAAATGGTGAGAGGAAGACTCGCTGTCAGAAAAATCATGAGAGGCGGTGGGAGAATTGCATGATTCTTGCGATTGGAGAGAGAGAGAGAGAGAGAGAGAGAGAGAGAGAGAGAGAGAGAGAGAGAGAGATGACAATCTTGCAGTAATTTTTTATAGCAGTTTTAACCACAACAAAGACTAAAATTAATTACCACAAAAACCTTTCTTTTTTTCTTGTAGCGGTTCCAGCTTCAGAATCATACTCATCGTCATTTTATTCAGATAACTGAAAGATTTGTTAATCATGGCGTCATTTTATTCAGAGAACTAAATAGATTTGATGAATAAGAATCATAAAGAAATTATTGGTGTCCCTTTCTCAGCATCACAAAGAATAGAGAGACTCCATCGACGACAGTTCGTTCATCCATCTCTAAGTAATTAAGCAATTAATCTCTCTCTTTTGTTCTCTAATCAGCTTTTTTGTTTGAAATTAAGTAGGATTAGGATAGTTTAGTTACGTATCAGTACTAATGCAGCTTTCTTATAGATCACATATTAAATTTTTTTTGTTTAATTACTCATGTTCTGTAATTATCTTTTATTTGCTTGAAATAAAGAAGAATTATGATGGTTTAATCATGTGTTAATACTAATCTGCCCTTCCTATGGATTACAACTAGCTCTTTGTTTAATTATTCTATGGGTGATTAAAAGATTAATATCATTTTCTTGTTCTCTAAGTTGATGTAGGATCTCAAGGTAGAAGACACAAGCAAACAGGAATCAATAAAACAGTAGAAGCTTGCAAACAGTTGCAGAGCTTGATTTGTATTAAGCTGTAAAAACTAAAGACTAACCTTCTTCTCCTTCTCCCTGATCTTAATAGAAGAAGTAGATTAAAGCAGTAAAATAACAAAAAGGTATATAATATGCTGTATAGCTAAAAATAGTATTAAGAGGAGCTCCACTACTAACGAACTAAAGCAGCTCTATGATAAGATGTTCCACCGTATGTGTATGTTATCCTGTGCCGGACTTATATCTCCGCATCATTCGCTCCCACCGTGAGAAAGTTGATTCCACCGGAATCAAAGTTGGTGAAGCCGTCATCAGGAGGAGAATATGAGTAGATATCTGCCACGTTGAAAGTGTGAGAGGTGGTGAATTCGGCAGGCAAATCAATAATATAGGCATTATTATTGATGCGTTGCTTGACAGGAAATGGTCCAAATTTGCGCCGTCCCAATTTAGAGTAAGCTCCTGGCGGTAGACGTTCCTTCTTCAAGCGTACTAGGACCAGCTCACCAGGGTTGAAAATCTTTTCGCGGCGATGGAGATCCGCCTGTTGTTTATAATGCAAATTTGATTCCTCTAGTTTGAGCCGCACTTTGGCCAACATCTCCGTGAACTGGTCCGCAAGGGTTGATGCCGCTTTATTGGTACATTTCGGTAATACTGCAACATCAACAATAGTATTTGGAAGCTTAGTGTAAACTATGCTAAATGGAGAAGTACCGGTCGATCGATTCGGACAAGAGTTAAAGGCAAATTCGGCTTGTGCAAGAACATCATCCCAGAGTTTTGGATTGTCTTGTACTAAACAGCGAAGCAGGTTGCCCAAAGTCCGGTTTACCAACTCCGTCTGACCATCCGTTTGCGGATGGTAGGAAGAACTGAGTTGCAGGTTGGTGTTCATACGCCTCCATAAGTCACGCCAAAAATGGCTTATGAACTTAACGTCTCTGTCGGACGTTAAAGATCTCGGAATTCCGTGTAGTCGGATAATCTCCCTGAAGAATAACTTGGCAATATTCATGGCGTCAAATGTTTTTTTGCACGGTATAAAATGCGCCATCTTGGAAAAGCGGTCGACAACTACCATAATAGAATCATTGCCGCGACGAGTTTTCGGTAAGCCCAGGACGAAATCTAAGCTTAGATCCTCCCATATGGATTCAGGTACCGGCAACGGCATATAAAGGCCAGTATTTTGGCCGCCGCCTTTATAATTTTGACAGATAGAACATCGTTCAATGAATTTAGCAACATCTCGCCTTAAATGAGGCCAAAAAAACTTACTTTGAAGTTGCTGAATTGTGCTGTCCCGCCCAGCATGGCTGCTAGTCCTCCTCCATGAACCTCCTTAATAATTTGTTGACGCCATGATGATTTAGGAACGCACATTAGATTACCTTTGAATAAGAACCCGTGTCTAATTGAGTATTCTGCCACTGGCTCCGCCTGAAGACACTTATGCCAAGCGTCCGAGAAGTCTGCATCTTCCGGGTATAGATCCTGTAAAGAACTAATGCCCACAAATTCCGTCTGTAACTGTGTGATCATCGCTGCTCTCCGGCTCAAAGCGTCGGCCACCCGATTTTGTGCCCCGCTCTTATGCTTGAGTACAAATGTGAATTTTTGTAAGAACATGAGCCATCGCGCGTGCATGCGATTTATGTCTTTTTGTGTATTGATGTACTGAAGAGCTTTGTGGTCGCTGCACAAAACAAAATCTTGGTGAAGTAAGTATGGTTCCCACTGTTTTAGAGCTCGGACCATGGCATATAGCTCTTGTTGATAAACGGTCCAGCGCTGTCGAGGCAAACTCAGCTTTTCACTAAAAAATTCAATTGGCTTGTTATCTTGTGAGAGAACAGCACCTATGCCAATTGTAGAGGCATCAGTTTCAACCACAAATGGCTTGTCAAAATTCGGCATTGCCAAGACAGGGGCTGTGGTGAGAGCGGTTTTAATGTTCCGGAAACTTTCTTGTTGTGCTTCCGTCCACACGAAATGCTTAGCTTTAAGAACATCAGTGATAGGCGCTGTAATTAGACTGAAACCTCTTATAAATCTCCTGTAAAAATTGGCTAAACCGTGGAAACTTCGAACCTCTGTAAGTGTCGTGGGAGTTGGCCAGTCGCGGACAGCTGATATCTTTTTTGGATCGGCACATAAGCCTTCAGCAGAGATTCGGAAGCCCAAAAATGACACTATAGATGCTGCGAATTCACATTTGGCCATATTAAGATATAGTTTATGCTTCCGGAGAGTTTCCAAAATACCTTTTAAGTGTACCAGGTGTTCCTCTAAGGTGTTGCTATAGACTAAGATGTCATCGAAGTAGGCAACGCAGCAACGGTGGAGGAACGGTTTGAGCACTTCATTCATTAACCGCATGAATGTGGAAGGGGCATTGCACATGCCGAAGGGCATAACTCTCCATTCATACAATCCTTCTCTAGTTTTAAATGTTGTTTTCCACTCATCACCCGGCCTGATTCGTATCTGGTGATAACCGCTGCGAAGATCAAGCGTGGAGAAGACCGCTGCACCTGCTAATCGTTCCAACATTTCTTCTAAACGCGGCATCGGAAAACGGAACTTAACAGTAATTTTGTTGATAGCCCGGCTATCAACACACATCCTCCAGGATTTATCCTTTTTTGGTACAAGTAAAGCCGGTACAGCACATGGACTCAAGCTATGCTGGATCAATTGCTTTTCCAAGAGTTCGTCTACTATCTGTTGCAAGGCTTTGTGCTCATTCGGACTGAGGCGGTAATGCGGTAGATTTGGTAGTGTAGCTCCCGGAACCAAATCTATTTGATGTTGGATGTTCCTCATTGGCGGTAAGTCATCTGGGGGTCGGTCAGTACATATGTCAGCGAATTCTTCTAGCAGTAACTTCACACCCGCAGACAAAGGCTGTGGCTTTGTATCTTCTGGAACTTCCTTTATAATTAGAGCCATAATGCTCTTAGACTCTCTCCAGGCATTGACCAAGGCAGTGGCGGACACAGCGAACAGATTTGTCTTGCCACGAGGTTCCTTCAGTTCCGAAGTCACATTGTTCGGAAGCAGGCGGAGTCGTTTACCCTTCCAATCAAACGAGTAAACATTAGCCCTGCAATCATAAATAGCCCCGGTATCATATATATTGCCATGGTCTTCCAAGGATTATATGGCATACATCCATGTCTAACACATCACATAAAACATCTCCGACGTAATGCTTGCCAATGGAAAAAGTAACTTTGCATAGTTCAGTTACAGCCAACTCTACGCCCTTTTTAACCCAACTGATCTTGTAGGGATTGGAACTTTTTGTAGTTTTTAATTGCAATGCTTGTACCATAGCGCGGGAGACTACATTTTCTGTACAACCACTATCTATCAATAGATCACATACTTTACCACCGACTGTGCATTTTGTCCGAAACAATGCATTTCTCTGGGACACGCCGGGTTGTTTAGGGGCTAGGAGCAGCTTCTCAATTACACAAACCAGCGGTTCTCCCACATCAGCTTCCACATCTTCCTGAATTTCAGTTACTTCCGGATCAGTTGAGTCTTCATCAGCTTCAGCATCCAGCAGTTGTAATTGAGGACGAGAAGGACACTCATTCGACTTATGTCCTTGTTGAAAACATCGAAAACACTTGATGTTAGAAGGCTTGGCATAAGGATTTTCCTTGGCAGCAGACTTACCTCTTCCTACAGTTCGGCTATCCAACAGCTTCTCTGAATTTACCGGCTGTCCTGTAGTTCCAGTAGGCACAATTGACTGCTTTCCAGCTTGAGGCGACGCGGCATTGGCTGCTCGGAAATTATCAGTCACTTGTTCTGAACCCAAGTTACTGCGACGGAACGGATGGCTCCGATTGTGCCTTACTGCCTGCATTTCTACTTTCAAAGCATAATTAACTTCTTGAGACAATGCGACATTGAGCTCGAGCTTATCCTGTATGGATTCCTTCAATCCGCCAATATAACGGGCTACGAGTTGGTTGGCTGTTTCATTCAGATTGTTCCTTGCACTTAGGCGATAAAACTCCTCGGTATACTCGTTAACTGATCGATTGCCTTGACGACAATGCTGGTATTGTTGATACAACATCTGTTCATAATCCGTGGGCAAGTAATGTCCACGTAGTAGTTGCTTCATCCGCCTCCAGCTGCTAACAGGTCCGCGACCTTCTCTTCTTCGCATTTGAGCTACCTGTTGCCACCAAGCACTCGCTCCGGCTTTGAGTCTACAAGCGACATATTTTACTTGTTTGCTGGATTCTATCTCCATATATTCAAAGAAGGTTTCTACAGCTCTTTCCCAATCCAAATAATCTTCTATATGCAATTTACCGTCAAAATAGGGAATATCTAATTTTACCCGAAATTCGTTATGAGGCCTATTAACCTCTCTGTTCCGCTGATGATTTCTCCGTCTGCGGCCATTAAAGGCTCCATCCTCGGAGTCAGAAAGCCCCGATAGTCGGTATTCATCCACCTCTTCACCTGAATCGGATGCTTCATCCGTTGGTGGTTCTCGCCTGAGCCGTCTGTCATTGTCGCCATATCGCCGTGCTCCAGGGATATCCCGCAAAGGAGCTAATCGATCCAGCCGGACAGAAATCGCCTGTAGTTCTTGTCGGATTTCATTGTATAACTTATTCAATTCGGATTCAAGCTCTTCTGTTCGCCGCCCCAATCCGATGTGCGCCTCCCAGAGAGCTTCCAAGCTGTTGTCGCCGCCGGGAGCCACCCGCCTGCTGCTCTCGGCCATCTAGCTCTGATACCAATACTGATGTAGGATCTCAAGGTAGAAGACACAAGCAAACAGGAATCAATAAAACAGTAGAAGCTTGCAAACAGTTGCAGAGCTTGATTTGTATTAAGCTGTAAAAACTAAAGACTAACCTTCTTCTCCTTCTCCCTGATCTTAATAGAAGAAGTAGATTAAAGCAGTAAAATAACAAAAAGGTATATAATATGTTGTATAGCTAAAAATAGTATTAAGAGGAGCTCCACTACTAACGAACTAAAGCAGCTCTATGATAAGATGTTCCACCGTATGTGTATGTTATCCTGTGCCGGACTTATATCTCCGCATCATAAGTTTTTGTTTATGATTAATTGACAGGATTAGAATTTATTGTTACCAAATCATTGCTACAAAATTTTTTTATAAGGATCTAAATTGATAAAGCTACCGATCCCAACTGCTATAAAAATTTCTTCTCATTAAGCATATTATCTCCTCTTTTTAGCATTTAATGTCAGTTTTTTCCTTCTATTGAAATGGTTAATATGGCATCTGAAGCTAAAGAACTTATTTTAAACTCCTCTAGCATAAAGCTAATTTGCTATTTGTTATCTACCAATTTTAATGATACCACAACAGTTAATTGGGACGAGCATATATTTTTTATAAAGAAAAATATTATAATACACTTTAATATAGTATTTTTATTATCTTATTGATTTTAATATTATAATACAATATTAAAAAATTTCTTAATATGTATGAGATATTAATATTTTAGAAGTATATACAATTTACGACTAAAGTCGATAAAAGCATTACAATCACACTACCAAACATTAAAAAGTCGTCCTAACAAAACATGATATGTGTAGATATTGCATAACAAATCCAACTTATACCAACCAGCTTGCACTACAGGAAATATTTCCCGGCGCATTATTTTGCACCGGAAGTCCTTTTACGACGCGCGTGAAACCGGCGAAAATATTTCCGCCGGAAATGCAATTTTCTGACGGATTTTTGGCCATTTTCCGACGAAAATGGCCCCCGGAAAATGACGTTTTTCCTGTAGTGTTGGGATTGTTTAATTACACATTAAAAATTATATTGATAGAGTAAGGTGTGAATATATTGAATAGTTTTTCATTATGTGAAAACTAAATGCTCCCTAATAGTTTGATTATAACGTTATCTTCATGTTGATGATGAAAATGTACCCTTATAGTTTATTATGAAAAACAATAAGAATAGCACCAATAGGAAAATCAGAAATAGTTTATTAGTTATAAAAAATAATAAGTTTCTAATGTAAGAACAAAAAGTTAAGGATGATAGTTGAGATTTTTGTATTTCAAAAATTATTTCTTTATTTATTTATTTTAGTTGAATTTTTTTCTTTATTTTTTAAGGATATTTATTATTATATTTTAAAACATCAATCGTACAAAGCTTAAGATTACGTTTTACACATTGTGTCTGCTTTTTGTTATATTGCTATATTTCTTATTGGTAACATTCATTCATACAAACGTACATTTATACATTAAAAAAAATAGATATAGTATTATGATATCATTATTCTGGTGTCTGTATTATTTTCTTGCAATTATAATCTATACTCTTCCTGAATGGTAGTCCATTGTTCAAGAATATCAATAAGATTAAGCACTACTAGCTATATCCTAATAAAATTTTTGTGACGTGCATTTTAACTAGTACAAAAAGTTGCACTTTTCAAGAGGTGATTTAACTCAAAGGATTAGCAAACATAAATAAAGAGATAAGAATACAACTACATCCATTTTCACTTTTTTTATTAAATAATTACATAGTTCAAAACTAAAAATTAGTGTAATATAAAATAGAAGATGGTTTTTATTTGCTCATGACTCTGTACTAAGTGCTTTCATTTTGAATGCAATGTGGTGTGATACCTGCAAGGAACAAATTAAAAGAACAGGGAAAAGGAAAACAGAGAGGGAGAGAAGTGAGATTCCCGAAGAAGAGTAGATTAGAAGATTAGAAGGAGAAGAAGGAGCAGAAGACATAATGGAGGAAGAGAAGGAAATACTCGTTTTGAGTTCTATTTCTGTGTAAAAACTAACTTGCCTTCTCCAGGCTGCAACATAAGTAAACTAAGAGAGAAAAAGCTGACTAGGCATAAAGTGAAAAAGTGCGCTGCCAAAAGCTGTAAATAACGGAAAGGTGATAAGTGGAAAGTGCAGCCATCATGAGAGGGAATGATGGCTTCGTTCCTGGACGAGGAGTCGTCACCACATCACAATGGCCAATAATAATTAATGCAAATGAAATTTATAATATAAGATAAACTAGTATACAAACTTTTTAAGAGATGAAGTGTGAATAATTTAAATTTTAAATTTGAAAAAAATAATGTTAATTGTCATGAATTAACACAAAGTTAGCTATAGAAGAAAAATTAAAGTGCGAACAAAATAAAGTTATTAGATTCTATAGTGCGAACAAAATAAAGTTAGCTATAGAAGAACAAAATAGAGTGCGAAGATGGTTTGGGACGATTTTTCGTGTTTGAAAACATTCTAAAGTTTAGCTCTAGGTTCACCAGTAGTACTCAACTGATTGACTCAAGCTTAATTTGGGCTAGCAATATGGAGCTAAGGCAATGTTATAATAGGCTTAATTTGTTTTGTAGCCCAATAGGTTAATATGTTAGTTAATTGAATCTTATTGAGCTTAGTTCAAAGCTTTTTCCTTGGGCTAACCCAATCAGGTTGGGTTGGTCATGGTCAATTTAAGGGGTCTTAAGCCTTAGTTCTAAACCAATAGTCAAGCTTAAATTAATGAGCTCTTCTCAATGGCTCAATGGGAGCTTAGTACATTCAATTAGATAAAATGTTCAACCAAAGTTGACCAAGCTCATATTGGCTAACAAACTAGGGAAGTAGTCAAATAGGTCACTTTGCTAGGTGGAGTCACATAGGATTATGTTCATATCTAATAAGCTCATAGGTCGAGCATATTTGACCTCTTTAATTTCATCATATTTTGACTGGTCTTGTAACTAGTTTGAATCTAAGACTCATATGCTTTATTTTAAATAATGTATTTTTAGAGAGTTTTAGATTCATTAAAGACTTTTAATCTTACGTGTAAGCCTCATATATATATATATATATATATATATATATATATATATATATATATATATATATATATATATATATATATATATATATATATATATATATATATATATATATATATATATATATATATATATATATATATATATATATATATATATATATATGGCCATTTTTTAGGAACGAGCGTTATTGAACTGTAATTTAGCAAAAACAGCGCGGCAGGGATTAAATTTAAAAAGCAGCGAATTTGTGTAACCGTTTGGCGTATTCATAGAATGCGCTGAACATAACGGCGCATTCTTTGAATGCGCGTGATGGATTAGCGCATTCAATAGAATGCGCGGGCTGGATTAGCGCGTTCCATAGAATGCGCGTGATGGATTAGCGCATTCCATAGAATGCGCAATTAGTGATGGCGCATTCTTCACTTATCTGCCAGCTTCATGTTATCTGCCAGCTTCATGTTATGGCGCAGCTGTCGACAGCTAATGTTTTTCAGGATTTCTTTGTCGTAAAGCCCGACCAGATCCGTCAATTCCGCGCTGTCTTGGTGGGGAAATAATTGAGGGAATTGAATTTGGTTGGTTGGGCAGACAAGCGAATTGGGTATAAGTAAGGCATGAGTTGAGGAGTGAAGGCACACCTCAGTTCAGCTTTTGTTATTCGGTTTTTAGCAGAAGATCGGGTATTTTTTTTTTCTTCAGTTTGTGTAGTTTATTTTTTGTAATTAAGGATCTATTAAGATTTGTAGATTTTGTATGATGAGAAAGTCTTAAATAATTTTTTTTTTTAGATGATGTAGTAGTTTGGCTTCTTGTATATTTTTATCTCTCCATGCACGTTTTAAATTCGGCATAAGTTTTTTTTTAAGAACTTGTTGATGTTAAAGATATATTGTGATCTAGTATAGGAAGTCAGCACTGTCTCGAATTTATTTTCTTAGTTAAAGCATATTTCTCAAAAATGTTGGCAAACTAACCAAAACATAGGCAATAGAGAGGCATTCCCAAAAAAAGATGAGAACGGAAAAACAAAACAAGAATAAGAAGGAACGTATGATTGTGGAATCCATGAAATATGAAAATCGGAGAAGCCTTGCATATGATATTGCTCGTTGTTTAGTACCAGAACCCAAAAGGACTACTACATTTGAAAATGAAAGAAGAATTAAGGACCAATAAATGAATACCAAGAGGATTCAGATGATTGTGGAAGTCACAAAATAGGACAAGTGCAGTAGCTTTCTACTAATAGCTAAGCATGAATTCCCTTGGTAATTGCAGCTTGTGCAATCTATGGCATTAATCTTAGTATAAGCATACAATTAGGAGGACCTAATTGATTTTGACTGTAAAGTTGAAGAAATTAACACCAATTAATCACATATAAATCAGTTTAATTTAATTTTAATGATTTATAACTTTTATGTAATTGTTAATTAGTGGATAATACTTGTTATTTTTATGCTCTTAATCCTTATCAGTATTTTTCATACCAACATGTTATATGTGAGACTTGATATGAGCTTATAAGATCTTAAAAGCTCTTTTTTTGTTTCAGAAGTTATGATTGCTAAGCTTGAGAGTTTTATAAAAAAGAAAATTGGGAAACTATTCATGTTGCGAAGACTATTAGAGAAATGGTATGCTTCTATGGGAAGTTTATTGGCATATATAAAACTTATTCTATTATAAGAGAAAAGCTCAATATAGAGAGTATGAATTTGATTAAGTAGGAGAAATAGAGAGTTGGCAAACCATCAAATGAATATGACAAAATGATATAAAAAAAGGCTAACATAGTTTCTAATATCTTGTTCTATGGTTATAATTTACAAGCATAAAGATCAATGTGTACTTAACTCATATTATTATTTTTATACGCTATAAAAAATCATATTCTTTTTTCATATCATATAATGAATTTATTTTTTATTGAAAAAATAGTGTGTAAGATATTAGCTAGATCTTATCATTAATTGTATTAAGATATTTTTTTGTTGTATTTAAGACTGTAATTATGACGTGATATATATCTAACCTAAGAGAGAGTATTATCCTTTTTTTTATACTCAAAGTGATGTAGGATATAAATTTCAAGTGATGAAGAGATCTTTAAAAGTTGTATTTATTATGTAAAACAAGATGGCCTAAAATACTATGTTTAATATGTTAAACATTATTTAAATACTTCATGAATTATTTTATACTAATGTAAAATTTCATATTTGATAAGAATAATAAAAATGTAAATTATTTTATACTAATGTAAAATTTCATATTTAAGCATTTTACTAATAGATATAAAAATTTTTTAAAAATATAAATATTTTTTTTGTAGAATTTTTTTGCAAATTAAAGTCGACAAACACATATTATATATATAAATGTAAATAATAATAAGAAATTTCTTATTGATTTTTTTATTAAATATTAATATAAATTTCATTAATTTTAGAGATAAATGAAATAAAACTATCAGAATCAAATGATAAATAAAATGTAATTTTGTATATTGTAAAAATTTCTTATTGCATTTTATAAAAGATGAATGATATTTTATAAGCTATAAAAGATATTTTATAATAGAGTTGTCAAAAAACTTTACATGATTGAGTTTGGTTCCAACTTAATCTTAACTCTATATGAATCCAATTAAATCATCCTAAACTCGACCTATTTAATAAGTTCGTGAAAAAGATGAATCCCAACTCAACAAATTAGCAATCCGAGATGATTTGAACGCTACTCGATTAACTATAAAGTCTAGGCTAATTGATAACAAAAATAGTCTATCGAAAAGCTTAAAATTTTAAGAAAATAAAATAATCAAATGAGTTCCTATCAAATTAAAATTGAATTCACGAGTCAGCTCGAATACAATTGATCAATTTTATTTTATATATAAATTTATATTTGTAATTTTTTTTTGGAAATCATATGAACTTAATATAAAATTGTTTACTCCCTAATTAAAAATTATTTAGTTGATGCATATTTAAATTTTAAAATAAATATTATTAGTATTGATATTCATTTAGTAATTAGGTGCTAACTAAATTATGAATTTTTTTAATTTGCTTGAGAAATAAGTGGTCTCTAGCTTTTAATTAATTTTGGAGGTAATTTGTAGTTGATTTTAAGTTATTATGTTTTTTTGTAATTTTTTCGGTTTTATATGTATATTTTTAAAATTCAAGAAATTAACTTGAATTAAAAGTTCTAGTAATTAGGCTAGTTTTATTGTGTTCCGAAATAAATCCCTAATTAAGTATCCAAGGTAATAAGGGACATTTTAAAATTTATTTATATTCATAATTATATTTATTAGCTTATTGAATGTGGTATAGTTTAAATTATTTTTTATGTTAATGTTTATAGGTGAATTTATGTTCCTTTGAAAGCATATTGAATATGCGATTGAGTAGAAATAAATCACAATTTTGTGAAGAAAAATAATGTTAAAGGTGTAAATAATATTAACATATCACATAAATTTAATTTGTAGGTTAAATTTGAAAGTTCTTGTGGAATGTTCGACTGTAACGATTTTGTCGTAAGGCTCATTAAAACAGAAGTAATACTATCACTTAATCTAGAAGATATAAACTTATAAAGAATTAAAAATATGATGAATGATAATCAAAGCAATACAATATTAAATCAATCACCCATGTTCAACCAAGATGTTATAATAGAAAAGAAATGGTTGTGGGTTAGGATGCTAGTTTTTTTAATATGAACTTTCAAATTTATTATCGCGAAACATTAAGTAAAAAAAAAAAATTAAGAAAAGTACAATTTATATTTGATTTATATCTCTTGTAATTACAATGTGATCAATGGAGGAATGCTAATTTAAGTTATAATTTTTTTTGAATTAGTAAGGGTTTTTTTTTGTCAGAGTATTGGGCTTTATAAAATAACTTATACTACGTAATTTCATTTTTTTGTGTTCATAATAATAAAAATTTTAAACAAAAACTAAATAATGACGTAAATTTTCTTATCTTTATAGTATGTCACGATTGTTGTTGTATTTTGATGGAGAGTTACATATTTCGGACGATTTCACACCAAATTATATCGGCGGTAGGATTAGACCGCTCCTCATCGAAAACAATGTTTCTCTTGAAATGATAAAACTCAGAGTTATGCGTGCACTTAGAATAAACTCAGCGACAAGCACTATTAACCTCACATGTCGTCTTCAAAATAATGGTGGATTCTGTGCGATTCATGTCACCGATGATGAGGTTTGTGAGTACATGTTGATGGAGGCTAGAACACAATCTGTTGTTGTATATGTGGAGGTTGAGCAAATTTCACCCGTCCACTTTGATGCAGCACCGATTGAAGCTTTCATGTGAGTATAAATCATTGTATTGTCACAACTAATTGACTAAACTAATCATGACACCAAAGTGAACTTTTTTGTATTAGGCCCACTCGCACATCTGAATCATTTATGGCTAGTGTTAGAGATGTTCCGAGAATTGTGGAAGATGATTTTGATGGTCGTCCTAGTGTACGGGAGCGACCTAGTACTTCAATTGGGCAGCTTCCAAGAGTTCAACCTAGACATAGTTCATATTACGACATAAATAATTATACAATAGCAGAAGATATGAACCCCTCCATGCCTTTCATGGATCGTAATTCCGAAAATGAAGATGAAGGATATGAAACAATGAATAGCGATAGCACTAATTCATCGAATGATGGTGACCCGATGTTGGACTCCGACATACCTATGGAACAATTTACCAGTACGGGATGTAATGGAGAAGAGTTCATTGCAGAGCACGCAAGACAAAATCGTGATGGGATTGGTTGCATGAACATCAATAACGATTTTGTGGAAACAGTTCGGACTACTCAACACTGGGATGATGATGAAAATTTTGATGCGCCATGTGCTAACATTGTTGGGTCGATAGAAGCTACAACTCCAATAGAGTTATATGAAGGTCAGATCTTTCATACAAAAGTAGATTTGCAAGTCGCAGTTAACGGTTGGTCGATACTTCATAATGTTCAATTTATAAATTCAACATCAAATAAAAGCAGATTGAGTGTCATTTGTGCTCATCATCAAGCTCCTGATCGGCCATGCCTTTGGCGCTTACATGCTGCACGGAGTAAAAAGCTAGGTGGGTTATGGAAAATATCTACATGTGGACCCCCACATACGTGCACCCACCCAATCTTAGCTAGCGGACATCATAATTGTAACTCAAAATTTATCTGCAGACAAATCATTCCTATAATTAGACAACAATTAGACATGAAGCCAAAGGAGATTATAGCTAGAATGGAGTCAAAATATGACATAAAGATATCATATATGAAGGCTTGGGACGCACGTAGAAAAGCTATTGAAGCCACTTTTGGTAGCTACGAGCATTCATATTATTATCTTTTTTGTTTCATGGAAGCCTTAAGGTTATCCCAACCAGGCACTGTATATAATATTCAAGTCGTACCTCATGCACGGTTCAGGTCACTTTTTTGGTCATTCGGTCCATCCATATGTGGGTGGCAACACTGTAGACCGGTGCTGAGCATGGATGGGACATTCTTGCTTGGGAAGTATCGAGGTACCCTATTAGCAGCTGTTGGTATTGATGCAAATGGTGGATTGTTTCCACTAGCTTTTACAGTTGTGGAATCGGAGAGCAATGAATCATGGATTTGGTTTCTACAAAAGCTACAAGAACTTTTGCCAGTGGTTGCTAATCGACAGAAGTTGTGTATAGTTTCTGATAAGCACCCAGGATTGGTGCGCGGGTGTAGGGAAGTATTTCCTAATGCTGTTCATAGGCATTGCCTTCGACACTTACGTGAAAATTTCAAAAAGATGGTCCGTCGTTTGGGAACTCCAGATAGTGAGGGCATGAGTAACAAAATGTATTTTGCCAGGAATACTGATGATTACGCATATTTCAATCGAATGATGGATGAAATAAAAATTACAAAACAGGAGGCATTTGATTGGTTAGTCCAACGCGATGTTGCCAAGTGGACCCTATTATTTGATGACGGATGTCGTTATGGTATCATGACCACAAACGCATCTGAATGTTTTAACGGGGTGCTTAAACGAGCCCGAGGATTGCCGATTCAAGGATTAGTGATGGCAATTTACTATAATCTTGTATCATTATTTTTAAGAAGATCAGCTGAATCTGCAAAGTAGGTTGAGGAAGCCCAATCAAAATTTGTTCCACGCACAATGGTTGTCTTGCAAAGAGCTGAACGTGATGCTCGACGGTGTCCTGAACCAGTCATGATTAATAGGAATGAATTTGAAGTTATTGATACGTCTTCTCGAGCAAATAAAGTCGAGATAATTAATACATCCACCTGCACTTGCACGTGTTTAAAACCACAAATTTTTCATGTTCCTTGTGTTCATGTTGTTGCAGTCGCTGGTTATAGGCGATGGGATCATAATGCTTTCGTATCACCAATATTTATGGTCGAAGAGTATATTGCTACGTACTCCAAAGTATTCCATGTCTTTCCCCCGAAAGACATATGGCCTACCTTCAATGAAGAGCAGGGAATACTACCTTTGATGGCACCAAGTTTTCGTCGTCGTGCAGGCCGACCACGGATGAATAGGTTTCGTAACACGATGGATGAACCCCCTAGTAGATCAAACAAAGCTTGTGGTGTTTGCAAACAAATAGGTCATAATAGATCAACTTGTCCACATAATCCTTCATCATCAAGGTATCGTAGTTGTGAACCTTATAATTGTGATTCAAAAACTTTAAGCGTTACAATTATATGATTTGTATTTATGTTATTTTGGATAGGTATGGCCGACCGATCTAGACGTGCACGTTCAGGGCGACGCACATCGCAGCGTACTACTGAAGAAACTGTCCCAGTTCAGCTTAGTATTGCATCACTTGGCGATTCCCATAGAGCGCATGACCCAGAGCATGTACGTCAACTAATTTACTGTAATTATTTATTACTTATGTCAAGCTTAAATATCTAATTAAATTTTATTAACATGAAATTTTTAGGCATCTCCTTTGGTAGCATCGTCTCATCTACGAATGGCTAGGGAATGGCCAATTGAGTGCCCACGGATGATTTACGTTCTGACTAACCTGGGGTTTCAAAACCTCAGGCATTTGCAGTTTATTAGGCTGGATCACAACCTGATTCAGTCATTGGTTGAGAGATGGTGCCCTTTGACGAACACATTTCATTTACCAATTGGTGAGATGACTATCACATTGCAGGATGTTCAAATTTTACTGGGGCTAAGAATTGATGGGCCAGCTGTGGTTGGGCCTAATGTTGTTGGGCAAGGACGTATTTGGCCAACATTGCCAAATTGCTGTGATGAGTTACTTGGGACCCACCCCGGGAGGGAGACAGTATACCATGACCCCAATGATGAGGATGACGTTTCGACCTTTAGGATGGGTTCTTCACAAATTGATTCTATGCTCCCACTTCGTTGGCTCCGCTGGACATTTTATAGAGATTCGTACGATGATTTGGCACCAGAGATTTTCCTTCGGCATGTTCGTGCCTACATCCTATTCATGATAGGCTGTTTTCTAATTCCAGATACATCACGGAGTCATGTTTCCCTGCAATGGCTACCACTGCTAGCGGATGTAGACAGCTTCAGTAGGATGTCAATTGGTGGTGCTGTTCTCGCACATCTTTATCGGGAGCTGTGTTATGCCACAAGACCAACAAGGACAAATATAGCGGGATGTGTGGCATTACTGCAGGTTTGGTCCTGGGAGCGATTGTACATTGGTAGACCGACACTGCGAGTCCCTCAGATTATTGACTTAGCTGGCCGTCCACTGGGTTGCAGGTTCGTACGCTTTAGTAAAAAAATTAAATTTTTATTTACATATTTCATTAGTAACGGTTTATTCATATATAAAGGTGGGCTGAAGATAGAATACGTGAGCTACCTGCAGGCAATACAATGACGTACAGAGATGAGTTTGATGGGTTACGTATGAGTCAGGTATAATAAAGATCTTGTTAGGTTAATAAAGTTTTTTTCCCCACAATTATAAATTAATATTTGACTTGTTATTCTAGGTTATCATGACTCCATATACCCATACAGTTCTAGCTGCTCTCCCAATACAGTATCATGATGGAGTAGACATTTGGAGGGCACGAGTACCCCTTATTAGTTGGAAACGCGCAGAGTGGTACCTTCCAGACCGGGTTGTAAGACAGTTTGGAGGATTACCAACCACTGAAATAGAACCCATGGATCAGTCATTCAGGCGCATTGATGGTAGGGGTCGAGCTGATCAAGATTGGACTGTACAGTACCGTGACTACCTCCAGATCTGGGAGGATAGAAGGGCTTACGTGGTACCCATCACTCCAGTAACAGGGACAGGCAACCAAGAAGTTGGAGCTTATCTACGGTGGTATAGATCTTGGGCGTCTATCTACCTTTTACAACCTCAAATTGAGCCTCCGGAGACCTTCTTTCCGCGCTCACCTGGCGAGAGATTAGTGGTACGTATTGAATTGTTACGTATATTGTTTTATTAATTTGGTACTAAAATTTTAAAAATTCATATTTTCTTAGGCGGATTACTATATACGATCATCTGCGATACTTGAGCCACTAGCCGGTGGTGGGGGTCAAAATGCTAGTTCATTGCAGATGGCTATAGATCAGGTTGCTGAATTGTCTGCCCGAGTTCAACAATCAGTTTACATCGACTATACTACCTTCGATACATCCACGGAGGCAGAGCAACAAAGGAGAGAACATGCGGAGACTTCTCATGGCCAGCAACACAATAGACGATCTGTTTCAGATGCTCCTTCCAGGTCGATGGGAAGTCGGCACCGACGAAATGTTGTATCGGACCCGCATCGGCATTCCGTTCATACAGCATCCATGGCCTACGATTACATGGGAGCAGGTACATCGATCCCACATTGGAGCCCGCACGTTGGACAGTCAACTCAATCAGGTCAGATTTATTATGAGACACAATATGGCCAAACCAGTGGGCAATCATTATTTCCAATGGCCATTCCACAGTGGATGTCATCAGTAGGAATACCTTCTTCCCCAACGCAACAGGACATGATGTTAACGGGAGGTATTCCTGAGCAACGCACCGAGGTTGAGCAGGAGGAGACAGAGGTATTAGAGGAGCCACAATTACAGAGGAGAAGACGAAGGGCACCAAATAGATTTACTCCAGGGAGTGGGGCATTACATAGGCATCGTTAGATTGAGATTTGAAATGTATTCTAGTATTGATCTTTGGGATTGAACTATATGTTATAAAAATTTTATTCATAATATGAATTCTCCTTATTAAATTGTCCGACTATTCGTATATACTAGTTATAAGATATTTTGCGCTAACGACTTAATTTAATTATGCATTACTTTGTGATCAATAATAAAGAAAAATTCTATACTACTCAAGGTCTTCTGCAATTACTTTATGTCAGGTTCATTATTCGACGATGTACTCAAACAACTTAGATGCTAGCAGCAGTTTCGAAATCAAACAATGGATTAGAGAGGGTACCATACGGGTGCGTGGAAGCTTATCTTATGCTGTCGATGAGGACCTTGAAGGTAGGGTAGCATCAAATGAGCTATTCAGGTGTATTATCCATACCTGGGATGAAGATGAAGATTTCTTATTATGGCACTTACATGAAGATACGATGAAGGAGAAGGAATATAAAGGCAACCATACACGTCGAGAGTTGGGCTGGAAATGTATACAAGAAGGATTTCCAATTTTTAAGCACCACCTAGTCGGAATTGATTTCCTAAAAGGTCGAATTCTAGAACTTTATCGTACAAAAAATGGTGACATTGAACCCGGTTTGGGAAGGTCTATGATGGATATAGACAATCGTATTTTATACTCTAACTGGAACCCTAGCCATGATAAGCACATATTAGATTCTTACAAACAGTTAACGCAAACTTCTAAGCATGCTGAACCAAAGGAATTTCTTAATGGAGAAGATTGGCAGGAAATACAACAACAATTTCAGATCGACTTCAACTGTTGTCCGACACAAACACAGCTGCAAGCTCGTCTACGATATCTATTAAATAATATGAAGTAGTGCATTAAAAAAAATAAAATAATATGTTCAGCACCACTCCTATTACGTTGGCTCATAAATGTACTTGATGGTGTTATAACATTCTAGAAAAATGTACTTCTTCTTGTTATGTTCATGCTTAATATCTATGATTATTGTTAGTGCTCACCTTATAATTTATTTCATTTATTACACTCTTGCTCTTCAAATCATTCTTTTAGAAAAAGTTTATCATGTTAAATTCCTAATAAATACTCAAATTGCATTTTCTAAATATTCAGCATATCATGACATCATCATCAAGGATGTCCTCTATCAAGTGCTCACCATCAAGGGATTTCCTACATATTATTCCAAGAAAAAAGTTGATCTATGATGGTACAATTCGATTGACAAACTCTATGTCATATCCCATGGATGAATTCTTGGAGGAGAAAACAAGAGCGAATGAAATTTTTCGATGTTGTTTACATGAATGGTCTTGGTACGAGGACGATAATTTATGGGACGTATATCATGAAGTTATCAAATGTCGTTATCCATTGTATGTGGTTGGAGATACAATTACTGATATGGGTTGGAAATTTATACGACAAAGATTTAGGGACCACAATAGTCATTTTGCACCTATAAGTACTCTTAGAACAAGAATTGGTGAAATTACACGAGCAAAGGATGGTTCAGTCGTGGTGAATGTTGACAATCCGATAGCTGATGTGCAACATTGCATCCTTTACAAAAGTTGGGATACAAATCAAGATGAATTTCTTTCAGAAAAATATCGAGAGCTAAATATTAAAGATGGTAAGAAACAGAAAGATTTCTTAAATAGCAATGATTGGCAAATCATCCAAAAGCAGTTCACAGAAAAATTCTTATGCTGTCCAACTTTAACCCAGCTGCAATCACGTATGCGCATAGTACTTAGCCATATGTAATACTAATTTTTTCGTTGTTGCTTTCTATCATTAATGCATGTATTAACATGAGCTACTGTTAAATACTTGGCATAGTACTTAAATATTTGTTTACCATTTCTCAATTATTATGATATGTCATCCTTTTGATTACTGAACTACTCTTGTATTTCGTTGCATTCGTGTTAAAAATTTTTCACACTTTCATTTCCCATATTTCTAAAATTATTAGCTAGTTCTATATTAGATTTAAATATAGAATATGCTTGAAAGTTTTTAAAATTTTAATTTTTTTTAAAATACTACTCGAATCTTTAAATGTCGCATTTACGATGCTTGTTACGAAAATTTTGCCAATAAATAATGCCTTAAATTTATCTAATCTAATTCTTTTTTTAATCAAGGAAAAACAAATACATAAAAGTTTACAAAAATTTAAATATTTTAAAGAATTAAATAATTAGTTAAATGATGATATAACAAATTTTATTTCTCAACTTTTATCTCAACAAGTTGATTTCACATTATTTTATTCTGACTATTATTGTCGCATAAATTTTTAAAATTTATACGTATAAAATTAAGAAGATAAACTCTCCAATTTGTGCAAGAATTTTCTTCATACTTTATTATAAATGAAAAACTCTACAATTTCTGCAAGAATTTTTTTTTTTTTAATCATACCTAATTTAAAACCTAAAATATACTCATACCTCATCACAATAATATGAAAATTTTGTAACAAGCTTAATTTTAGAAACTCAAACTTTTCATGAAAAGCTTAATTTTCACCAAAATTCTATTCCATAAAAAAATTCATTTGGTTCATAGTCAAACTTACAAAAACTAACCTACAATGCGGGACGTATCAAGTAATTAAAAAAGGCAGTGAATGATTGCTAGACAAGGTATTACTTCACCGTACCAACACATCAAAACATAGAATAATACCCTGCTGATTCCTAGAAAAATTTTTAGGAAATAAATTGCATCAAATTTGAGGCAAAAAAAACACCTGCAAAAGCAATGAATGGAAAAAGGAAGAATACGCCAAAAACTATCGCGCAGTCAATGATTTCTGTTGAATACGCCATCCTATTAGGCGCATTCACGCAATGCGCTAATTCATTAGGCGCATTCCGTGAATGCGCCATTCAACCCGGCGTATCTGCTCATTTTTAAATACTTTACCAAACAGGCTTTTTGTCCTAAATTAAACTGCTGACAAGCTCGTTTCAAAAATTTGGCCTATATATATATATATATATATATATATATATATATATATATATATATATATATATATATATATATATATATATATATATATATATATATATATATATATATATATATATATATATATATATATATATATATATATATATATATATATATATATATTCAAAACTTAAAATAAGCTCTTAGTTTTGGATGAGCTAAGAGTTGGGATCTTCGGAGTTGGGCTACATGGCAATTCATTTGAGGAGGGGCAATGGAGGAGAGGTAGCTCTATTCTGACGCCAAATTTGATAAATTTTTTTTCCAACGATGGCCTTAACAATCTGAACAAGTTCATGTAAGGAATTCTATATTATTTTAATAACAGTCGGTTCATTGGATCTTCTTCCAGCATCACAATCGATGTCTCTCGCTGCGCTCTCCCCGGCGAAGAATTTCCGTTGCTCTCTTGTTAATCTAGGATCCCTACAGTTGCAGTCCAATCATGCAACCTTCTTCAATCTATTTTATGCACTCCCTTAGGGTTGTAATCCTCACCAAGCTCCCCCCTGCTCCCTGATGGCGAAAAGCACTTACGATATTATTCTTCCCATTCTCCTCCTGTGCTTCCTACACCAGACACATATGACCCTGTCGCTTCCCCTGCTCCCCATAACCTCCACGAACCAAACCAGAGTCTATATCGTCCACGTCCACCACCCCAATGGCCCCACTGAACTCCTCCCCCACATCGACCGTGAAAGCTGGTACCATTCTTTCCTCCCTAACGCCACCCTCGACTCCGGCGAACCCCGCATGGTCTACACGTATTCCGTCGCCATGTCAGGCTTCGCCGCCCGCCTCACTCCAGACGAAGTCAGGTTCATGGAGTCCATCCCCGGCTTCCTTTACGCCTACATCGACAAACCCCTCCACCTACACACACCCACACACCGACCCTCCTCGGCCTCGACCAATACAACAGCCTCTGGCAACAATCCGACAGAGGCGAAGGCATTATCATCGGCGTCCTCGACAGCGGCATCACTCTCGACCACCCCTCCTTTATCGCTGTCCCTGACCTGCCCGCCCCTCCCCGAAAGTGGCACGGCCGTTGCAACCTGCCCGCCGGCTTCTCCTGCACCAACAAACTCATCGGCGCCGAGGTCTTTCTCAGTGGAGGCAAGAAAACCCCCATCGACGACATCGGCCATGGGACCCATGTCGCGGGCATCGCCGCCGGCACGCCTGTCCAAGATGCCAGCGTCCTTGGTCAAGCCCGCGGCACCGCCTCCGGCATGGCTCCAAGGGCCTGATGGAAACAAAACAGAACAAGAAAATTTGGAAGAGAAAAACTCAAAAATAAAATTTTCTTTCACTGGACTTTCACGGGAATAGAACAAAACAGAGAGAGCAAAAAAAAATCTGTCTTTCACGGTGAAAACAAAAACAAAGAGCAGCCACACCTCTTTTCCTTCTTCACGGGATAACTATAAAACCCAAAGCAAATCAGTTTTTTTTTTTTTTTTAAAAACTGTCCGAAAACTAGAAATAAAATAAAATAAAAATAAGACTAAACGACGCAACGCTTGGTTTGAAATAATTCCAACAATCTCCCCCTCAAACCAAGACTTTCTTCATCCCAAGCATCTTCAGTAGCTTCACAAACCTCGGCGTCGGCAAAGCTTTAGTGAACAAATCAGCAACATGATCCTCTGTACTGCAGTGCTCCATGCTAATCAGACCCATCTTTACTGCATCTCTGATAAAATGATAACGAACATCAATGTGCTTACTCCTGCCATGTTGTACTGGATTTTTTGCCAATGCGATCGCCGACTTGTTGTCCACATAAATTGTTGTAGCTTCATCAATCTCTCCAAAAAATTCCTTCAGCAAATTCTTCAACCACATTGCTTCACAAGCCGCTGCCGCCGCTGCTATATACTCTGCCTCACATGTAGATAATGCCACAACTTTCTGCTTCTGTGTGCTCCAAGTGAAGACTGTATCACCAACATAAAACACATATCCACTTGTGCTCTTTCTTTCTTCATGATCATTTGCCCAATCTCAAGATAAGCTCTCCTCAAATCTCACATCCCTGCTCACTACCACTTTCTTCGTTGTAGGATTATACAGTTTATAGGCTTTGGACCTTTCACTGTATCCTACAAACACACACTTCTCAGATTTTTTCATCCAACTTCCTTCTCTTTTGATCAGGTACATGAACATAAGAAATGCTCCCAAAAACTCTCAAGTGATCAACAACAGGCTTATGACCACTCCAAATTTCAAAAGGGGTTTGAGATGGAGTACCTTTTGATGTCACCCTATTCAATAAGTACACAGCACAAGACACAGCTTCAGCCCAAAGCAAATTGGGCACTTGCCTCTCCTTCAACATACTCCTAGCCAATCCCATAATGGTTCTATTCAACCTCTCTGCTACCCCATTTTGTTGTGGTGTGTATCTAGTTGTTAACTGATGGCGTATCCCATTCTCCTTCAAATAATTTTGCATCTCATGACTAACATACTCTCCACCTCTATCACTCCTCAACATCTTAATAAAGTGGCCACTCTCCTTCTCCACAAGTGCTTTGAATATTTTTAAGTATTCAAATACTTGTGACTTCTCTTTCAGAAAATATACCCAGACTTTTCTGCTATAATCATCAATAAATGTGAGAAAATAATAATTACCTCCAATAGAAGTAGTGTGCATCGGTCCACATAAATCTGAATGAATAAGCTCCAATGGCTTCAAGGCTCTCCATGATTTTCCAACTGAAAATGGTGCTCTGCTTTGCTTTCCTGCAACACATGCTTCACAGATCTTGTCTTGAACTTCAATATGTGGAAGCCCATCAACTATATTCTTCTGGCTCATATAAGAAAGTGTCTTGGAACTCAAGTGACCAAATCTACAATGCCATAATCTTGAATGATTTTTTATGGAAATTTTCAAACAACCATTTAAACTGCAAATCATCTTCATGGGATACATTTTATTTGGAGTCACCTTCACCTTGGCAATCAAGAATCCATGCTTATCTTTAATGGTACAAGTGTCAAAAGAAAATGTCAACACATATCCTTTTGATTTAGTTGTCCAACACTAAGCAAATTATGCTTAAGATTTGGAACATAGAAGACATCTGATATCTTCTTTTCTCCCTTCCTTGTTTGCACCAAAATGTCACCTTTTCCTTCCACAAATAGTTTGTTGTCATCTCCCGTACGTACTTCACTTTGGATTGAGTTATCTAAAGTAACAAACAATCTTCTATTGCCAGTCATGTGATTACTACAACCACTGTCAATAAACCATACATCTCCTGAATCACCATATTCCTTACTATGTGTAAGAAACATTGTGTCTTCACTTTTCTCCACTTCCTTTTCTTGCATCAAATCTGCATTTGCCTCTTCACTCTCCTGCCTCTTCCAACAATAACGATAAGTGTGCCCATACCTTTTGCAAAAGTGACATTTGATATTGGCAAGGTTGCTTCTTCCTCTTCCTCTGAAACCATGTCCACGACCACGTGCACCTTCTCCATCACCATGAGTTCCACCTTGAACTTCACCTCCATCACTTTGTGTAGATTCTCCTCTACCAGCACGACCTCTTCCACGAGTACCATAAGAGCCTCTTCCTCTACCAAAAGAGCCTCTTCCTCTGCCAAAACCTCTTCCACGGCCACCTTTGAAATTCCCACGCAATGCCACTTGAGTTTGGAATGCTTCCTCAAGTGGTGTCGAATCATATTGCTTCATTCTTAATTCATGGGATTGTAGAGATCCAAGCAAACCTTCAATAGACATTTGCTCTATGTTCTTCGCTTCTTCTATGGCTACCACCGTGGCTTCAAATTTTCTTGTCAAACTTCGCAAAATCTTCTCAATAACTCTTTTATCTTCTACAAGTTCTCCATTCAATTTCAATTGGTTAACAATGACAATTACCCGATTGAAATATTCTTCCACACTTTCCGACTCCTTCATCTTCAACATATCAAATTGGCTTCGTAGGGTTTGTAAATGTACCATTTTTACTTTATCATCTCCTTTGTAAGAAGCATGCAGTGTATCCCAAGCCTCCTTTTCGCGGTCTTCGCCGTAGAGATCCGCTCAAAAATAATTTCATCTACCGCTTGATAGATGAAGAAAAGAGCCTCCCGATCCTTCTTCCGATTTTCTTTCAACTCTTGAAGAAGTCTTTGATTCAAATCTCTCTCAACTTCGGGCTCCTGAAAACCGTTCTCTACAATCTCCCACAACTCTTGAGATTGATACAACACCCGCATTTGAATACTCCATTGATTGTAGTTCTTCCCCGTGAACTTGGGCAACTGAGGTTGCAAATTATTGTTGCTTGAACTCGCTGCCATTCTCCAACCTGGCTCTGATACCAATGATGGAAACAAAACAGAACAAGAAAATTTGGAAGAGAAAAACTCAAAAATAAAATTTTCTTTCACTGGACTTTCACGGGAATAGAACAAAACAGAGAGAGCAAAAAAAAATCTGTCTTTCACGGTGAAAACAAAAACAAAGAGCAGCCACACCTCTTTTCCTTCTTCACGGGATAACTATAAAACCCAAAGCAAATCAGTTTTTTTTTTTTTAAAAAAAACTGTCCGAAAACTAGAAATAAAATAAAATAAAAATAAGACTAAACGACGCAACGCTTGGTTTGAAATAATTCCAACAGGGCCCACATAGCCTCCTATAGGGTCTGCACCCCATTCTCCTGCAGTGACAGCAACATACTCAAGGGCTTCGACCAGGCCATCCAGGACGGCGTCGACTTGATCCAGATATCCATTGGCGGCGTCAAAGATGTTTATTACAGAAATGGCATCGTCAAGGGATCCTTCGCAGCACTGACAAAAGGCATCCTGACCGTCAACTCCGCAGGCAATGACGGCCCCGCAAAAAGCACCGTCAACAACGACGTGCCCTGGATCCTCCAAGTGGGCGCCGCTAACATAGACCGCCGTGTCACGGCAGTGCTGAGGCTCGACAATGGCATGGAGTTCTTCGGCATGTCGGCTTACCAGCCGGACCCTTCGACAGCGGTGGACCTCCCGCTTGTATATCCTGGAGTGAAAGACACCGATGCGACATTGGCGTGCGAGAGAGGATCGATGGCGGGCTTTGATGTGGTTGGGAAAATGGTGTGTGGCGGGGTCGGGCATAATGACAATATCGAGAAGGCCAAGATCGTGAAGGCCGCCGGCGGTGCTGGCATTATCGTCATGAACCAGCGTCAGGATGCGTATACTATAAATGCAGATCCTTATGTTATTCCCGCCATCCACGTCTCCTACAATGACGCCATTAAAATCTTGAATTATCTCAACACCAGCCAAAATGCCACGGGAACGATAACGTTTAAGGGTACCGAGTACGGAATACGACCATCACCGACCGTCGCCAGCTTCTCTCGAGGGGGCCGAGTCTACTAAACGGTGGCATTTTGAAGCCTGATGTCATCGCACCCGGAGTGAACATACTTTCAGCGTGGCATTTCGAGGTTGGGAAGGGCTTGGCTTACGATGTATCCAAAAGCATGAAAAACTTTACCTTCGAGAAAGGCACATCCATGGCGGCACCGCATGTATCTGGTGTCGCAGCTCTGTTGAAAGACTTATACCCATATTGGTCACCTGCAGCAATCAAGTCAGCGATCATGACTACAACTTATATCGTAGACCGCAACGGAGGGCCAATTATCGATGATGCATCAAACACACGTGATCGCGCTGACATCTTTGCGGTTGGTGCGGGACACATAAACCCAACCGCGGCTAGTGATCCAGGACTTGTTTATGATGTCACAAACCCGGATGACTATATTCCTTACCTGTGTAGCTTGAAGGGGTACATAACCGGGTTTGTGGAACTTATTGTGAAAAAATATGTGAACTGCAAAGGGAAAGAGATGGGTGCAGAGCAGGTTAACTACCCTTCGATTCAGGTGTCGATGGGGTCGGTTGGAGCGGAAAAAAAGAGAGTGAAGCGAACGGTGAAGAATGTTGTGGAGGAGAGCTCCATCTACAAAGCAAGTGTGGTGGAGCCGAGAGGTGTGAAGGTGGTGGTTACACCGGAGACGCTCCAGTTTTCGAACGTCGGCGAGGAGAAAAACTTCACGGTGGAGTTGAGTTTGACGGGGAAGGGCCAGTTGAAGAAGGATGATGTGTTGGAAGGCAGGCTCAATTGGGTGTCGGGCAAACGGGTGGTGAGCAGCCCCATTGTCGTCACTGCATGATTTTATTATTACGTTGAATGTACTGATGAAAGGATTGTATGTTTGTATCGTCTGACAACATGCACCTAGCCTGGAATAATGTTGACTTTCATGGAATAGTATTGACTTTTTTAAATTTATATGACACAGTGAATAATTATCAAGATGAGTACTTTTTTATGCTTTTATTTGAAAAATCATGATATATATGAATATTTCTTTTTAGTTGAACTCATTTATAGGAAGCACGTGTTACTTAATGAATCTATTATGATGTGAATTTACAACAGAATGAATGTCTTGATATATTATACCAAAAATTAGAATATCCAAGAAACAATTCTAACACCTGTAAAGTGGTTTCAAGTGGGATGAGAGCTCTTCAGGCGGTTGTAAGATGGAATGTGTCTTCAGGTTCTTCTATAAACATTCTAAATAATGTATGGATCTTATATAAAAGCTTGGTTAGATGGCCAACCTTTATAGCTGAGTTGCATGAGGATTTCTCTGTCTCTTGAGATGTTTATTGATGATGGAGGTTGAAACTATGCTGAATTACAGAAATGGTTTGGCACTAGTTTAATTAAGGTTATAACTCAGTTAAAAATTTACCCAAAAAAATTTCAAGATAAATTGGAGCTAATTTACAAATATTCAGGTAAATCGATTGCTTCCTTAGTTACTAGAACATGGTTGGTGAATTTGGAGAGGGCGGATTATGGGAGAAAGATGAAAAAATTGTACTTATCTCCAAAGGTGGATTGTTTTTGGTGGCGGGTATTTAAGAATGCAATTCCTACAAATGATTTCTTACTATATAGAAGATTTGCGGATTACAATTCTTGTCCAAAGAGGTTGCAAGGCAGTTGAAAATTTAGATCACGCTGTGGCTAACTACTCCTATAGTGTTGCTGAACATGTGGGGTTTTCTAGTTCCGACTTTCTCATCATTTGTGGAGTGTAAGAGTAGATTGGAGGAGCTGTTAGAAGGTAATCAATTTATAAGAAACCTATATTCTCTCTGGTTTTTCTTTTGTGGGGAAGCAGGAACTTTATAAAGCATGGAGATAAGGAGCTTGGTTTGGGTTTCATTGCATCAGAGGCTATTAGTATTGCTTCCAATGCATTAAATTTTAATATATTTTCGGATCACTGGGGTGTTAACCAGCACAAGCTGTCTTTTATTTCCTGACACCCTTCTCCTCCCGAATGGATTAAAGTAAATATTAATTGATGCAGCTCTTTTACAATCTCATTAAGCTGGCATTGGCTGCATTTTTAGGGATCATAAGGGAAGGTTCTTAGCTGCTTTTGGCTACAAATGTACTCATTAGGATATCAGGTATCTTGAATTGTTAGCTTTTTGATCCTTGAAAGAGGTCATTAAAGATTGGATGATGGAAGCTAAATTTATTATAATTGAGGGAGATAATTACAATGTCATGAAGCATTTACAAGGCTCGGTTGGCAAAACTTCTTCGGAGATAAATAAGGAAGAAGTGAAGGACTTGTCTTTTTTGAAAGATTTTAGTTTTTTTTTTTTTTTTTTTTTTCATTTTACTTATAGGAATTGTAATAAGTTAGCTGATTGTTGTGCTAACTTGGATTTAGAATGTGATTTTTTTTTTTTTTTTTTTTGGATGGGCTTGATTGTAATAAGGTTCCTCCTGTTTTCCTTGATTTGTTAAAGGAGGATTGTGATAACTATTATATCACTTAGTAGTTTGTATTAGGCTTTTCATTTCAATTTCAATGATATTTGCATTTCTTCAAAAAAAAAAAAAAAACTCTAGCTCATCCAAGAGTCACAGCTCTCCTCCTCTTGTCAAGGTGAAATTATTACTTGTGGTAACCGAATATCGTTCAAAGATCAATCAAGACGCGCGCACCACATCACCAATACGTTGTGGATCGTTACTGTGTATCGCTGTGTATCAGTTGATGTGGCGCATTCTTATTGGCCTTTGGATGGTTCGATGACCACACATAATAATCTTTCCTTGTCGAGACCAATGACAATAGGTGATGTGAGAAGGGCAATGAAAGTGGCTGCAAACTACAACGTGCATGTAAAGGGTAATAGACAATTGAAGTTACTGATGATAACAAAAGATGTTTTTTCTCAATGCTATTTATGTAAATAGGAAAGATTAGATGTTAAATATATAAATTATAAAATTTTAAGTATCATATATGTAAATATCCCTACATCCAAATAAGCAACACATTTATTTCCATTATAAAATAAAATGGCATCTTCAGAACAAATAAAAACTATGATACATTTTGTATTTTATATTCTTAATACAAGTCTTCAAGAAAGTCTTTGTAAAAATTCTTATAATATTGCATAACCTTTAAGCTAATGAGCTATGGAGATAAAGCGTCTATGGAAGCATTTCTATAAAGGATTTTATTTCAGATTGGGTTCGCTAGCATAAAAGGAAAGTTTTAACATGTATTATAGACTAATTATTTAGAATGTACACTGATAGTTCTTTATCTTCATCTATACACATTTTTTTAGTTAGAAAAATAATGATTTATATCTTGCTAAAAATTACTATTTTGATTGCTACAGAATAATTTTGCTTTGCCTCACAAGTTAGAAAAATTATCTATACAATAAAATAATATGGGTGCTTTATAAATGTTATGGAGGGTGAGAGAATATGTTAAAATATTGTAGCATATTTGCAATGGTCGTTGCTATGTCTCAATTCCTAAATGAGAAAAGGAAAGGGTTGCATTAAATAGTCGACAACCAACATAAAATTTGTCAAATAATAATGAAATGTATCCCTTAGTTTTAGAAAAGAAAGAGATTAATAATATTGCTTATATTTAAGTCAATAAGGATGTGTATGCAAGAGCTGTCACTTGTGTTCAAACACAAGATGGTTTGACCAAATATTTGCATATTTTAGCTGTATTACATCAAGGATTAGCCTTAAACCCATATATTTTTGCTTTAGTCATGAATGTTCTTACTAAACATTTGCAAGAGGATGTACCCTGGTGTATGGTTTTTGCTGATGACACTCTTCTTGCACGTAAGTCTAGAAAGGGAGTTGAGATAAACTTAAATTATGGAGGTCAACCTTATAGTCTAAAAGTTTTAGTTTGAGTAAATATAAAACCAAATAAATTGAGTATAATTTTAGTAGTAATAGATCTAATGGGGGGGATTGTGACTTTGGGTGATCAAGCCATTAATAAGAGTACATGTTTTATATATCATAGGTCTATTGTTCAAAGTAATGATGAAATAGATGATAATATTACTAGTAGAATTCAAGTTGGATCGTTGAAGTGGAGGAATGCATCAGACTTATTATGTGATAGAAAAATACCCCTCAAACTTAAGGAAAAATTCTATAAAACAGTGGTGAGACTTGCAAAGCTTTATGTTGTTGAATGTTGGTCATTAAAAGAGAAGCATAAAATAAAGTTAAGTGTTGCATAAATGAGGATGCTTAAGTGGATGAGTTGCTATACTCTTAGCGAGGGGATACAAAATATATATATATATATATATATATATATATATATATATATAATATATATATATATATAATATATATATGTGTGTGTGTGTGTGTGTGTGTGTGTGTGTGTTGTGTGGTGTGTGTGTGTGTGTGTGTGTGTGTGTGTGTGTTTGTGTGTGTGTGTGTGAGAGAGAGAGAGAGAGAGAGTGTGTGTGGTGCGCGCGCGCGCGCGTGCGTACATGTGTGTATGTGCGCGCGCGCGCGTGCGTGCGTGCATGTATGTGTGCGTGCACGTGCGTATGCGCGCGCGTGTGTGTGAAGTTTGGAGTAGCTCCAGCGTCATATAAGATTAGTGATAGTCATTTTAGATTATTTGGTTACATAAAATGGCGGCCTTTTGATAACCTATTTAGAAGAGTAGATTTATTTAATTTGGCTTATGTTAAGAAAAACAAATGTAACCCAAACAAGGCTTGGTATGAAAAATATTAAAAATAACATATTTATTATATTTAAATGAGAATTTGACTCTTATGATAACATAATGGAGAAAAAAATTATGTAGCCAACCCCACAGTGGATAACGGTTTAATATTGTTGTTGTTGTATTTGTAATGGCCAACTTTTGTTGCTAGTCACAAAAAAAATTATTATAAATGGCATTCTGCGATATATTAATTTTTGCTCGCAAATATTTCATCATAATACAATTAGTTGAAATAAAATTATTTTGGATTGAGATTTGTTAGTAATAATGTATTGTATTATTATTAATAAAGGCATAATTGATTTGTTTAATGGCCTAAATTGCACATGCACAAGTGTTATAATAGTGTTTATAATGCAATGACAATTTATAGGAGGGCCTCCATTATATAATGATAATAATAATAATAATAATAATAATAATTTTACTATGTATATATAATACTTATTATTATTATTATTATTACTATTTATTATTGACTTTTTCTTTATTTTTTTAAAATATGCATATGTGAACTCCTCACAAAATTTTAACTTCTCATAAGCATATGTTTTCACCTCACATCACAACTATATATGATTACATGTGAAACACTTTATTAATAATTTCACTATTTAAAATATGTCAGGATAATCCATTTATGAAATAAGTTGTAATATCACAATCTGCTCCAGGATCGTCCAGGCCGATTTTGGATCGTCCTGGGACGATCAGTGGAAATACAGTTCCAGATTTTGCCCAGTTTTGCTCCAGGTGATTTTCTGCATGCATCGTCCAGGCCGATTGGAGACATCGGCCAGGCCGATCGGCACTGTAGAAAATATCGTCCAGACAACAGCCCTGAGTGAAGTGGGTATCGGCCAGGACTATGATTTTTGGTCTGATCGTCCAGGCCGATATGGCGATCGGCCAGGCCGATCTGTGTATTATAAAGCTGATTTCAGTCGTTTTGAAGAGAGAGAAAAATAAAAATAAATATCTGATTTTTACTGTTCTGAGGAGAGAGAAAAAGGAAATTTGGAAAAGTTGATTTCGGGAAGACGCGGAGCCGTTTTCGAGCGAAGTGACTGTTGAGGATTTTGCTGTGCACGAAGTAAGGCACATTCCATCTTTCTCAATTTTCAGTTCCGTCACGGTTAGCGGTATTTTCTGTCCGGATTTCGTTTTCGTTACGGTTTTTCGTCCGTATCTTTTGATTGGTTCAGTTTTTACCGCGTAAGTTTCTGTATATTGTTGACGTGCCGAGTGTGCACATTTTGGTTATTTTCCGAAGATTTTTGTCCGGGTATTTTTGATTCGGCGATGTTTTTCGTATACTACAATTTTCTGTGAAAGTATAAATTATCTGTGCAGTAGAATAAAGGTTCTGAAATGTTAATATCTGTATTCTGTGCAAATTTGGTAAATTGTTATTTTCAGGAATTTTGTGTAAATTCTGTATACTGCCGTTGTGCTGCCCGATTTTCGGGTAATTTCTGAAATGTCCGGATTTCTTCTGAATTGAAATGCTATGTGTATAAGCTATAAAAAGGGAGTTATAAGGGGCCTGAATCCTATGAGATTCAGTTAGTGAAACGGGAAATCTGAAATGAGATCAAATCTGATATCTGTTCTGTTCCGGATCCGATGAATTCTGTTCTGGTGCTATAAGCACATCTGTTTTGGTGCCATGAGCACAAAGGGAGACATAAGGGGTCTGGATCCTATGAGATTCAGTCAGTGTCTGGGAAGGGAGGTATAAGGGCTGGAATCCGTAGAGATTCTGTCAGTGTCAGGGCATTTAGCTATATGTATCTGTTCTGTTTTCTGTATCTGTTCTGTTCTGTACGAAATTGTAATTCTGATATGATATGCTCCGTACGATTCTGATTTCTGATTCTGACTCTGTTGATTTGTTCTGATATGATCTGTACGATTCCGATTCTGATTCGATATTTGTACGTATACGTTCTGATTTCCGACTCTGTTTCGATTTCTGATCTGATTTCTGTCTGATAAATTTGGTTTTGGTTTCTGAGAATTTAGATTGGTGGTTTGTTGCTTTGCTGAGCTGTTGAGCTCACCCTTGCTTTTGGTGGTTTTCAGGTTCTGGGAAGGGCAAGGAGGTCCAGGATTAGTTTCAGAGTCTGATCCGATTAGGTACTTTTGTACTTTTGATTTTTGTACAGTCATGGCTTTTCTGTTCTGTCTTTCTTTCTGTTGAAAGCCATGTACTGTTCTGTAGATGATTATTTTTGAGAAAATGAAAAGATAGATGTTTTGTTCCGCTGCATTTGATGATTTTAGTAGCTCTGTTGTTCTGTGTGTTTCTGTTGAGTTAAGAATTTGGAAGATCAGTGCAGCAACCTAATCCAAAGCCAGATCCTGGATAAGCAAGTATAGCTCTCGTCGCGATCCGGCTCGGGCGGGATCCGTCCCCGTCGGGTCGGGTCGTGACAAGCTTTTGTGGTATCAGAGCACTGGTTTTGGAAACAGGTTGGATTGTGAAACAGAGCTTTAGGAAGTGATCAGTGAGTCTGTCTGGGAGGTAGTTTTGGGTCGTTTGGCTTTTTATTGTGTTGTTTTTGTGTTGTTTTTGTGATAGTTTTCCGGATTTTCTGGATTTTTCTGTATGGATCAGCCAGACCCAGACATGACAGACGGTTAGAGTGATGATCAGGCAGCACCAGTGGGGAGTACAGCCCCAGTGGTCGGTGCTGATACGCTTTCACAGTTTGCGTCACTTATTGCTCAGATGATGAGCGAGACTCAGAGCAGAGCTTCTACTGTTAGATCTGAGGACATTGATCGACACCTGCAGTTATTTTTGAGGTTGAAGCCTCCGAGGTTTGAGGGCGCTGTTGAGCCCAGAGCAGCCGAGGAGTGGCTGAGGAGATTGGAGAAGACTTTTGACGGGATGCAGTGTCCTGCAGATAGGAAAGTTCCGTTAGCTGTTTTTCTGTTGGACGGAGAGGCTGAGCACTGGTGGGATGGCCAGCAGGCAGCCAGATTTCAGGGCAGATTGAACTCTTTGATCACTTGGGAAGAGTTCACTGAGGTATTCAGAGACTGGTTTGTTCCCCCTTCTGCACGACAGCAGATGCAGGAGAGTTTTCTGAGGCTGGTTTAGGGGAGCAAGACGGTGATGCAGTACGAGGCTGAGTTTACTGCATTAGCCAGGTACGCTCCGCAGCTGGTTAGCACGTCTGCTGAGAGGTGCTACAGATTTCTGAGAGGCTTACGAGACACTTTGAGGCAGCCTCTGATACCATTCAGGATTACTGATTTCTCTGAGCTTGTGGAGCGAGCTCGTCTGATTGAGAACGACATGACGACTACTCAGCAGCGGTGGTCTGCGAGTAGGAAGAGGTTTGGAGGTGATACTTCTGGCAGTGGTTCCTCTGGGAAGAGGAGATTTGTTTCTGGTTCTGGATCTGGAGATTCCAGAAGGAGCGGAGGATCGTCTGGTACTGCTACCAGTACGACTAGTTCTGGATCTGTCAGTACGGCACCTGTGTGCCAGAGTTGTGGACGGCGACACCATGGCCAGTGCTACAGGATAGCTGGTCTTTGTTTCAGATGTGGTCAGCCGGGACATAGGATTGCAGAATGTCCACAGATGGGATATGATCAGCGATCTGAGGGCTTCGTCAGACCTGTTGGTTCAGCAGCAGGAAGACCGAGGACTGTTCCTCCACGCCCTGAGGGATTTACTGGTAGAGGTGGTGGTTCTAGTTCTGCACCACGGAGACCACCTACGATTCAGAGGGAGCAGAGTAGTTCTGTTGCTTCAGCTCCTGTTCCAGTTCAGCCACGAGTTTACAGCCTGAGTCAGCAGGAGGCTCGTGATGCTCCGGATGTTGTGACAGGTACGGTTTACATTTCTGATCAGCCCTGTCGTGTTTTGTTTGACTCTGGAGCGAGTCATTCTTTTCTGTCCGAGCACTGTTTTGAGCTTTTACATTTGGATTCGATGGTTTTACCGGTTTCTTTGTCTGTGATTTTACCGGCTGGGAATCCATTGATTGCTCGACAGTTTTGTTGGTGTGAGATAGAGATTTCTGGAAAGAAGTGGAAATTGAGTTTGATTCGATTGCCGATTTCTTCGTATGATGTGATTTTGGGCATGGATTGGTTGAGTCAGTATGAGGCTCAGATTGACTGTCTGAAGAAGCAAGTGAGTTTGCTTGTGGCTGGAGAGAGAGTTGTATTTCAGGGATTACGAGGTGTTCTCTCCAGTCTGATTTCTGCATTGGAGGTGAGCAGAATGTGGAAGAAAGGATATCCAGTATTTTTGGCTTCGGTGCGGGATCTGAACCTGGAGGTTGGTTCTGTTTCTGAGATCCCAGTGGTACGGGAGTTTGCCGATGTTTTTCCTGAGGAGTTGGTTGGTTTACCTCCGGATAGAGATGTGGAGTTCTCTATCGATGTTTTTCCGGGTACAGCTCCTATATCGAAAGCTCCGTACAGAATGGCACCGAAAGAACTTTCTGAGTTGAAAGTTCAGCTTCAGGAGTTGGTTGACAGAGGGTTTGTACGTCCTAGTGTTTCTCCTTGGGGAGCACCTGTTCTGTTTGTGAAGAAGAAGGACGGTACACTCCGTATGTGTATTGATTACAGAGATTTGAACAAGGCTACGATCAAGAACAAGTATCCTTTGCCTCGGATAGACGACTTGTTTGATCAGCTTTCCGGATCTTCGGTGTTTTCGAAGATTGATTTGCGATCCGGATATTATCAGGTGAAGGTGAAGGAAGCTGATGTGGTGAAGACTGCTTTCAGTACTCGGTACGGGCACTACGAGTTTTTGGTTATGCCTTTTGGGGTAACCAATGCGCCTGCGATTTTCATGGATCTGATGAACCGAGTATTCAGAGAGTATTTGGATCAGTTCGTGATCGTCTTCATTGACGATATTCTGGTATATTCTGCATCTGAGGATGATCATGCCAGACATTTGAGGATTGTATTGGAGACTCTGAGGAGGCATCAGCTGTATGCCAAGTTCTCCAAGTGTGAATTCTGGCTGAAGAGCATTTCATTTCTGGGGCATGTGATTAGCGGAGACGGCATTTCTGTAGATTCCCAGAAGATTCAGGCGGTTGCTGATTGGCCAAGGCCGACTACGGTATTTGAGGTACGTAGTTTCTTGGGCATGGCCGGGTATTATAGGAAGTTTGTGAAAGGATTTTCACAGATTTCGACTCCTCTGACAAGACTGACTCAGAAGTCAGTTCCTTTTGTTTGGACACCGGAGTGTGAAGCTAGTTTTCAGAGACTGAAGGATTGTTTGACTTCAGCTCCAGTGTTAGCACTTCCGTCAGGTACGGAAGGTTTTCAGGTGTTCAGTGATGCTTCACTGAAAGGACTAGGATGTGTCCTGATGCAGCATGGTCAGGTAATTGCTTATGCTTCGAGACAGTTAAAACCACATGAGAAGAATTACCCGACACATGATTTGGAGTTAGCTGCAGTTGTTTTTGCTTTGAAAATTTGGCGTCATTATCTGTATGGCGTCACATGTGAGATGTTTACTGATCATAAGAGCCTGAAGTACATTTTTACTCAGAAGGATCTGAATTTGAGACAGAGGCGGTGGCTCGAGTTGATCAAGGACTATGACCTGACTATTCAGTATCAGCCTGGGAAGGCAAATGTGGTAGCAGATGCTTTGAGTAGGAAGTCTTCTGGATTATCAGGTATTCAGCTTACCTGTGATGACTTTCTGATCCGTGATTTGGAAAGATTGCAGTTGGAGGTGATTTCCTCCAGTGATTTGGAGTTGGCTCAGATGAGTATTCAGTCTACTTTGGAGACACGGATTCACGAAGCCCAGAAGTTAGATTCTGAGTATTCGAAGTTGCTAGCACAGATTGGATCTGGTAAGACTCCTGAACTTCGAATTTCTGATTCTGGTGCTATTTTCTGTAAGAACAGGTTGTGGGTACCTGTGTCTGGAGATTTGAGGCGGGAGATTCTGTATGAATCTCATCATTCATGCTACACTGTTCATCCAGGCAGTGGTAAGATGTACGCTGATATGAAGCTTTTATTCTGGTGGCCTGGAATGAAGAAGGATGTGGCGGAGTTTGTGTCGAGATGCGAAGCCTGTCAGTTGGTGAAGGTAGAGCATCAGCGACCAGGTGGACTGTTGCAGTCGTTGCCTATCCCTGAGTGGAAATGGGAGGAGGTAACGATGGATTTTGCGATGGGTTTTCCTCGATCACGACAAGGACATGATGCTATTTGGGTAGTTGTGGATCGATTGACGAAGTCAGCCCATTTTCTTCCGATCAGACAAACAGATTCAGTTGAACGCTTGGCACAGATATATGTGAAAGAAATAGTCAGATTGCACGGTGTGCCTCGTGTGATTGTATCTGATCGAGATGGACGCTTTACTTCCAGACTTTGGAAAGGCATACAGCAAGGCTTGGGTACGAAATTGCATTTCAGTACAGCCTTTCATCCTCAGACCGACGGACAGTCTGAGAGGACTATTCAGGTACTGGAAGATCTGTTGAGACTTTGTGTTCTGGACTTTAGCGGAAGCTGGGAAGATCATATCCCACTGATTGAGTTTGCCTATAACAACAGTTTTCAGTCCAGTATCGGTATGGCACCGTACAAGGCTTTGTATGGCAGGAAGTGTCGTACTCCTTTGACTCTGACGGAGGTCGGAGATAGACAGGCTTTGGGTGCCACTTTTGCTGATGAAACTGCTCAGAAGATTAATCTGATAAGAGAAAGATTGAAAGCCGCTCAAGATCGTCAGCAGAAGTATTACAATCAGAAGCACAGATTTGTTGAGTTTCAAGTTGGTGACTTTGTGTATGTCAAAGTCAGTCCGATGAAAGGTGTGAGCAGATTCGGTCAGGTGAGCAAGCTTAGTCCAAGGTATGTTGGACCGTTTGAAGTTTTTGAAAGAATTGGAAAAGCTGCTTACAAGTTATTACTTTCTGATTCTATGCCTGATGTGCATAATGTGTTTCATGTATCCACTCTGAGGAAGTGGATATCCGACTCTGGGAAGAAGGTATCTGCTGATGAAGTTGAGATTCAGGAGAATCTGGCGTACAAGGAAGAGCCAGAGTTGATTTTGGCGTACGACATCCGCAAGTTAAGAAATAAAGAGATTCCAATGGTTAAAGTCCAGTGGAAGCACCGGACTGCACGGGAAGCAACTTGGGAAAAGGAGTCTGATATGAGACGGTCGTACCCGTACTTGTTTTGACTGCGTTTGGATTGGATAATGTCGAGGACGACATTTTTCTGAGTTGGGGAGATTGTAATATCACAATCTGCTCCAGGATCGTCCAGGCCGATTTTGGATCGTCCTGGGACGATCAGTGGAAATACAGTTCCAGATTTTGCCCAGTTTTGCTCCAGGTGATTTTCTGCATGCATCGTCCAGGCCGATTGGAGACATCGGCCAGGCCGATCGGCACTGTAGAAAATATCGTCCAGACAACAGCCCTGAGTGAAGTGGGTATCGGCCAGGACTATGATTTTTGGTCTGATCGTCCAGGCCGATATGGCAATCGGCCAGGCCGATCTGTGTATTATAAAGCTGATTTCAGTCGTTTTGAAGAGAGAGAAAAATAAAAATAAATATCTGATTTTTACTGTTCTGAGGAGAGAGAAAAAGGAAATTTGGAAAAGTTGATTTCGGGAAGACGCGGAGCCGTTTTCGAGCGAAGTGACTGTTGAGGATTTTGCTGTGCACGAAGTAAGGCACATTCCATCTTTCTCAATTTTCAGTTCCGTCGCGGTTAGCGGTATTTTCTGTCCGGATTTCGTTTTCGTTACGGTTTTTCGTCCGTATCTTTTGATTGGTTCAGTTTTTACCGCGTAAGTTTCTGTATATTGTTGACGTGCCGAGTGTGCACATTTTGGTTATTTTCCGAAGATTTTTGTCCGGGTATTTTTGATTCGGCGATGTTTTTCGTATACTACAATTTTCTGTGAAAGTATAAATTATCTGTGCAGTAGAATAAAGGTTCTGAAATGTTAATATCTGTATTCTGTGCAAATTTGGTAAATTGTTATTTTCAGGAATTTTGTGTAAATTCTGTATACTGCCGTTGTGCTGCCCGATTTTCGGGTAATTTCTGAAATGTCCGGATTTCTTCTGAATTGAAATGCTATGTGTATAAGCTATAAAAAGGGAGTTATAAGGGGCCTGAATCCTATGAGATTCAGTTAGTGAAACGGGAAATCTGAAATGAGATCAAATCTGATATCTGTTCTGTTCCGGATCCGATGAATTCTGTTCTGGTGCTATAAGCACATCTGTTTTGGTGCCATGAGCACAAAGGGAGACATAAGGGGTCTGGATCCTATGAGATTCAGTCAGTGTCTGGGAAGGGAGGTATAAGGGGCTGGAATCCGTAGAGATTCCGTCAGTGTCAGGGCATTTAGCTATATGTATCTGTTCTGTTTTCTGTATCTGTTCTGTTCTGTACGAAATTGTAATTCTGATATGATATGCTCCGTACGATTCTGATTTCTGATTTCTGATTCTGACTCTGTTGATTTGTTCTGATATGATCTGTACGATTCCGATTCTGATTCGATATTTGTCCGTATACGTTCTGATTTCCGACTCTGTTTCGATTTCTGATCTGATTTCTGTCTGATGAATTTGGTTTTGGTTTCTGAGAATTTAGATTGGTGGTTTGTTGCTTTGCTGAGCTGTTGAGCTCACCCTTGCTTTTTGGTGGTTTTCAGGTTCTAGGAAGGGCAAGGAGGTCCAGGATTAGTTTCAGAGTCTGATCCGATTAGGTACTTTTGTACTTTTGATTTTTGTACAGTCATGGCTTTTCTGTTCTGTCTTTCTTTCTGTTGAAAGCCATGTACTGTTCTGTAGATGATTATTTTTGAGGAAATGAAAAGATAGATGTTTTGTTCCGCTGCATTTGATGATTTTAGTAGCTCTGTTGTTCTGTGTGTTTCTGTTGAGTTAAGAATTTGGAAGATCAGTGCAGCAACCTAATCCAAAGCCAGATCCTGGATAAGCAAGTATAGCTCTCGTCGCGATCCGGCTCGGGCGGGATCCGTCCCCGTCGGGTCGGGTCGTGACATAAGTGATGGTTAAGAATTTTTTTATATGCAAACAAGATGTCCTACAATCTACATTCTTTTTTCATGAAGCCCAATTTGTCTTATGATATTATTATTACAATCACTTGATCCGAGTTGTAAAACATATGCGAAGATCAATAATGTTTCTTCGTTAAAGTGAACATTTCTTGAGAAAAATGTCAATAAAATTTGTGAGTTGACATACATCCTTTATTTATTTATTACCAACCTTTTGAATCATAATAATATTTAGGATCTAGTTAACATAAGAAACTTTCCAAATGAAGCTGCCCTATAATAGCTTTTGGACCACACAACAGGTCGGTGATGTTCAATTGCCATGGCGACTTAAAATTAATTTTTATTCAATTGGCTTGCCACTACAGGAGAAATCCGTCAGAAAAATGCATTTCCGGCGGAAATATGTTCACTGGTTTCACGCACGTCGTAAAAGGACTTCCGGCGTAAAATAATTCGCCGGAAACATTTCCGGCGAAATTCTGACAAAATTTCCGCTGGAAAAATACTTCCGTCGAAATTTTTATGCGCCGGAATGCCAAAAAAATTTAAAAAAAAAAATCTTTCCAAAAAATTTTTTAAGCACCTCATTGCTCCCGCTGCTCCCCGGCCCCAGCCCCAGCCCGCCCGTTGTCCCGTGGACACAGCCCGCCCGACCGAATGCAACCCGCCTCAAGCCGCCTGCCTGCATGGACCTGCCCCAAGCCGCCTGCCCGCATAGAGCAGCTGCCCGCCTTCGGCGAGATTCAAACCCCGCCCACCTCCCCCATGCGCAGGAAGCATTTGCCAACTAGTCATGAATTCAAAAACTGTTAAATTTGTTACATTTTTTTATTTAACCTATTATGTATTAATTATTAAATCAGATAATTTAATTTAACAAAAAAAAATTAATTAACTTAATTTAACAAAATAAATAATTTTAAATTTTTATTAAAATTTAAGTTTAAATTTAAATCATTTAATTTTTTGTTATTAAATAATTAAATTATAATTTATTTTATTATAATTTAAGTTATTAAATTAAATAATTTAAGTTATATTTTAAAATAATAAAATATTTAATTTTTAATTTCTGTCGGAAATCCGCCGGAAATTCTGTCGGAAAAGCCTATAGAAAAAATTTGTCGAAAAACCAGTCAAAAATGTTGTCGGGAATTCGTTGAAAAAAATCCGTCGGAAATCCGCCAGAAAATCCACCGGAATTTGTGACAAATTTTATTCCGCCGGAAATTCTGTCGGAAATGAGCTGTTTTCCTGTAGTGTGCACAACTTTTCGATGTTCAATTGATGATGGGCAACATTGATGTTGACTTATGGTATTGCAGCTATGGATGAAGTTAATACATAATTATTCAATTAAATTCAATGAGTTGAATTTGTTGCTCTCAATTGAAAGAATCATATGTGCATAAGATGCAACTTAGATCATCTCTTACAATTCCAATTTTGAGGCAACTTATCTCTAAACCTTGAGTTGGAGTAATTCTGCTTGAATGAAACCTGCCACCTTTAAGTAACATATCCATGATTGAATCATGTCTCCAAGAAAAGTAAGATTTCAACCTTATGCATGGAACTACATTGTGACATTAATTTAACAAAAAAAATTAAAATTAATTAACTTAATTTAACAAAATAAATAATTTTAAATTTTTATTAAAATTTAAGTTTAAATTTAAATCATTTAATTTTTTATTATTAAATAATTAAATTATAATTTATTCTATTATAATTTAAGTTATTAAATTAAATAATTTAAGTTATATTTTAAAATAATAAAATATTTAATTTTTAATTTCCGTCAGAAATCCGCCGGAAATTCTGTCGGAAAAGCCTTTAGAAAAAATTTGTCGAAAAACCAGTCAAAAATGTTGTCGGGAATTTGTTGAAAAAAATCCGTCGGAAATCCGCCAGAAAATCCACCGGAATTTGTGACAAATTTTATTCCGCCGAAAATTCTGTCGGAAATGAGCTGTTTTCTTGTAGTGTGCACAACTTGTCGATGTTCAATTGATGATGGGCAACATTGATGTTGACTTATGGTATTGTAGCTATGGATGAAGTTAATACATAATTATTCAATTAAATTCAATGAGTTGAATTTGTTGCTCTCAATTGAAAGAATCATATGTGCATAAGATGCAACTTAGATCATCTCTTACAATTCCAATTTTGAGGCAACTTATCTCTAAACCTTGAGTTGGAGTAATTCTGCTTGAATGAAACCTGCCACCTTTAAGTAACATATCCATGATTGAATCATGTCTCCAAGAAAAGTAAGATTTCAACCTTATGCATGGAACTACATTGTGACATGTTACATCAAAATGACATCTCTGAAATTATTCAAGAGATGACAACTGAATATGACATTATGAGTTATTAGGGCATTTAATATGATAAGTAATCCATTATAATATATTAAAGATCACCCTCCCTTAAGTGATAAACAACATAATATGACATTTTGGTTTATAATACTCACAAGAAAAGTCATAGAGGGGGGCTAATTTTAGGTTGTTATGTAGAAGGATTAAGGTTTATTTGATAAAAAATATGTTTAAAAGTAGTATTCATGTAACTCGCTACATTATTAAGGATATTGCCAATTTTATAGTTGAAAATCCAAATAATGACGATGATAGCGTTATCACAAGGGTTGCTCATATCGAACTTATCAAATTGCAAAGATGGCGATCGACAATTTTGTTAAAAGGTGAAGTTAAGGCCGTATGAGCCTTTAATTTTCCAACTTAAAGTGCGAACAAAATAAAGTTATTAGATTCTACGTATTTAGTCTTCTTCTCAATCTCACTCAACATCTTTCTTTTTCTCTTATTTGTCATCAGTTATTTCCTTCTCTTTTCTTGAGAAAACGATTTTTGCCTCCATTTAATAATGAGAAAATTTTCAATTAAAAAACAAGCAATCACTCAAATAACATTCCAGTCTCTTTCCATTTCCTTTTCCTTACAAAATGTGTGTATGAAATTATGTGCTTTGAAAGATGCACTATGAGGAATGAAGTGGAATGTAGTACCTTTTAAAACAAAAACAAACATTCCATACATGCTAATCTATACTACTATTATAAAAGGGGCTTGAGTTTCCTTCCTCCGACAAATCTTGTTCATCCATTCTATTTATTTTTTAATTATCTTGGCCGTCCATTCTATTAATAATATTTAATAAATCAAAAAATTAACATTATATAAAACTCATTTAATTTTAAGATTCCTTAAATTCCGTTTCCTCTTCTTATTCTTCAATGCATGTGTTAATAAATAAAAAAAATTCAAATTAAATAAAACTCATTTAATTTTAACGTATCTCGAGAATCCATTTAAACTTATTTATACTACTATATAAAAATGACTTGGGATTACACTCTTAGTAAATCTCGATCTTTCATGCATAAATCTTAAATTAATCTACAACGTTCATTCACGACTCTTCAAATTCTATCATTTATCATCTATATATATAAGATTCTTAAAAAAGAAGCAATAAATGTTTAATTAACTGCTTTTTTTCTACCATTGTTTCAACTCGGAATACCTGATCTTGCTGTATAGTGTAATGTAGAGAACTGTTCGGCTTCCAATTAATGTAGATAAAAACTTCTGGAACACATGCATTAGTGTAATGAATGCATTAAAACTTCTCCCTGCAATTTAGTACTTTTTCTAAACGCTCTGTCCAATAAATGTAATATAAATATGAGTTTCTTTCTTGCTATCTGACCCAAATAACTAATAAATTTATTTAACGCTTCTCCACTCTCGATTTGCCTCCCCACTTTCTCATAAAATAAATCCGGTCTTACGTCTCTTCGTATCTTCAGCTAAGCATCTTCCTCTTCCTATTCCTGCTGAATCGGAGGTCACGCGAGAGTCGCTATTAAAGACCTTCTTCGCTCATTATTTATGTCAGATCAGACATCAGAGGCCACGAGAAAGCTCGCCGTGATTGTTCATTTCTTCCTTGGCTATCAAGTCAGTTCGCCTTCTTCCACGACATCGTTGGTTTCATGCCCTTCTCTTCCTCAATTGCTAGCCTGGATGCATTTCTTCTCTTCATAACACACTCATCTTTTAGAAATTAAATTATTCAAGTAATCTTTTTTTTTTTTCTTTTTTTTTCTGGAAATTATTTGAGGCTTTCTTCTTCTTCTTCGTCTTTTTCGTAATAGAGAAAAAATATGAAAGAATCATTTCGAGTGTACCTGTTTCACTAGATAAGACAATAAAGATCATCTTCTGTTTATATGAAAAGTGATACTCTGGTAATTTGTAAAAAAACAAAAAACTCAATTCTTTATTTTCTTTATGATACTCAAGTTTGGGTTGCTACAGAAAGTGGTAGCTTGGAAGTAACATGTCCTCGCCAAGAAGAGAACACAAGTATCCGTCATTGTTGATGATCTGCTTTTATAGTACTGAAATACTATGTTTTCTAAAGCAGTAATTATTTTGTATTCTACTATCAACCTTTGAACAATGCTTGTTGCATTAGCAATCATTTTGAGAATGAAATTATATAATTTCTTACAACTTTTTTGCTGTTACAGTAAGACATATTACTTGTTTAAGAATCTACGACTAGCAACTGACATATTATGTATTCTTCTTCTTCGGCAATGTTTTGTTAAACAAATTTTAGTACTGAAAAAATGTAGAACACACAATTGGTTACTTTAACCTCTTTTTTGGATATCCGTGTGTATCTGATCTAAATTTATAGGCCCATTTGAATTCCATATTTATTGTTTGAACTCCAAATAAAGAAATGTGTATCTGTCGAAATATTATTTGTTGCTGCGTGGAGCTTCTTCAAGATTCACCAAAATTTATATAAAATAAAAATATTTTAATATATTTTTTTATACCTATTGATTATCATAATTTTAAACTACAAGAACTTTGAAGAAATGTCTGCTTTTGTGCTTATTTATTGCTTCTGAAAGTAGAGGAAACTTGAACGGCCATTTTAATTGCATAAGAAAGTTTTGACAACAATGCATTGCTAATCTCAATCTCACATGTGTTATCTTATATATTTAATTGTAAGCTCATTGTATTCTATATTCACGTCAACAACAACGGCATTACTAAACAAGGGAGGAAAGAGACGCTTTCTATTCCCGTTAAGCCTTTCATTTTATCTCCGAATACTTTTTAAGGTAAATCATCTATATTATCTATACTACTATATAAAACTGGCTTGGGATTCCACTCTTAATAAATCTTGATCGTTCATTTATAAATTCTAAATTATTCTATAACGTTCATTCATGACTCTTCAAATTTTATCATCTATCAAAAAAGAGCAATAAATGCTTAATTAACTGATTTATTCTACTCGTGCAGATGTATTTAAGATCCAATTACATATTTAGTTCTTCTACAATACCCGGATTTCAACCTAGAGAAATAAATGTTTAATTAACTATTTTTTACTACCAGACGTTTGGATTTCAACCTAGAGCAATAAATGTTTAATTAACTATTTTTTTCTCCCTAGCGTTTCAGTTCAGGTCCTGCCATAGATTTTTTTTCTACTGAGCGTTTGGATTTCAACCTAGAGCAATAAATGTTTAATTAACTATTTCTTTCTACCCAGCGTTTCAGTTCAGATCCTGTCATAGCCGCCGGATTTCAACCCTAGATTTTTTCTCTTTAACATACATCTGACCGCTCGGCTTCCAAATCAGGAAGATTTTAATCGTTCCGATTTCTACCGCATTCGGGCGTTCCACCTTGACTGCATCACCTCGCCGTTTCATTTCCGGATACCTCATCTTGCTGTAGTAATGTAGAGATCCGTCGGCTTCCAAATAATGTTGAGAAAGAACTTCTGCAACACATCTATACTACTATATAAGTGTGGCTTGGGAATCCACCCATAGCAAATCTGGATCGTTCATCTATAATTAAATTATAAATTAATCTACAAAGTTCATTATAAACAAGCACGCTATAAAATTAATGCTTTAATTAGCTTTCTTAAAGAAATGTTCATAGGTTCACTGCCCGTTCTGTCAATCCTATGATTAAACTGCTAAGGCTTATTTTTGTTTAGGATAGCTTTCTTATTGTTTTAAGAGCAGTTTTTTGTACTTAAATTTTTTACATAAAATGTTTGTGTTTTAAAGAGCTACTTTAGAAAGTAATAAAAAAACTGTCTCAAAAAAAATCTTTTCTCTTAATTCTATAGATTATTATGCTATCATGTAAGTTCAAAGCACGAGAAGCTGGCACAAATTTTAAAGTATGAGATTCTTGAAATCGGAATATGATAACCTTTTTTTTGTTTCTTAGTAAAAGCAATTTGTTATCGAACCTTCTATCTCATCATGGGGAAGTATATATATAATAGAAACCACATTTTCAATCATGGGGAAGTATATTGATGATGTATTTAATCTCGAGGTATTCACAATCATTTTCGACCTAACTCCAATTGTGGTTGTTCGTTTCTTCCATCAATCTATTCAATTTCACCTGCATAACCATTTTAAAATAGGCACTAAAGACGGTTTCTTCTCATACTAAATTAATTTTAATGTTCCGTCCGTTTAATTTAACATATTTATGTAAAATTGTTCGTATTCAACATTTTAAAACTCCAATTGTGGTTGTTCGTTTCTTTCCTCTACCTCTTCAATTTCACGTGCAAAATTGTTTTAAAAGAAGTACTAAAGAGGGTTATTCGCCTTCTTCTACCTTATTCTTATCAAATTGAAATCACGACTTCAAAGCTATGACAGATTGCTGTGAGAAGTGATTATTTGAGGGGCGATTCTCATTTTTTTCTATTAATCAAAAGTTTGACTATATTTTTGTTTATTCCTTGAATGCAATTCATCGGCCACATAGAAACTGTCATCTATAAAAAAGGCGCAGGTTAGTGTAGTTGATAAGAGTTTTAATAGTTGTTGCCATTATTTTTTATTAGATCCTTATCTACATCATGACATACTCTCACTTTATAGACTTAAGGTAAAGAGAAAATAAATTCTCTTAAATTTATTATGTTAAATTTTTTATTTATTATTACTATTTAAAATTTATTAATGTGCAAATGAAAAAAGAACTTATAACTTTCAAAAAAATTAGACTAAAAAATTAATTAGTCTGTTTATTAACTAATAAACAAATTTGATACCAAGATTATTCATGAATAATAGAAAATTCATGTTATATAAAACTATTTATCTAATTTTATAAAACTTATTATAATGATTATAATTATTTATAATAATAAATTTTTAATCTTAATAATGATAATATAATTAAAATATTTTTAATATGACATTTTTTTTTAAATATTTAGTCACGTGCATTTAATGGACGGGCATTTTTACTAGTCTTTTAAATAGTTCATATAGAGTGGACTATACAATCCATCCCTTGTGCCGCCAAGGTTTGAAAATCTATACTATTATATAAGTGTGGCTTGGGAATCCACCCATAGCAAATATGGATCGTTCATCTATAAATTATAAATTAATCTGCAACGTTCGTTATAAACACTTCATATCACTGAAAATTAAAAGCTCCATTACAACTTTTCATATACCAAATGCACGGCTAACAGTTAATCTATATATATACTATCTATTATAAAAGCTGCTTGGAATCCATTTTATTTCTTCTAAAATTATATTGTCCATTCATTGTATTATAAATAATTAATAAATTTAAAATATATATTTATATTAATTAATGTAAATTACTATTAATAACAAAAAAATGTATGCTGGAATTTTATTGCATTAGATTTAAACGGCTCTTCGGTTTATTTTATTGCATTAGACGTATACAATTAGTATTAAACCATTCATTTTATTGCATTAAATTTTTTATTACTTTTTATTATAATTATTCCTGTATTCTCTTAATTGCATTTAGTTAAGAGATTAGCAATTATAATTCACAAACGCCTCTTAAGATAATATGTCACATTAAATACTTTAAATTAATGAATTTGAATTAATTAATACATTTAAATGTGAATTTGAACTAATTAACAAATTTAAACATACTCTTATAAAATTTGAAACATGTTAAAAAGCTCTTAAGATAATTTGTCGCATTACATAATATTAATTAATATATTTAAATTCATTTAAGCAAATTAATGACCGATTAACCTTTGTTTTGTATTATGGAATGACTTCGCACTCCGTTTTCTATTCGTGAATGATTTTGCCAATCTTTTTCTATTTTGAACTCTTCAACTTGTCCAACATTTGACAACCTTTGGTATTCCATATAAGATGTATATAATGCTTCACAAATTATTATGTGCAAAGCTCCTCCATCCTCGTTGATGCTATATTCTCAACGAGTTCGAATAGTGATTACACCCCAGCTTTCATTGAGTGCAAGCAGTTATTTAGGATAGTAACTGCTTGCGAGATTTCTTTTGAATTTTAGGTTCTTTGTTTCAACTTCAAGCTAGGTTCTTATTTCTTTTTCAATTTGATTTTGAGATCTTTGTTTTTTTTTTTCAAATTCTCTTTTTTTTTTTTTTTTGTAATTTTGATTACCAGTTTTTCAATCTGATTTCAAATTGTGATAACTAAATTTTTGTTTGAATTTTGCAAGAAAAATTGGTTTAAATAATATTTTTTAATTTTATTATGTATCAGCTTATTTATTCATAAACTAGGTGAAGCATCTTTCAAGAAGCCTCACCATCTTCATTGTCATTGATGCTATCATCTCAATGAGTTCAAATCATGATTACACCCCAGCTTTTGAGTGCAAATAGCCATCACACTCAAGGTTAGGATAATAGCTGCTTGAGAGATTTCTTTCAAATTTCAAGATCTTTCTTTCAACTTTCAAGGTTTTTTTTTAATTACTTCTTTTTCAATTTGATTTTAAGAACTTTGTTTTAGTTTAAATTTTTTTATTTTTATTATCTCTTTTTCGATCTGATTTTAGGTTGTGATAAATAGATTTTTATTTGAATTATTGCAAAAAATTGTCTCATTTAAATAACATTAAACAAATATATTATGTTTCAGCTTCTTTATTCATAAACTCTATAAAGCATCTTTTCAATTTGATTTCACGTTGTGTGATAAAAATATTTTATTTGAATTATTACATATTTGTTTTTCATTTGAATAACATTTATCAACTATGTTATTTTTCAGTATAATTATTCATAAATTATGAGAGAAATTATTTTTGTTAAATCATAAAATCGAAGGAAATTAATAAACGTTATGTGATAAACAAATTTTTATTTAAATTACTGTATATATTTCCTCATTTGAATAACATTATGTTTTTGTATAATCATTTATAATGGTGAAGAATTATTTTTATTTAGTAATAAAATAAGAGAAAATTCAATAAATCGAGCCGAAAAAAATTCACATAATTATTTTAAAATTATGCTTAAAAAAGTTAATTTAAAATTTAAATATTAACTAAAATTTTATAAAAAATTATTAATTAAATTATGACTCCATAGGTCCTAACTCTTATTATATATATTTTTAGTGATGTAATTGAATATAATATCAAATTTTTTAACCTTCAAATTGAATTCTACAAAAAAAAAAATGTAGCTCAACTGGCATGTATATATAAATTTATATTCAAGGGACCAAACAAGAAGAAGCCATAGACAAAGCATCTTTAAAAGAAAGAGCAGGGGAGGCCGCGTTTAAAAAAACCCGTGTTATGAAGCTGGGAAACGCCATCAAAGCCAAAAAAAAGAAAAACGAAACACGCAGAACATCAAGAATAAAGAACTAGAGAAGAAAGAAGACTTCCCTGAGACGAAGCAGGCGACGAAGATCACACACACATCAGCGATTGCCAAGAAGGGAAAAAAAACCCTAGCAGAGCGAACATCGCAGCTAAAATTTATTTTTATATGTTTTACATGTTTAATTTCAATCTTACTGGGGATCAGATAACTTAAAGCTCGGTTTGAAATATTTTAACTATTGTTTTCTTTAATATCATTCTTATCCGGGTCATTGGTTTCTTTTTTAGAATCTATTTTTTCTAGCAAAAAAAAGTTGTTTTAAAAAAATTTAGTTATTTGCTATAATTGTCAAATTTGTTTTGATTTTTTTATTATAATTCATTTCTTAATTATTATTTGCCTATGATTTAAGCAATGGAGATGTTCAACTCTAACAAAATGATGCACATATGTTATCATGATTTATTCATTATCATTAGCTTTTAGAATATATATTCTTATGATTTATTTAATTATATAATTAGATTTTATTTTCAACAATCTTTACTTTTTTGTAATAATAATTGTAAATTTTATATTTTTAAATTTTCTTATTTGTATGCAACATCAATTTGACCCAAGCTTATTATTCATGTTTTTATGTCATGACCTCTACATTAACTCTTATCACTTACTATGTGGATTGTTATTTTTATACACAATTTTATTAATTATGCATGTTAGTTTATCTAATTACAAAACTTAATTAGCTTGTTAGCTCTTAATTACAAATGTCCAATATCTAAAATATTCACAATACAATTTTCATAGATTGTTTCTTATATGCTTAACTTCATCCATGACTTCGACTTCTATGAATCGTTTTTTATAGATTGCTTCTTAAATAAATGGAGAATTAATAAATAACATGATAAACTGATGGTTAATTTTATAAAACCATAAGTTATGATTTTTTGTATTTCAATTCAACTTCCTTATCATGTTCATTTATATTTCACTTCAATTCAATTCTTTCAATCTAGATAGTGCATAAGAAATTAGAAATGTCAAAGCTCAATAAAAAGTAGAATAAAAATATATTTATCATATTATCATTTAGTTATATATTTTTATATTTTTGTAATGAGCCTTTTTGGTCTCTTATATATATCTTTATTTTTACTTATTTCTCATCATTAAAAAAATTTATTTATTTGTTTTATTTGCTTCTTTTATGGCATGACTACATTAATCTATATTCATTTTAGCTTTGGGTTCACCAATAGCCATCCGATCGACTCAAGCTTAATTTGGGCTAGCATTATGGAGCTAAGGCAATGTTATAATAGGCTTAATTTGGTTTGTAGACCAATGGGTTAGTTAATTGAATCTAATTAATTGAGTTTAGTTCAAAGCTTTGAGTTTCCTTGGACTAACCCAATTAGATTGGGCTGGTCATGGTCAATTTCTAAGGGTCTTAAACTTCAATACTAAACCAATAGTCAAGCTCAAATTAATGAGCTCTTCTCAATGGCTAATTAACTGCATGGGATCGGAGCTTAGTGCATTCAATTAGGTTAAAAGTTCAACCCAAGTTGACCAAGCTCAGATGGGCTATATATAATTGACACTAACAAACTAGGGAATTAGGTCCCTTTGCTAGGTGGAGTCACATAGGACTAAGTCCAGATCAAATAAGCTCATAGGTCAAGCATATTTGACCTCGAGGAGGTGTCGTTACACTAGGTTTGATCCATAAAATATTAAGCAAATTTGGCCTCTTAATTTCATCATATTTTTCAAAACTTAAAAATAAGCTCTAAGTTTTAGTATAATATATCAAGACACACATCCTATTGTAAATTCACATCACAATAGATTCATTAAGTGACATGTGCTTCCTATAAATGAGTTTTTAGTTAGTAAAAAACACAATTAAAAAAAGGAATATTCTTATAATCATACAATATATGTCCCTTAATGAACTTAATTATTTGGCTACGCACATTGTAGGGGTGTCAATTTCGGGTCACGGGTCGAACCTAAAATTGACTCGGCATTATTCCGGTCAACCTGAACCCAAATCATTTTTGAAAACACGTCGATTTTTCGGACACAAACTCGACCCGCTTCGATTTCGGGTCAACCCGACACGTCCTGAATGACCCAGTGCCAACAAAAAAATGCTAGTTTTCGGGTCAAAAAACGAGTCAATCTTGGGTTGTTGGGTCAAAATAGGTTTTCGAGTAAAAAACGGGTCAGTTTTGAGTCAAAGGATCAACCCGAACCTAACCGGATTTTTTAAATGGGTTGAATTCTTGAATCCAAATATGGCCCATTTCGGGTTGGGTTGATTCTAACTCGTCGAGTCGGATTCGAGTCGGATTTTCGGGTCGTGTCAAATATTGACACCCAAACAAATTTGTATCTTGGTTTTTTTTTTTCAAATAAAAACATAAAAAAAAAAAAATACTTATCTTGATAACTATTCACCTATCACATAAATTTAAAAAAGTCAATATTATGCCATGAAAGTCAACATTATTCCAGGCTGCATGTTGTCAGACGATACAAAAATATAAGAAAATCATGCAGTGACGACAATGGGGCTGCTCACCACCCGTTTGCCCGATACCCAATTGAGCCTGCCTTCCAACACATCATCCTTCTGCAACTGGCCCTTCCCCGTCAAACTCAACTCCACTGTGAAGTTTTTCTCCTCGCCAACGTTCGAAAACTGGAGCGTCTCCGGGCTAACCACCACCTTCACACCACTTGGCTCTACCACACTTGCTTTGTAGATAGAGCTCGCCTCACCAACATTCTTCGCCGTTCTCTGCACACTCTTCTTTTCTGCTCCTACCGACCCCATTGACACCTGAATCGACGGGTAGTTCAACTGCTCTGCACCCATCTTTTTCCCACTGCAAGTCACATATTTCTTCACAATAAGTTCGACAAACCCGCTCATGTACCCTTTCAAGCTACAGAGGTAAGGAATATAGTCATCTGTGTTTGTGATATCATAAACAAGTCCTGGATCATTAGCCGCGGTTGGGTTTATGTGTCCCGCACCAACTGCAAAGATGTCAGCGCGATCGCGTGTGTTTGATGCATCATCGATAATTGGCCCTCCGTTGCGGTCTACGATATAAGTTGTAGTCATGATTGCTGACTTGATTGCTGCTGGTGACCAATCAGGGTGTAACTCTTTCAACAGAGCTGCGACACCAGATACATGCGGTGCCGCCATGGAGGTGCCTTTCTCCATGGTGAAGTTTTTCATGCTTTTGGATACATCGTAAGCCAAGCCCTTCCCAACCTCGAAGGGCCACGCTGAAAGTATGTTCACTCCGGGTGCAATGACATCAGGCTTCAAAATGCCACCGTTTAGTAGACTTGGCCCCCTCGATGAGAAGCTGGCGACGGTCGGCGATGGCCGGATTCCATACTCGGTACCCTTAAACGTAATCGTCCCAGTGGCATTTTGGTTGGTCTTGAGATAATTCAAGATTTTAATGGCGTCATTGTAAGAGACGTGGATGGCGGGAATAACATAAGGATCTGCATTTATAGTATACGCATTCCAACGCTGGTTCATGACGACAATGCCAGCACCGCCGGCGGCCTTCACGATCTTGGCCTTCTCAATATTATCATTATGCCCGACCCCGCACAGAACAATTTTCCCAACCACATCAAAGCCCGCCATCGATCCTTTCTGGCACGCCAACGTCTCCTCGGTGTTTTTCACTCCAGGATATACAAACGGGAGGTCCACCGCCGTCGAAGGGTCCGGCTGGTAAGCTGACATGCCCACGAACTTCATGCCATTGTCGAGCCTCAGCACTGCCGTGACACGGCGGTCTATGTTAGCGGCACCCACGTGGAGGATCCAGGGAACGTCGCTGTTGACGCTGCTTTTTGCAGGGCCGTCATTGGCGGCGGAGTTGACGGTAAGGATGCCACGTGTCAGTGCTGCGAAGGATCCCTTGACGATGCTATTTCTGTAATAAGCATCATTATCGCCGCCAATGGATATCTGGATCAAGTCAACGCCGTCCAGGATGGCCTGGTCAAAGCCCTTGATTATGTTGCTGTCACTGCAGGAGCTTGGGGTGCAGACCCTATAGGAGGCTATGTGGGCCCTTGGAGCCATACCGGAGGCGGTGCCGCGGGCTTGGCCAAGGACACTAGCATCTTGGACAGGCGTTCCGGCGGCGATGCCAGCAACGTGGGTCCCATGGCCGATGTCGTCGATGGGGGTTTTCTTGCCTCCACTGAGAAAGACCTCGGCGCCGATGAGTTTGTTGGTGCAGGAGAAGCCGGCAGGCAGGTTGCAACGGCCGCGCCACTTTAGGGGTGGCGCAGGCAGGTCAGGGTCGGCGATAAAGGACGGGTGGTCGGGAGTGATACCGCTGTCGAGGACGCCGATGATAATGCCTTCGCCTCTGTCGGATTGTTGCCAGAGGCTGTTGTATTGGTCGAGGCCGAGGAGGGTGGGCGTGTGGGTGGTGTGTAGGCGGAGGGGTTTGTCGATGTGGGCGTAAAGGAAGCCGGGGATGGACTCCATGAACCTGACTTCGTCTGGAGTGAGGCGGGCGGCGAAGCCGGACATGGCGACGGAATACGTGTAGACCATGCGGGGTTCGCCGGAGTCGAGGGTGGCGTTAGGGAGGAAAGAATGGTACCAGCTTTCACGGTCGATGTGGGAGAGGAGTTCAGTGGGGCCATTCGGGTGCTGGACGTGGACGATATAGACTCTGGTTTGGTTCGTGGAGGTTATGGGGAGCAGGGGAAGCGACAGGGTCATATGTGTCTGGTGTAGGAAGCACAGGAGGAGAATGGGAAGAATAATATCGAAAGTGCTTTTCGCCATTAGGGAGCAGGGGGGAGCTTGGTGACGATTACAACCCTAAGGGAGTGCATAAAATAGATTGAAGAAGGTTGCATGATTGGACTGCAACTGTAGGGATCCTAGATTAACAAGAGAGCAACGGAGATGCTTCGCCGGGGAGATCGCAGCGAGAGGCATCGATTGTGATGCTGGAAGAAGATCCAATGAACCGACTGTTATTAAAATAATATAGAATTCCTTACATGAACCTGATCAGATTGTTAAGGCAATTATTGTAAAAATAAAAAAACCGGAGATCCCAACTGTAGCTACTCTAGGTGGCCTCCAGTCCAAGAGTCACAGTTCTGCTCCTCTTGTCAAGACCAATGACAACAGGTGATGTGGGAAGGGCAATGTAGGTGGCTGCAAACTACAACGTGCATGTAAGGGGTAATAGACCATTGCAGTTATGGATAATAACAAAAGATGTTCCCTTTTTTTTTTCAATGCTATTTATGTAAATAGGAAATATTATATGTTAAATACATAAAATAAAGTTGTGTTGCATAAATGAGAATGCTCAGGTGGATGAGTGGTTTTGATCTTAGAGATAGATACAAAATGAGCATATATGAGTTGCTCCAGTGGCAGCCTTCCGATGAACCGGTTAGAAGAGTAGATTTGTTGGATTTGACTTATGATAAGAAAAATAAATGTAGACCTAAAAAGAGTTAGTTGGGAAATATTATAAATAACCTTTCTTTAAAAAAAATAGAAATAACCTTTTTTATTACATTTAAATAAGAATTTGACACTTAATATGACACAACGGAGAATAAAATTTTATGTAGCCAACCCCAACCCAAGTATTGGGATAAAGATTTGATGTTATTATTATTGTATTTGCAATGGCCAACTTTTGCAGCTGGTTGCAAAAAAATATATTGTAAATGGAAATTTGTGATTATATTTTTGTCGCAAATATGCCTAATGTCTTCATAATACAATTAGTTGAAATAAAATTATTATGGATTGCTTAAGCCATCACAAATGATGTAACGGATTTTTTTTATATATACCTCACTTATCTTAAATTTGATTTTGAGTCGTGGTTGTAGTAGCATGAAAGAGGTTTGTTTGTAATAATGTATTGTATTTTTATTAATAAAGGCATAATCGATTGCTTTAATGGCCTAAATTGCACACGCACAAACGTTAGAGTAGTGTTTACAATGCAATTGCACTTTATATGAGGGCCTCCATTATATAATAATAATTATTACAATTTTATTATGTATGTGTAATGCTTATTATTATTATTGACTTTTTTTTTATGCATGTGTGAACTCCTCACAAATTTTTAACTTCTCATAAGCATAGATTTTCTCCTCACATCACAACTCTAATAACATGTGAAACCCTTAATTAATAATTTAAATATATATGAAATAAGTGATGGTTAAGAACTCTTTTATATGCAAACGTACAAGATGCCCTACATTCATTTTTCATGAAGCCCCTTCTGTCTTCTGATGTTATTATTACAATCATTTGATTTGAGTTGTAGAACATATGTGAAGATCAATAATATTTCTTCATTAAAGTGAGTAGATCATGGGATAAATGTCAATGAAATTTGTGAGTTGATAGAAATCCTTTGTTTTAGTATTACCAACCTTTTGAATCATAACATTATTTAGGATTCATATAGTATATGAAAATTTCCAAATGAAACTGCCTATAATAGCTTTTGGACCATACAACTAATCGTTGATGCTCAGTAATTGTCATAGTGACTTAAATTTTTTATTTGATTGGCTTGCACAACTTGTCAATGTTCAATTGATGATGGGCAACATTAATGTTGACTTATGGTACTATTGCAATCATGGATGAAGTGAATACATCATTATTCAATTAAAGTCAATGAGATGAATTTGTTGCGCGCTCTGAATTGAAAGAATCATATGTGAATAAGATTCAACTTAGATCATCACTTACGATTCCAATATTGAGGAAACTTATCTCTAAACCTTGAGTTGGAGTAATTCTGCTTGAATGAAACCTGCCACCTTTAAGTAACATATCCATGATTGAACCATGCCTCCAAGAAAAGTAAGATTTCAACCTTATACATGAAACTTCATTTGACATATTACATCAAAATGACATCTTTGAAATTATTCAAGATATAACAACATAATATGATATTATGAATGATTAGGGCATTTAATATGATAAAATAATCCATTATAATATATTAAAGATCACCCTCCCTTAAGTGATAAATAACTTAATATGATATTTTGTTTTATAATACTCACTAGAGAAGTCATAGAGGGGGCTGATTTTAGGTTATTATGTAGAAGGATTAAGATTTATTCGATTAAAAATATGTTTAAAAGTAGTGTTCATCTAACTCACTACATTATTAAGGATATTGCTAATTTGATAGTTGAAAATCAAAATAGTGATGATGATAGCATTATCACAAGGCTTGCTCATATCGAACTTATCAAATTTCAAAGATGATGATCAATAATTTTGTTAAATGGTGAAGTTAAGGTCGTAGGAGCCGTACCCAACTTGAGTTGCTTGAGGCTAGGCTACCTAAAGGCTTTAGACACTCCTCCAAGGATCATTGTGGTGAGTCTTGTTATATTATAATTGACAATATTTGGAGAGGTCCCTTGTTGCTCTCAATAATCAATGCCTTGTGTGGGCATCTTCTTAGGTCAATAAGGATGAGTTCTTTAAACTTCCCGAAGTGAATCAATTATTTTATAAGGCTTTCAAAGTAGTGGAAATCCTTTATGCTGTGAGTTGTGACCATCAACTTCTTAAAAAAAACATAAAATTTGGATGGGTAATTAAAATATGGAGTAGTGTATATTAGAGGTCGCAATGGAAGTATCTATCATGGATGTCATATGTTATTACCACTAACAATACTCAGAGAGAGCAATTTATGAGCAAATATTTAAATTAGGTGTCATATATGCTTGATGGAAATAAAAAAATTCTCAGCCATGGGGAAAATGAGGAGCAATTTATGAGAAGCCCTTGAAAATATTTTAGATTATTTTCACCAAATGATACTCCATATTGCGTTAGTTGTGTAGAAGTTATGTCGTGATGAGGCCACTTGTATGGAGACCTATTATAGTCATTAATACGATCCATATTTTATTCAATATATTTTATGCTCATTGCATTAAATATGATGCTCATTGCATTAAATATGATATTGGTCCAAAATTATTTGTGAATAAAATACCAATACCTATCACATAAATGAATCAAATTCAAAGTGTGATAAGAATAAAGAGAAGCTAATTCTTAACAAGTGCTTTGATAACCAATCTATATGGAACCTAATCGAACCCTTGAAGAAAGAAGGGTGAGTCAAAATAACTTTAGAAAAACAAAGCATTTGTGTATGACTTGCGCCTAATCATTGATTTCTTATTTATGTATAAAGACAAGGTCATCACTTTACAATTGAAAACATTATGACAATTATAAAGAAAATAGTTAGGTGGAACTCGCTACTGTACAACATGCTAGTTAGGCATGAAGCCAGCTTCCAGTCAAGGGGATTACAAACAAGCTCTCTCACAAGAAACTTTTCTTTATTGGCGAGCATTTGGGCAAGTTTTTCAAGTAGGCATCTCTTTATGTGTGGGCGATTTTACAGACCCCTTGGTCTAGTTCAATGGACTTGTATGACGAGTCTAGCCATAACTAATTGAATTAGCTTGTTCAATTTATAATTTTACATTATTTTAAATTTTAGATGGCTCAAAATTTAGCCAGTTTTGTATAACATAAGATTAAAGTAAATTTAAATGATCAACTTCTTGAACATACTTGAAGGATTCATAATTATTTTATTAATTATTTGATAATAATTCATGATGACTTAATTAATTTAACTCCAATGAATAAAGTTCTACAATTATATCAACCCAAATTAAATAAATTATATTTAAATAATATCTGTATCCGAATTTCCTAGTGCAACTAAAGATGGCTTGAGCGCTATCACCCGTCACTTCGGGGGTTTCTCCCTGTCCGATGCATGGAGTCCGCGGCTGCGAGGGGCTCCCACGTCGGCTTTTCGCCTTCTATCCTGTCTCACTACACTGTTCCTCCAAAGAGCTTTTCTGCCGGACCTTCTGGCTTCTTGTGTCGTCGTCGTCACAGATCGCCTCTTCCTCTACTGCGTGCTGTCTATACCCTCGATTCACACAACGGTGATGAACCCGTGGACGTGATAGGGATTGGGAGCAGGAAGGACTCAATCATTGATTTCTGCTTGGCTTCCCCCGCTGTCTCTGCTTCTCGCTTTAGATTCTGGTAATCCAACCGGCAAAACTTTTATTTGTAACTTAGAAGAGGTGTTTTTTGAGCAGATGGAAATTATGCATCACGCCATCTCAAAATGTCAAATGTTTACAGTTAATTTTTTGCTGTAATTTTCGTTCCTTCATTTATATGTAGGATTTCTACAAACTATACCTTGTGTAAATCACATGTTTTTATCTATTCACGTTTTTAAATGTTCTACATTTCTGTTGTTGACACTGTATTTCTTTTAGGACAATTTATTCGAGAGATCAAAAGAAGGTCCAATTACTGGAAAGGTGCCATAGTAAAGGTTTTACCATCCATCCTTCTTATTTTGAAATTTTCTTGATGTAAGTTTTTATTTAGCTTATAAGAAGAAATGATTTGAGCTAAGTGGACTTGATCAATTTTGGATTTTTTTGTGCAGTAACTTTTCTCTTCATTCTCAGTTCTAATTTTATGTATGATTTTAATGAATTGTTATCTAACTGTAGAGGAAGATATGCAATAAAGAGGCTTGCCATTTATAGGAAGGGATAATTCAAAGCAAGTCTACTAAAGCCTGAAATCTGAATATATCCAATTTTCACATAAGTTTATACAGTAGGTTTCCACATTACTAGACATTTTTAGCATTTATGTCCGTTGCGGTGGACCTATTAGAGTGACAAGATTGGCAAGGAATAAGAGAGTGCTTGGACACTACTGAACTGAAGTTATGGAGTTTGAGCGTGTTTAGTGAAGAATGCTTTTTGAGGGCTTATTTGTTGATTACATGGATTACACCATCTTCAGATGCTTGTGTTTAAGTTTAACTTCATAAATTTGTGTTTCTTCTATTCTTTTACATTCTAGTATTTCCATTTTGGTTAACGACCAAATATATCCTAAAACTAATATTTTGCATTAACCTTCAATTTGGTCTAGTTTTTTGGTCTAAGTAGGCTTCAGGTGTTGATGGTTTCTGAAGTTTTGCTTTCAGAATTTAAATGCTAGAGAATGCCTTGGGGATACTTTTGCAATGAAATACACACATAAATGCTTATACATGAGCATTTTTTTGTTAAGGTCCTTCTCCTTATGGGCCTAGTTGTAAAAATATCTGAATGTCTGGAATACTTTAAGGAGCTGTTTGGTTGCCTGAAAAGAAAATGCAGTGTAAAGTAAATACAATGTAAAGTAAATGTAGTATATTCTGAATACTTTGAGACTGTTTGGTTGTCTGCAAAATAAACGCAGGAGAATTGTTTCCCTTGTTTGATTAGGTAGATCTAGAATAAAGTAAAAGTATTTTTTTTGTCATAATTAATTTTGGATTATGTTCCTTCTATAACCACTGCTAAAAAACTATTAAAAGGGAAAATATTGAGTCAGGATATCATGACAAAAAAATTTGAGAAATGTGGATTGCCAAAGCACAATTTTTTATGTAGACGGAATTCCATCTCAAAAACTTTGATAAACTATCAAGAAATTCATCAACTACACCAGCTTACATGCGTAAAGGCGTAAAAAATAAGAGGAAGAATGGGAAAAAGTGAATGCAATACAATTACCGGAAGATAAAAAAATGAGTAATTTACTTATGTAATCTTGATTAAGCTTAGATGAAAATCGGAATGATAGCTACGCCCAGAATGTCAAAGAAAATCTGAAACCAAAAACATCTTCAATTTCTCAAAAAAAATTGAGATACTAAAAATTCCGAAGAACTAAAGAGGATAACAAATAAGTAGGAATTCAGAAGCAATTATGTAAAAAATGACCAACAAAGCCGAAAGGGAGAATAAGTGCCTCCAACTCAGCAGTAGCAGAGAACAAAAGACACCAAAATATACACATCGGCGCCGCATGAACAGATGCAGGGCATGCAAAATCCACGGGAAAGATAAATTTCTCTTTCATTAAACAGGAACAAAAATAGCAGAGACACGACAACAGATATCCAATATGCTAATCAAATAATTAGTAAACGCATACGTGCAGTCGCACTTGGAATCGTCGGCAGTTGGTTCGAGATCCCGAAAGCTGCGAAGCTGAGGCTAGGGTTCTTATGAGGCTGTCGCAGCAGCTGTGACGAGAACGAAAGAGAAGCCAACAAAAGCAAAAGCAAATGACAAGCGACTCGTTGGAAGCTTTGCCCCACGTGAACCAACGAGAGGTTTTGTAATCCGCTCAATTTGAGCAGGTTTTGAAGTCACGCGAACGACCCGTCACAATACACCGCTGATGCTTCGGAGGAATTACTTACGTTCCGCTCAAAACCAACCAAACGACCTAATTTACGAAATGCACGTAAGTTAATTACTTTACTCTTCTAATTCTGCATACCAAACAGCCCCTAAATGAGACTTTATTTTGATTAATGGACGCATTATGCCAATGTTTTGGAGGAGATACAATAGTTTTATTCATATGTGCTTCCAAGACTAAATAGAGCAATTTATTAGCAATAAATTTAATGAACCTTTATTTTCTTAATTTAAAGAAATATGCAGTGATTTTGGATGAAAGTTCAAAAGTTTTGTGAATTTTTTGTTTTGTTTTTGGAAGTAATTTTTGACATTATAAAGGGAGAAAAAGATACTTTGTGTAGCCACTTGAGAATAAAAGGTCTTAGTCGGTGACTTCCTTTTTTGAGATTTGGAGAAGCTAGAGGTCAAGACAATATCAGATAATACATATCTAGATTTGTTAGCTCAGATGATTATTCAGCTACTTTGAAGGAAATAATTCATGAAGCTCAGAAGTCAGATACAAAGTATCTGCAATTAATTGATTTGATCAAACTGGTAAGAAAATTGAAATGCGAGTATCTGATTATGGTGTCATTTCTTGCAAGAATAGATTTTAGGTTTCTTTTATTGGTAGATTGAGTGCTGAGATTTTACATGAGGCATATTATTCAAGCTACACTATTCATCCATGAAACAATAAGATATATAGAGATTTGAAAAGTATGTTCTAGTGGCTTGGATTGAAGAATGATATAACACAGTTTGTATCAAAGTGTGAGGCTTGTTAGTTAGTGAAGACAGAGAATCAACAACTGGTTGTTTTCTGTAGTAGTTTCCTATTCCAGAGTGGAAATTGGAAGATGTGCTGATGGATTTTTCTATGGGTTTTATTAGATCAAGACAAGGCCAAGATGCTATTTGGGTTATTGTTGATCGACTGACGAAGTCTATGCATTTCATTCTGATCCAATAGACGGATCCGGTAGATAGGTTAGCACATATATATGCTAGAGTTATTATTAGATTGCATGGTGTGCCCAAGGTCGTGATGATCGATTTTTCTCCAGGTTATAAAGAGGTATTCAATAGGGACTGTGTACGAAATTGTATTTCGGTATAACTTTTCTTTTATAGATAGACAAATATTTTGGACTATTCAGGTACTGGAGGATCTTCTAAGACTGTGTTCGGGATGTTGGAGGTAGTTGGGAGGAACATATTTTCCTGACAGAGTTTGCTTATAATAATAATTATCAGTCCAGTATAAGTATGAATTCTTATAAAGCTCTGTACTTAGGAAGTGCATGACCCCTTTATATTTGACAGAGGTGGGTGATAGACTGGTGATATGATCTACTTTTATGGACAACACTACAATAAAGATCAATCTGATCAGAGAAAGGTTGAGATATGCACATGATAGGTAGAATAAATATTATGATTAGGAGCACAGGCTGGTTGAATTTTAGGTTGACAATTTTGAAATGAATATATTAGAGGTATAATGGGAGCAACATCTATTTAAGGGTAGTAGAAAGTAGACTATGGCTATTTGGGCATGTACAAAAAGGAGAAGAGGCTGCACTAATTAGACATGTTGATAAAATTAATATAAAATGATTATGAAGAAGAAGATTTAGGCTGTAAATAAAAAGATATGTGCAAAGATATGTTTAACACTTTAGGCAACACTTAACAAGGATGAATAGATAATGAAGATTAAAAAAGGCAACCCTAAATTATTAGGATGACTAATGATGATGAACTAATCAGTATTTAAACCAACAAATAAACCATATTAGTTAGAAACTGAGCTGGTTCAGACCCAAAGAAAAAAAATCTAACTCTAATAGATTAATTTCAATCTTACAAGGCCCACTAGTTTTTGAGCTAGGAAAAAAAATATGTAGAGGCAAATTACTAGTTTAGTCTTCATACAATTCACTTAACCCAGACCGAGCCATCCTACCTTTTTCCTAGTTAATCAGAATGAAATTGATTTGTTGAACCAACATATTTTGATCTATTTTGAACAAAAATCTACTTAATTTTGCCAAGCCTACTTAGTTTAGTACCCATTGATGGCATTCAAAATTGTGAATTCAAACTAATTAGTCTTATTTGGTTGAGCCAAAATTGGAGTTCTGCTAACTTTGTTTGGTTTTAGTTAAACTATTGGAGTTAGAACTTTTAATTTTATTCAATTAAAAACAAATTGAAACTGTCTCAAATTTGAATTATGTTATTTTTGCTTGATTGATTCCTTTAAGCACTGGCTAAACTTCATTGTCCTTGATAAATTTGAATTGAATGATTAGTTAAACTAAAACATAATCTATCAAGCATAATTTGGTCATGCTTTACTAGAAATGAACTTTTTTATTGTGAAAATTTTGTTATTAGTCAATAAAAAGCATATAACTGAATCAATTGTAGAAAATTGATGGATGAAATAGCTAAAAATAAAATACTCCATCAAGGTCAATTGTGTAGCCGATTGATCATGATACATATATGGAGGTCAACACTTATATGCAAACTCAATGTTAATTGTTAAGAAAGTAATTTGGATGTCCATGATCTTCAGTGAAACATGTCATCATCAGATGCCATTTAATTTCAGTGATGCTTAAAACATCACTCTTAGTAAGTAGAATGTCATCAACATATATAATAAGAATCACAATGTTGGTAGAATAATGTCGAATAAAGATAAATTGATGAATAATATACTTTTTTGTCCAACATTGACAAGAACCTTGCAAAGTTTGTCAAATTAGGCATGAGGATTTTGTTTCAGGCCATATAGCTCTCGAAAATTTATTTTTTATTTTTTGTTCTTCCCTTTAAACAACATACTATGGAGGTTGCTCCATATAAACAACTTGCAAGATCCCTATTGGGAAAAATATTATTCGCTACCACGTGGAATATAAGCCAACCTTGATAATGGAAATAGAGAGAAGAAGATGAACCAAATTTAGCTGTGCTGTTGGGGAATTATTCCATATTGTGGACCTGTCCACATAATATGATCTTTTAGTAATCCGCTTCAAGTAGTAGCTTGATAAGAACCTAAAATTGGTTGACTCACATATTTTAATTAAGGGTTATGTAGGTATATTTCTTTATTAGCATAAGAATTATACTTTAACATATTTAAATATTATTTCAGACTTATTTTTATTGCATACTTTTTTTCTTAAATAAAAGTTGACTTACACAAAATCTTCTGGCCATATAATTTGCTCTCAAAATTATACTATTTACATAAAATATTTATTTATTTTTAGAAATTCACCAATTTAAAAACAATTTAGTTTCATGAATTAGGAGTTCGGAATGTAGAAGCCATCAAAATTTCATCATCGTGTCACTAAGCTCCAATGACATCATTCTGCCCCCATTTTGACTACTGAAAATCAATAAACCCTATGAAATCTGAAGATACAATAAAGGGATCTCCATTAAATTAATTAATTTGACTATTCAGGAAATATACAGCGTTTGAAAGCACAAAAGTAACTTCCAAGGCACAATCATGATAGTTTGGACCTTCGGTTATGGTGATAGGATGGGAATAAGGAAAATTGATACATTTCAATCAGATGTGCTCGATCATTATGGACGCTAATTCAAGCACAACTTTTGCAAAATACTTACTAGTTTTTCCTGATTGTTTTTGCGTCTTGTTATTTCGATAAACTTCTAATCCATGCCTTTGTGTGTCTGTTTCAGATGTGTTCATCAGAAATGTTGAATTTCCTCTGGCACCGCATTCATTCCTGCCAGTCACCATTCTTGTTAGTACATTTATTTATTCTTGATTATCTTTTCTTTATAGCTGGGAAGGAAGATTTGACTTGCTATGTTTATGGTAATATATGAATGTTCTTTTGCATGGGCTCTCGTTCAATGTTCAGTTATGCAATTTTACTTCTGTGGTAACATAAGGTGAAGCAAAATACTCTCCAGATATATGTACTGCAAGATGTTGCTTGTTATCCAACATTTATATTTTCTTATAGATCTCTTCAAAAATTTAATTTGGATTCGTAGTTTAAGTCCATTACAATTTTGTCATCATTTAGGGTTTAGGGCAGTGGCGGAGGGAAGGGGGGGCCAAGGGAGGCACGTGCCCCCCCTAAAAAAAAAAAATTCAATTGTGGCTTCAACCTATCATCACCTAAAGCAGAACAAGGAAGAGCAAAGTTTGTACATTTTATTTCACCAAAAAAAAAAAAAAAAAGCTTGTACATTTTTATAGGTGAGAAATTGATTATTTTCTCTTATATGCATACTCGATTTAAGAGAAAGAAATAATTGGATTAATTTATTTTTCTTAATCAAGACTAAGATATTGATATATTATCAAAAAATTATGTCGATCGAGCACGAATCTCGAGAAAAAAATCAGTCAGACGCTTCAAAAATTAAATCGGAGACCATTTGAACTCCGATTTCAGCAAACTTATAGTCGAACTGAACGTCTCAAAATACGAACCCAACAACACCAAATTCGACTCAATTTGAGCCCAAATGAGTCCAAATCAAGGATCTGAATCACATTTGGAAGGTTCAAAACATAATTGGGATGATCAAACAGTTTCCAAAATTTATTTATTTATAGTCGAATTGAGCGGCTGGACGAGACGAATACAACGAGCTAAAGATCGTTGATTTCTGATATCATTAAGCTATATTTTTATTCAAATTTATGCTATGCAATCATTACATTTCCCTTTTTTCCTATATTATATTATATATATATATAAGTTTTAGTGAAAATCTTCAACTTTTATTTGAAACTTTATTTTAAAGAATCAGGGATAAATTTTAGCTGAAATTAAAACTCACTTAAATTAGCTGAAATAAAAATATTTTAAAGAATGTTGAGTAAAACTCATTTAAATATCTTTCGCTCCTCTCTTGGCTCCAAAAGGAGACCCCCCGTAATGAGACCGCAAACAAAATTATTTTAATTTAGGCCCCCCCCCTGAATAAAATTTCTGGCTCCGCCACTGGTTTAGGGTATAGTAAAACGATTATAGATATAGTAAAATGCAGATTGATTATTTTTTTATAAGAAAATTAGATTATTTAGATTGCAAAAATTGTAAAGTATTCCGAGTGAAAATTTATGTGCCAAACATTGATTATTAGTTTTGGACTTTAAGATAAAGAGACAAAAAATAAAAAATAAAGTAAAATGATATTTTAGGATTAGATGCGAGCATTTAAAGAATATTAACAAAAGTATTTTTGAGAGTAAGATTTTATATCTTAAGATTTTGTCTGTGTATGAGGATGCTAATGTTATGTGGAAAAATATGACTAGTTATATTAAGAATATTGCAAAAGATGTGTTTGGAGTTTTGAAGGGAAAAACTCCTAATATTAAAAATAGTTGGCTGTGGAATCCAAGTGTGCAATAAAAGATAAAAAATAGAATATTTGTTATTAAAAAAAAGATTTGTTATAAAAATTGGTTTGGATGTAAAAATTCTGATAATTGGGAAAGCTATAAAGAGGCTTGTAAGGAATCTAAGAAAGCTATTTGCGATGCAAAGAACTTAGCTTTTAATGATTCATATAATATATTAGATATTAAGGAGGGAAAAAAATAAAGAAATAGGAGTAATAAGGATTTATATCAAGTGAAGTGTATTAAGGATGAAGATCAAAAAGTACTTTTCTTAGAAGATGATATTCAACAGGTGGATGAGATATTTTGCTAAACTTTTTAATTAAGAATGTGAAAATACGATTGACTTTAGAGACTTTAGCATCCTAAATGAAAAAAAGATTTTTATTTTTATCGACATATTAGTAAAACCAAAGTTAGAGAGGCTTTAAAGAAAATAAAGTGTTGAAAAGTTGTTGGACCTGATGATATTCTAATAGAGATGTGGAAATGCTTAGGAGATGAATGAATTTCTTGGCTTACTAAACTTTTAAATACTTTTTTAAAGACTAAAAAGAAGCCAGATGAGTGGAGAATGAGTGTGTTAATTTCTATTTTTAAGAATAAAGGTTAAAGCCTTAGATATGAAAACTTGATAGCAGGAAAACAAAAAAAAGACTCATTTAGATATTTTTTATTGAAGCTTGGTGAAAACATGAAAGTGATTGTAGATTTGTTCTAATTCCTGCCTTGTCTGGTAAATAGAATTTAAAATTTAATTAAAGTATCAGGTGATATCTTTTGACCGATAAAGTTGGATAGCTCTTACATTATCTTTAGCCTTTAGGATCCTACTAGGCATCCTAGGTCTAAGATGATCTTTCATTGTTTTTCCAACATAGATAATGTGATCATTTTGTGATGACAATGCTATGGGGCTATGATGTACAAATTTGTGTGTGATAATTACATTTATTTAATTCAGGATGACCCTTAAAACTTTCAAAGAAATTAAGCTAAAAAAATTTACAAGATGAACAATATGTTGGGATGCATTCAAATGCAACTTTCTATGAAAATCTAGTAGTGAAGGAGCCAGTTTGCTCCCTTTTTTTATTAAGAATTATATAGAGTGGATTGGTTGAAATAAAATAAGTGAATTGGAGGAAACAGATCCAAATTGGAGTGATAAGAGATTCTTCAGAAGAGTCAAATTGGGGTGACCGTTTTAGCATATGTATAAGACCTTCAAGAGAAATATCTGGTGTAGTCTGCTTTCAAAGATTGTTTATTAATAAGATGATGAGCATCAATGTGGCCAACAAAATGTTCACAAACTAAATGCAAAGTAGACATAAATTTGCAGATAACCGTGAGGTTGGGGCGACCCAATGAGAAATTGCCAACAATAGAAAAATAGAGAGGCCTAGTAAGATCTGAGTTCTCCTCGGCAGTATAGATGGGAGAATGTTTGCTTTGATATATGAATGGATGCTTACAGGGAGCCTGATGAAAAAAGAAAAAAGGAAGAGGTTGCTTGTTGAAGAGGAATTAAATCTTGAATCATTTAACTCATTGACAACAATGACGAATGAGGAGGGTGGGTGATGCGGGCAAAAAATATAGGGGTGCCCTATGCTCTTCGCCCACAAATAGGAATACACACAGACGACACGAAACAAGACGACTTACGTCGAAATTAGGATGAGATGGACGAGCAAACTCTTACATTTCAAATCTAAGACAAACTTAGAAATAAAATGATGAGGACATCGAAGATCAACGGCTACGATCGTGTCTATTTATTTTCATGTATTTTATTTGTTATTTGTATTTTTTCCATTTATACCCTCACTTGAGGGCTTTGTCTTATGTTTACCCTATGGGCAATTATGTCTTTTTCTTTTCTCATGTATTTGGCTATTTAAGCCCACCCCTTCCTCTTGGAAAGGGGATGAATATTTTGAATGAAAATCTAGTTTTGTTTTTTTTCTTGGTCTTCTTGCATGAGAGCTTGAAGAAAGAGAGAGAGAGCTCAAGGGGAGCAAACCGAAAGGCCCACCAATCGTTGGAAGAGTCCTCGATTCGTGGTTAGATTCTTTTATCTTCTCACTCGTGTTCATATCCCTCTCCCTCCCCCACCACCATACGAAAATCCCATTCCAAATCCTACTTGCCGCCGCCCCTTGGAGGTTCACCGCCGGCCACACCCACGACCCCGGCCTACCACCTCGCCGGCGACTTCCCCTCACCCTTCCACCCTATCTCAACGCCATATTCAAATTTAAAATTTGAATTTCGAATTTCAAAATCTTTCCTAATTTGGAATTCCAAATTTGGAAAGTTCTTCACGACAAATCCCCATTTCAATTTAATGTAAATTGGAATCTTGAATTAATCACCACGTCATCACACCAAATTGGAAACCTCTCTCCTCATCATGCTCCCTCTCCTCCTCTCATGATGCCGCCGGCCACATGCTTGGGTGGAGCCCATTAATGCTCCATTAAGGCATTGATTTCTATTGAATTTGGCATTAACTCTAAATAATTTTCCCTCCTAATTCACTTAAAACTGAAATCTAATTTCAGTTTTAAATTTTCAAACCCCTCTCTCTCTCTCTATTGACCGCCGGCCCACCCTCTTGATGACCCCCATTAATGGTTCATTAAGCCCCTTGATTACACCTGATATTTGAAATTATATTCAAATATTTCCCTCCAAATTTACTAAGTCTGAAATTAATTTTAGATTTGAGTAAACCTCTTGCCACCTCACCTAACCTAATTCCACCCCCTCATTGCACCCGCCCCCTCTCTCTCCACCTTGGCCGACCACTCCCCTTTCCCTACCTTGGTGATTTTCGGAGGCTCACAACACTGGAAATCAAGAGGAGAAGACGACGCCCTTCACCCACGCCAAGCATGCATGGCGGATCCTGAGATCGAGGAACATCTTCCACCAAGCCGTTGGCTTATCATCGGACAACCTCCATCCTCCCTAACTCCGACTACTTTCCTGTGGGCAAAGGCTTCCGGCATCTTCTTCCTAGTGGTGATTTCAATTCTAGTGTGCAAGATTTTTCTCGCCAAGCTTAGTGTAGTCGAGTGAAATCCCCAAGGTGAAACGTCTCATTATTAAGTCGTGGATTGTTGTTTAATAACTATTTGCATTGCTCTTATTTTTGTTTACCTACAAGGACTAGTTAATCTACTTGCAATCATTCGCCTAAGCAAGTTAACAACTAAGAACTTTTTTTAATGATTTTACTTGTTATCTCAATAAGCTCTTAATCGTAATTCCATTGTCAATCACTTTTAATTCTCTTAAAGAAGCTCCTTCGCATGTTCGTTCTACATCATCTTGGTATCAGAGCATGGTAGGCATGCATGACATGTTAGAAAAACATCCTAGGGTTTAAACGTTCATTATAGCTTTAAATTTGCATGCATATCATTGCGTAGTTTCAATTTACTTGCTGTTTTAGCTGCTGTCCATGCATTTTCTGCACGCTTTCATGAGCATTTAAGTCACCCTAGCTAGTGTCTTTTTGCTGCCATTGACCTTGTAGCATTTCTATGTGCATAGGACAACTCCACCTTGAGGTTTTGCTGCTGTCCTTACTGTTCCAGCAGCTTTTAGACATCCTATAGTGAACTTTAAGTTAATGTTTGGGTGCTGTCTACACCTTAGAACCCTTCCTAAACACTTAGACAACTTGGCCCATTACTTAACTTGCTGTCCACTAATTTTCTGCACTTCGTATGGCCTTTAGAGTGAACTCTAGGTAGTTAAGTTGCTGTCCACTTCATTCCTGCACACATCTAGTAAACTGTAGGCTAGTTTCTTAAGCGTTTAGGTGCTGCCCTCAACCTAGTAACCTCCCTAAGTGCCTAGGCTACTTAACCCACTAGCTTAGCTTGCTGGCCAAACTTTTTCTTCACCCTGTAGTGAATCTAAGTGAGCCTAACCTAGTGTCTAATTGCTGTCCCTTACACCCCTTCCTCATTAAGCGTCACTTAACACTTTTAAATGGACTCGATAGGTTTTCAGAAGAGGTTAGACGACCTAGTTAGTCTTGTAGGCTCTCTAACTAAAACCACTAAGGAGAAACCCGTTGACTATACCCACTCTAACTACATGCCCCACTCAGCTTATCACCCGAGACCTAAGCCTTGGTCTCCTCGACCTCACTTAGAATCACCTGATCGTCTGCCTACCTTTGATGGATCTTTGGATGGTTACCCTTTTAGGGATTGGGTAAGACAACTAGAGGATTACTTTGAATCATGTCATATCCTTGAATCCCACCAGCTTAACATAGCTAAATATCACCTCAAAGGTCAAGCTCTTCAATTTTGGGTAAGATTGGAAGATCGTCGAGAGTCGAGCGGTGAGTACCTTACTTGGAAGGACATGAGGAGAGAACTAAACTTAAAATATAGGCCCTCTACCTATGGACAACCTGCTGACTCTAAGTTTAGGCTCCCCCCTGCCCATCAAACCATTGGATATTACACTCTCAATACCCCTACCCCTAGTGGCCATCATTTAGAGTACCACCCTTACAAAACAAATCATGGACCTTACTGTGGTCGAGACCACCCACCCATTAGTAACATCCGGGTCGCTGCCCCACCCTATAGGTCTTCACCTAACCTTGATGGCCGACCCTCTACTGGGCCTTCTGTTAGACCAATCTCTTATGACTCTCCTCTTAGACCTACTTCTAGCCATCCCAGTCAATCTTCAGCCTCCCTAGGCCTTGACCCTGCAAGTTTGATTATAATAAAGGAAGACATTAAGACAATGAGGTCTCCTGAACTTGAGACTGAGTGCATCCATTTTGTGGATGCTAGTGATATCACTAATGACGAAGAATTCTTTGAGGATGAGATTGAAGTGGTTGAGTTAGACCCCCTGCCTGACTTAAACCCTGATTTAGGAGGTCTAGAACCTTTTAACCTTGAGACCTTAGACCCTCTTGAGTCTAATCTCATTAACGATATTCCTGTGGATAAGGCCTGTCTGGACGATACTAATTTAATCCCGAACGAAACTGATCTGACATTGAACACAATGGAATTAAAATCGGAAGATTCTAATTTAATTACTGTGACGAATTCGGATAATTCTAATTTAATTCTGATTAATTCTGATGGTGACTTAGCTAAACTAGTGATGGATGTAAGTCAATCGAATTTGTCAACTGATTCAAGTGAAACAGAATCTACGGATCTTGGGGTTAAAATTAGACCTGATTCTACTTCGGAAGACAGTATCTTGAGTCTAAAAATCTTTGGGCCAAATTTGAATAATGAGCCCTCTTTTGTCTCATTAGAGTCTAACTTTGAGGCTGCTCCTTTGGAGTTATATTTGATCAAGTGTGTCATTCTGGATTTCTCCTGTACTGTTGTACCCACAGATGTCCTAGGAACTTTTCCCCATCTCATAAGTCCCATACCGGCTGACGGATCTTTGGACTACCCCCTTATGGATGTAAGTCGGGACCAATCATCTTATTTTATTCCTAATTCCTACATTTTGCCCGTTATAGCCTCATCCTATCCTTATCAGGACCACTTCTATCCTAGTTGGATGAATTTGATCGATTATACTTCTACCCCTAGGAGACTAACCTCGACCCTAGTTGAAACTTTATATGGAGGTGCCTTAGTAGCTAAGAACGTTTTCATTGCTCCCCCTACACCAGTCCCCTTAGACTGAACACTTTAGACCCCTTTTTGTGTGACTCATCCTCTTTTCTAGCTATGTGTTCGTGTGAGTTAGTATGTTGTGTGTGTGTTTGTAGTATGTTGTCTTCCAAGTTATTTCTGTTTAAAACTTTAGTGTGAGCCTTGATTTTGTCATTTGTCATGCATATCGGTTCTTTTACATTTGCATCTCATCTCCTGGAGCTTTATAAAGAAATTAAAAGAAGAATTGAACAATGTAACTCCAATTATAAGCTTATTTCAGATCACAAGAAAAGATTTAAAGAATTTGAGGTTAGAAACTTTGTGATGGTACGGATCGCTCCGTGAAGAAGTTGCATGCTAGAGGCGCTGGACCTTTTTAAGGTAATTTCAAAGATAAATAGTAATTCTTATGTGTTGGACCTGCCTTAAGGTTTTAACATCAATCCTACATTTAATATAGAAGATCTAGTAGCCTTTGAGGGACCCAAGTTGAATCCTAACAATCCACTTCACACTGAGCCTCTTGAAACCCCACCTAGTGAGAACCCCAGCCTTCCTCCACTACCCAAATTACCTTACTTACCTAATACAGAGAAAATCGAAGCAATACTAGATGATGAGATCTTTCCACAAAAGAAGGGGGGCGCCGCAGGTACCTAGTTCATTGGAAAGGACTGCCAGAGGCTGAGGATACATGGATCGATCGAGAGGAGTTACAGAGATTAGATCCAGATCTTTTAGAGATGTACGAGAGCTCCAGAGATTTTCACTCGACGGGGTCGAGTTTTCTCCCACCTGGGGAGAATGATGAGGACATCGAAGATCAACGGCTACGATCGTGTCTATTTATTTTCATGTATTTTATTTGTTATTTGTATTTTTTCCATTTATACCCTCACTTGAGGGCTTTGTCTTATGTTTACCCTATGGGCAATTATGTCTTTTTCTTTTCTCATGTATTTGGCTATTTAAGCCCACCCCTTCCTCTTGGAAAGGGGATGAATATTTTGAATGAAAATCTAGTTTTGTTTTTTTTCTTGGTCTTCTTGCATGAGAGCTTGAAGAAAGAGAGAGAGAGCTCAAGGGGAGCAAACCGAAAGGCCCACCAATCGTTGGAAGAGTCCTCGATTCGTGGTTAGATTCTTTTATCTTCTCACTCGTGTTCATATCCCTCTCCCTCCCCCACCACCATACGAAAATCCCATTCCAAATCCTACTTGCCGCCGCCCCTTGGAGGTTCACCGCCGGCCACACCCACGACCCCGGCCTACCACCTCGCCGGCGACTTCCCCTCACCCTTCCACCCTATCTCAACGCCATATTCAAATTTAAAATTTGAATTTCGAATTTCAAAATCTTTCCTAATTTGGAATTCCAAATTTGGAAAGTTCTTCACGACAAATCCCCATTTCAATTTAATGTAAATTGGAATCTTGAATTAATCACCACGTCATCACACCAAATTGGAAACCTCTCTCCTCATCATGCTCCCTCTCCTCCTCTCATGATGCCGCCGGCCACATGCTTGGGTGGAGCCCATTAATGCTCCATTAAGGCATTGATTTCTATTGAATTTGGCATTAACTCTAAATAATTTTCCCTCCTAATTCACTTAAAACTGAAATCTAATTTCAGTTTTAAATTTTCAAACCCCTCTCTCTCTCTCTATTGACCGCCGGCCCACCCTCTTGATGACCCCCATTAATGGTTCATTAAGCCCCTTGATTACACCTGATATTTGAAATTATATTCAAATATTTCCCTCCAAATTTACTAAGTCTGAAATTAATTTTAGATTTGAGTAAACCTCTTGCCACCTCACCTAACCTAATTCCACCCCCTCATTGCACCCGCCCCCTCTCTCTCCACCTTGGCCGACCACTCCCCTTTCCCTACCTTGGTGATTTTCGGAGGCTCACAACACTGGAAATCAAGAGGAGAAGACGACGCCCTTCACCCACGCCAAGCATGCATGGCGGATCCTGAGATCGAGGAACATCTTCCACCAAGCCGTTGGCTTATCATCGGACAACCTCCATCCTCCCTAACTCCGACTACTTTCCTGTGGGCAAAGGCTTCCGGCATCTTCTTCCTAGTGGTGATTTCAATTCTAGTGTGCAAGATTTTTCTCGCCAAGCTTAGTGTAGTCGAGTGAAATCCCCAAGGTGAAACGTCTCATTATTAAGTCGTGGATTGTTGTTTAATAACTATTTGCATTGCTCTTATTTTTGTTTACCTACAAGGACTAGTTAATCTACTTGCAATCATTCGCCTAAGCAAGTTAACAACTAAGAACTTTTTTTAATGATTTTACTTGTTATCTCAATAAGCTCTTAATCGTAATTCCATTGTCAATCACTTTTAATTCTCTTAAAGAAGCTCCTTCGCATGTTCGTTCTACATCATAAAAACTTACAACTCTTTAAAATTTAAACGACTAACAAACAAGACGACACCCTAAAATTGCTTTACTTTGAGAAGAAAGATACAGATGGAGTGGCACTTGCGGAGAGACGAAAGAGGTTAGAAGCCGAGACGAAAGGTTGGAAAGAGCTCGCAAGATTTCCGCAGGGGATGAGAAAGAAGACAGACAAAGCTCGCAAGCTTTTCCAAGCAAACCCGCAGGTTATAACTTTTCCAAAAATAACATTTCATTCACCATTTTCAAACATTACAAGCCCCTCATATTTATATGTATGAAAGGGGAATACCAAAAGACAAAAATTGAATTCTCATAGGAATTCTTAAAGACAAACATTAAAAAACTATTGCTTTTCACGGAAAAACAGCCCAAGCCAAGGAACCGAAGGAGCATCCACGGGAGCCAAGGAGGCCGCACGGAACCAAGGCGCCAAAGCCACGGGAAAACTCCCAGGCTCGTAAAACTAGCAGCCGGCCGGAAATCCAAGAGGCAAGGCACGAAAAACAGCAGCCCATGGTGGAAGCCAAGGAGCCACAAATGGGAAATGACATTTCTTGGAATTCCAAAATCCGGTTTGGAATTCCAAGATACCTACATAATTAAAACACAAAAAAACATAAAAATTACATTTTAATAAAAGATAACTATGAACTAAAATATTAGCTAATAATGAGCTAACCCTTAGTTCAATAAGTGAACTAAAGACCAGCTCATAAATGAGCTAAAATTTCAGCTCAAATTTGATTGAGCTTGTAAACTCGAGGGAGGCCAAAATTGATTTATTTTGGACTTGAGTTGACCCCCCCTTTGTCTACATCAGTGGGGTAGCTGGAGGTCGAAATTCCAAAGGTGAGAAACAAGAGGAGCCTTTTTGAATCAATTAGCCACTAGGATCGGCGGTGATCTAACCAGGGGTTCATCCAAAACCCTAGGAGAAACCAATTTGCCAAAAATAGGAGGTGGGATCCATTGAAAAATTGATGGCAAATGGGGAGAAAGATCCAAATCGGAACCTAGACTGACAGTTGTTGCACCATCAAAAACCAGAAAAAATGAATGGGCCTGAGTACATATTTGAAAGAATAGTGAAAATTCTTCGGAGAGAGAATTAGGAGAAGGAAAACGAGAGCCCTAGGTGTAGGAGGGATCAAGAGTGAAAGCCCCACTCGTGCACAAGCTCAAGGAAAAGTCAGGTGTCGATGTTAGAGTGCCCATGAATGATGTTGTCACAAAGCATGTGCACACGATCATGCGATTGAGCTCAAGTTCGGTCTAGTGTGGCCGATCATAGAGCTGTGAAAGTAGCCAATATGAGTCATCTTGGTATTAGATGGGCACGATGTTTTGCGATGAAGTTGTAATGAATGAAATTGACATGAGTTTTAACTTTATTTTATTTTATTTTATTTTTTTAACACGAGTTTTAACTTATATAGGAATTTTAGATCCAATTAGGGTTAAGCTTTTTGTGAGTTATAGCATATATCAAGCCATGCTGTATTAGATACTCTACCTACATAATTTTGTCTCCTCAGGTGGCCAGCGCAGGACATGATTTGGATCAAATTGCTGCTTTAGATATTCTATGTAGCGTCAAATCAGTTGGTGGATTGGCCATTGCAATTGTACTGAAACCATTTAGTTTTGAGGGACAGCGAAGGCAGAAAGAGGTAGCACCAGAACTTCTAACTTGAATTCTTGTGGGTTATTCTTGTAAGTTTTACTTATGCAAACTGCTTGCTTAGCAAATAACATACGTTCTAGATCCATGCATGCTAATATACTGCATTTTTTTGGTGAGCTTAGTTCTGGCATTGTATACTTTGATAGGTTTGTGTAGAAACAAGAACAGTAATCTTAAATCAAGAAGAGAACGGAAGTAAGAGAAAGACGAAGAAGTTTCATGTTATTCTGTATGTCCCGTAACAGAGGATTACAAGTTATTATATAGACACTAGAAAGTATAATAACCAATAAGCTAACGCCACATAAGCAGGAGATAATTATTTATCTGTTTATTATCTCTATACACTTAATATCTCCCCGCAAGCTAAAGGGTCGGGAGAGACATTTAACTTGTTCCTTAGTGTGATAAATCTTGGTGTTGATAGAGCTTTAGTAAAAATGTCCGCCGTTTGATCAACAGTGCTGATAGGAATAAGCCGAATGTTGTTTTGCTGGAGATGTTCCCTAATGTATTTCTGATCAATTTCTATGTGTTTTGTTCTGGCATGGAAAACGAGATTGTTAGCTAGAGCGATTGCCGATGTGTTATCACAGAATATTTCCGTGGGCTCCGTTTGATCAATCCCGAATTCAGAGAGGAGTCTTCAAAGCCAAATAATGTCCGTTGTAAGTGCAGCCAGCGCTCGATACTCTGATTCTGTGGAGGAACGAGCAACCGTGTGCTGTTTCTTGACCGTCCAAGAGATAATGGTATATGCAAGGAATGAGCAATATCCAGACGTCGATCTTCTTGTGTCCGGATCTCCGGCCCAATCAGCGTTTGAAAAGGATTTAAGATGGAGATTAGTTTTTGTAATGGGAATTCCAAAAGCAAGCGTACCTTGGATGTAGCATAGTAGACGTTTGAGCATGAAGAAGTGTTGCGGTTGAGGATCATGCATGGGCTGAGATAGTTGATTTACACTATACACAATGTCCGGACGCGTGAGTGTTAAATACTGCAACAATCCTGTGGAACGTCTGTATAGCTGAGAATCCAGTGATGAATCCGAAGGATATGATGGCGGGAATTTGGTGCATGTGGGATTGGCTAGTGGTTTGCAGCCAACAAGATTCATTTGCTGAAGTATAGATGTGGCATACTGCCGCTGAGATAAGAAGTAGGTGTCCTTGGTTTTAGTTATTTTGATGCCAAGGAAGTCGTGTACCGGACCAAGATGCTTCATAGAGAATCGGATGCTGAGTTGATTAATAACCGAATTGATTGCAATGTTGTTGTTCCCTGTAATAAATATATCATCAACATAAACAAGTAAAAAGATAGTTGTTTGCTGATTTCTAAGAGTAAGAAGAGAGGGATCCGATTTACTATGGGAGAATCCAATCGAAGTTAAGAACGAAGTAAACATGTTATACCATTGACGAGGCGCTTGTTTGAGACCATAGATGGCTTTGTGAAGTTTACATACATGATTAGGAGCCATAGAATCTTCAAACCCGCGTGGCTGCCTCATGAAAACCTCTTCGGTTAAGGTACCGTGAAGGAACGCATTGGTGACATCCAATTGATCTACCGTCCAGTTGTTGTAAAGAGCTACAGCCAGGAGAATGCGTATGGTTGGGAGTTTGGCTACCGGACTAAGTGTCTCATTATAGTCCAGTCCGAACTCTTGATGGTTTCCAAGTGCCACCAGCCTTGCTTTGTATTTCTCGATGGATCCATCTGCACGAACTTTGATGCGATGCGTCCACTTGCATCCAACAATAGAGTAATCAGGTTTGGTTCTACAAGACTCCACGTACCCTGACGTTGGAGAGCTAGAAACTCTTGAGCCATCGCATTTCTCCATTCTGGTGATTTGCAGGCTTGAGCAAATGTAGTTGGTGTGTCTAGTTCTGGATGGGAAGGAACCGAATGAAGCAGGTTTAAACGAGCTGGGGGTTTTAGATGACCAGTCTGCTTTCTTGTTACCATAGGGTGAGTGGATTGTTTTACTGTTGCAGTCACGGGTGGTGGATCAGGAGATGTCGCTCGTGTAGGAGATGGAGAGGCCCTGTAACACGAATCCTTACATGAAGTATGAATTGGATGAGTAATCTGACTTACTTGAGATACCGAGAGCGGAAGGAGTAAATTCGGATTGGTGGGTAAAGGAACACAGCTGTGTTCATTACTAGCCACCAACGGTTTATGAAACGGAAATAAAGTTTCATCAAAAGAAATATGCCGAGAGAATGCAATTTTGTTGTTTGAAATATTCAAACATTTATAGCCTTTATAAACATCAGAGTAACCAAGAAACACGCATACAGGGGCCTTTGGTTGGAGTTTATGAACATTATATTTTGGGGATAAGGGAAAACATGCAGAGCCAAAAACTCTTAGATGACTATAAGTAGGTTTGTAATTAAAAAATAATTCAAACGGAGTGACATGAGAAGTGGTAGAAGAAGGTAACTGATTTATTAAGTGGCAGTGAGTACAGCATCTGGCCAGTATTGAAACGGGACCGAAGCAGTTTGTAGAAGAGTTCTTGTTGTTTCAATCAAATGCCGGTGCTTGCGTTCTGCCACCCCATTCTGTTCTGGGGTGTAAGGGCACGAGAGTTGCCGAGCTATACCGTGCTTGTCCAAGAACTGATTGAACTTGTGATTGACGAACTCTGTCCCACCATCAGACCTGAAAGTTTTAATGATATGCGTGGTGTTCTTTTCAAGTTTTGTTTTAAAATTAACAAAGATTTCAAATACTTCAGATTTTTCTTTCATAGGGAATATCCAAGAAAATCTTGAAAAATCATCCACAAATAGCACATAATATCGGTAACCTTGATTGGAGATGACCGGAGCAGGTCCCCAAACATCAGAGTGAATAAGTGATAGCGGAGCATTGCTACGGTTAATAGAATTTTCAAAAACTATTTTATGACATTTGGATTGTTTACACGGTAAGCAAGTAATATTGTTAGTGTTTATTTTTAGTAGCGGATTACACTGAGAAATATTTTTCATCACCCTTTCATTGGGATGACCTAATCTATGGTGCCATTTGATTGAATTCTTGGATACAACCATGAGTCCAACTTCTATAGTAGATGTAGTCCGATGCTTTATTGGATATAACCTGTTTTCACAGGGGCCTTGAAGCAGTACCTGGTTTGTCTTCATATCCTTAATCAAAAAACCAGTTGGATTAAAGGTAATTGAAATGTTGTTTTCTTGAGTAAGTTGAGAGATAGAAAGTAAATTGAACTGTAAAAATGGTGTGTGAAAGATATGAGATAAAAGTAGCTTACGGTTGGGAGTCGGTAAGAGTCCATTGCCGGTGTTAGCAATGTTCACCGATCTCCCATCACCTACAGTCACTGTGTCGGAGCCTTGATACGGTGTGGCAATGGACAAGTTGTCCAGTGAGTTGGTGAGATGATTGGTAGCACCCGAGTCAAGAAACCACTCCGAGTATGAGTTGTCTGAGTTGGCCGCCAAGGCTCTGGATTGCGATTGTTGTTGTTTAGGAACATAGTCAAGATTCACTCGGTGCCAGCAACTGGATGCCAGATGACCCCTCTTTTCACATATTTGACATATCACCTGAGAATTGGATGAGGAGCGAGACGTCGTTGCATTGTTCGTCGATGCTCTTCCCCGAGACCTCCTGCCTCTGCTGCGAGTAGCGAATAGTGCTGAATGAGGATCCGGAAATGAGGCAGCACGAGCAGTGTCAGAGGCAATATTCACTTCTTCGCTAAGAAGCAGGGGATAGAGCTGATCCAGAGAAATAGGCGTTAACATCGTACGAATCGATGTCTTGAACGACTGGTACGCCGGTGGTAGACCATTGAGAATGTATAGGATGATGTATTCATGATCCACCGTAGCGCCTGATGCCGAAATTTGATCAACAATTTTCTTGATCTCAAATAGATATTGGCTTATGGATTGATTTCTGAGCGATATGTTGTGAAGAGAATTCTTGAGCTGGATAACTTTTGATCTATTTGTAGATTGAAATCTTGTTTCAAGCATAGACCATATTGCAGCCGTAGATTCGAGATGAACTACATAGGGTAAAATGGTAGAAGAGATCGTAGAACAGAGGGCAGCAGCAAGATTTTGGTCCATTAGAAGCCATTGATTGTGCTGGCGAGTTTGAGTAGAAGTTCCTTCAGATTGAGAGGGAATCGTGACCGGAGAAGAGGAAGAAGAAGAAAGAAACCGATCAAACCCGTTTGCACGAATTTTTTTTGCAATTTGCGCTTTCCATACGGGATAGTTGTCGGCATCTAGCTGGATGGAGACGATCGTCTTCAAGTTCGATACGACGAACTTCAGCGCGGATGGAATCGTTGAGTCTTCCATTTCCTCCATCTCCGTTTTTTTCTCCTGGATCTGATGTAGCAGAGCTCATTTCGGAACCGTTTCTTCTTGCCTAGCTCTTGATACCATGTAGAAACAAGAACAGTAATCTTAAATCAAGAAGAGAACGGAAGTAAGAGAAAGACGAAGAAGTTTCATGTTATTCTGTATGTCCCATAACAGAGGATTACAAGTTATTATATAGACACTACAAAGTATAATAACCAATAAGCTAACGCCACATAAGCAGGAGATAATTATTTATCTGTTTATTATCTCTCTACACTTAATAGTTTGGGAACACTTTTGGGCATGGGAATGCTCGGATATTTCAAGCACCGTTTCACACCATTGGATTTCCTTTTTCATGTATGTTGGGAATGAATCTTAACTGGCCTATGTCATAAATCTGTACTAGATTTCTTTCTCCACTCCTCCTGCTCCATCGTTTTTGTTTTTGTGCAGGTTTTTGTTGGAAATTATTTTCCTTGGCTGTTAATCTACGTTGACGCTTGTGAAACTGATAATGAAGAAAGTGTAACATATCTTTAATATGTGAACCGTGTTGGCAATTTTGAAAACCTTTAACAATTTTTGTATTGCTGTCATAGTCTCCCCAGATTCGTCCTCCATACTGATGGAACTTGGTGTGTAAATTTCGGAATCCAGTCAAAACAGCCCAAAAACAGTGGAAAAATGGGGAATTTCTTGGATGAAAACACTCACAAACACTTCATTAACTTAAATATCTAAAGACTTACAAGTTTCTACGGATACAATGCTCTCAATTCGAGAAGAGAAGCTTTCTCCCAAGCCCTAGATTAGAAAAAAACCTAAAACAGCCACCAAACAAGATCCCTTCCAAAATAAACCCTAACTCCCTTTTAACTCTCACATAAACCCCTCAAAATCCCCTAATTACCCCTAGGGCAAACACCTCATCCTCCCTCTTCAATTTGGTGGGCCCCTTGGGCCCACCCGCCTCCTTTCTCCCTTTCGGCCGTCCGCCCAGGCAGGCGGGTTCTCCGCCTGCAGTACGTGAGAACCGGCCCTTTTTGGGCCGGTGTTGCTGTGGGCTGGAAAGGCCAGTCCGGTCCATCATCACTTCCCGCCCAAAGATTAACCTTGTCCTCAAGGTTGAAAGTGGGAAACTGGGCTTGTATGATCTCATAGGTCTCCCAAGTAGCGTCATGTGTCGGTAGATCTTTCCACTCAATCAAAACTTCTTTCCCTCCTTCCTTAGTGTGTCTAATCCCTTTCAATGCAGAAGGCTCTAATAGACTTGTACCATCTTCAGACAATGTTGGCGGGAGAGTATCAACTGGTACAGAATCTCCCTTGAACTTCTTTAACTGTGACACATGAAAGACTGGATGAATCGTAGTAGTGGGTGGTAACTTCAAGCGATATGCTACATTCCCAATCTTCTGCTCTACCTCATAGGGGCCATAATACCTTGGGGCCAACTTAACACTTAGCCTCCTTGCTAAAGTATTTTGCCTGTAAGGCCTCAACTTCAAGTATACAAATTCCCCAATCTCAAATTGAACATCCTTCCTATGATGATCTGCTGCTTGCTTCATGATGTTCTGGGCTCGTAACAAGTGGTTCTTCAGCTCCCCCAAGATCTCATCCCTTTCTGACAATTGTTGCTCCACTAAGGGCACTGATGTAGAATGAGGCCTGTACTGTATCAGGGTTGGAGGATCCCTTCCATAAAGCACCTTGAAAGGTGTGACCTGCGCCGCCTTGTGAAATAAAGTGTTATACCAATATTTCGCCCAAGGTAGCCACCTTACCCAATGCTTGGGCTTCTCCCCTGCAAAACACCTAAGGTAAGTCTCGACACTTCTATTGACTACCTCAGATTGCCCATCTGTCTATGGGTGGTAGGCTGAACTGCGCTTCAAATGTGTCCCTTGTAACTTGAACATCTCCTTCCAAAAGTGACTCAGGAACACTTTATCTCTGTCGGAGACTATCGACTCAGGAAAGCTATGAAGCCTCACAATCTCTTTGATGAAAACTGCTGCAACGGTAGTGGCATTAAAAGGATGTCTCAATGGTATGAAATGAGCATACTTACTAAGCCGGTCAACTACAACTAGAATGACAGTGTAGCCTTCCGACTTGGGTAAGCCTTCGATGAAATCCATGGTCACCTCTGACCAAACCTGATCAGGTAACTCAAGTGGCTGCAACAGTCCTCCAGGGGCACATGCTTGATACTTGTTCCTCTGACAAGTATCACATTAGGCCACCATCTCCTCCACATCTTTCCTCATCCCCTTCCAGTATATCTCTCTAGCCAATCTCTGATAAGTCTTCTGCCCTCCTGAATGTCCTCCAATAGCACTGGCATGAAACTCCTGAAGTATCAGTGGAATCTGGGAAGAGGTCCTAGGTAAAATTAACCTTCCTCTGTGTAGCAAAGGCTGATCCTCCACTGTATATCCTGATGGTATTTCTTCCCCTTTCCTTATGGCCTCTCTAAAGCTCCCCAATTCTTCGCTAGTCATATTTTCTGTCCTCAAATTCCTCCAATCCACTAGCTGAGGCACATATGTAGCAATAAGTTGTGAGCACTCCACCTTCCTGGATAAGGCATCAGCAGCTTTATTCTCCAATCCTGGCTTGTACTGAATCTCGAAATCATAGCCCAATAATTTGGAGAGCCATCTCTGATGTTCTTCTGTCACCATGCGTTGCTCCAACAAATATTTTAGACTCCTTTGATCAGTCCTCACAAAGAATCTTCTACCCAACAAGTACGGTCGCCACTTCTGAATGGCCTTAACAATGGCCATCAGTTCTCTCTCATAGACAGATTTGAGCTTTGCCCTCCCTGATAATACCTGACTGTAGAAAGCTATGGGTCGCCCTTGCTGCATGAGAACCGCTCCTAACCCCAAACCAGATGCATCAGTTTCCACCACCAGCTGCTGCTTGAAATCCGGTAATGCTAACACCGGAGCACTAACCATAGCTCTTTTCAAAGCCTCCATAGCGCTATCTGCCTCCGGTCCCCAATTGAAGCTGTCTTTCTTCAACTGCTCAGTGAGTGGAGCTGCAATAGATCCATATCCTTTTATGAATTTTCGGTAGTATCCAGTGAGTCTTAAGAAGCCCCGGAGAGCCCGAAGGTTCTTAGGAGTTGGCCAGCTCGTCATGGCCTCCACCTTGGATGGGTCAGCTGCTACCCCTTCTGCTGAGATAATGTGCCCTAAATATTCTACACTTCCCTGAGCAAAAGAACACTTTTTCTGATTGACATACAACTGATGATGTTGTAAAGTGCTCAAAACCTTCCTCAAGTGCTCCAAGTGTTCCTGTAGGGACCTGCTATAGATTAGAATATCATCAAAAAACACTAGTACAAACCTCCTCAACATGGGTTGAAATACTTGGTTCATCAAAGCCTGAAATGTAGAAGGAGCATTGGTGAGTCCAAATGGCATCACCAAGAACTCATAGTGTCCCTCGTGAGTCCTGAAAGCAGTCTTGGGAATGTCCTCCCTCCTCATCCGGATCTGGTGATACCCTGACTTCAAATCAAGCTTGGAGAACATTGTAGCACCCCCCAACTCATCAAGAAGCTCATCAATAGCGGGGATTGGAAATTTGTCTAGAACAGTCTCCTTGTTGAGAGCCCGATAATCAACACAAAATCGCTAGCTACCGTCCTTCTTCTTCACCAATAGTACTGGGCTCGAAAAAGGGCTCACGCTAGGTTGGATGACCCCCGCCTCCATCATCTCCCTGACTAGCTTCTCAATCTCCTTCTTCTGAGCATGAGGATATCGATATGGCCGCACACTAACTGGATATGCTCCACCTTTCAGTACAATGGTGTGCTGCTTGCTTCTCTGTGGTGGTAGCCCTGCTGGCATCTGAAAAACTGGGGTGAAATGCTCCAACAACTCTACCACCTCTTCTGGGATATTACTCTGCTCAACTGGCTCACCACCCTCCAATCGCCATAACTCTACCAGAAATCCTTCCTCCTTACTCCTAAGAGACTTGAGAATAGTCTTCAAAGCCACCTTAGATCGGCATAATTTGGGGTCCCCATGCAAAGTAACTCGATGCTCCCCTTCACCATACTCCAACATCAATGTCTTCCAGTTGACCTTCATCTCTCACAAAGTTTGTAACCACTGAATACCTAAAATAACATCAGTATTACCCAGCTCGAGCACCAAAAAATCCTGGGTAATATCTTTCCCCTGTATGGATAGAGTAACCCCGCTGCATCTTCCCGCACACTGCTCCTTCTGACCGGTCCCCAAGGAGATTCCCACTCCCTTCCCTTGGACCATAGGAATGCCCAACTCTTCCACTAATCTGCAAGCTATAAAGTTGTGGGTGGCCCCACTATCTATCAGCACCGTGACTGTATAGCTCCCAATCCTCCCTTCCATCTTCATGGTGGAATGTGCTGTCAACCCTGCCACTGAATTGAGGGAAACCTCAATCATGTCAAGATGTAGATGATCTACACCTTCTTCTCCCCCTCCTAACTCTTCCTCAACTTCCTCCACCTCGGGGTCTTCCACCAATAAGACTTGGAGTGATTTGTCTTTGCACCTATGCCCTGGCCCAAACTTCTCATCACACCTGTAACAGAGCCCCTTGGCTCTTTTATCCTTCAGCTTTGCCTCAGTGAGCCTCCTGAACTCCCCCTTGGTCGGTGCACTCCGATCCCTCTCCTTCTGTCCTTCTCCTCCTGCCCCCAAGTAAGTACCCTTGGCTCATCCCGTAGGATTTGCCACCTTCTGTCCTCCTCCAAAGAAAGCAGGCCTGCGGTATTGATCAGAAGACAGTCTATCCTCTATCAGCTCAGCCATCTCCAAGGTCTCCCTTAGACTCATTGGTTTGGCCGCTCTAACTGCTGATCGAATGTGGGGCTTCAAACCCTTCATGAAGTTCCCCTCAAGCACCTCATCCGTCATCCCACGAAGTCTACTGGACAACAACTCGAACCTGTCCCTATAAGCAGATACTGTACCAGTCTGAGTCAGTGCGAATAACTGCTCATGATGAGTTCCCTCCTTTGGCGGTCTGAAGCGGTCTAGGCACATCTCCCTAAACTCTGCCCAACATCTGAATCTCTGCCTTTCTTCCATCCACTGATACCAAGCTAGGGCTCTTGCCTCCAAACATAAAGGTACCGCTAAGAGTTTCTCCTCATCCGTCATCCCCATCACTGTGAAGTATCTCTCCTCCTTGAAGATCCAACCATAAGCATCCTCACCTTCAAAGATTGGAAGCTTCAACTTCCTCATTCCCCATTCTCCTTTCCCATTCACCCTGCCGTTGCCCATACCTCCTTGCCCATATCTCCCATCTGGTTGCCTCTCCCATGGTCGTGGGTCCACCCCACGATTCTCCCTTCTTTCCCAAGCTTGAGGTGCCACCGGATCCCCCCTTGCATAACCAGCCGACCCCCAATGAGGCTCCCTAGGGTCGGCCTCCCCTCTGCCTCGATACGATCCTTCTCCCCACTGATTGTAAGGCATGCTTCCTCCCTCCCTTCCTTGGTAAAATTGATCTGGCTGATTTTGAGTATAGTTTGCCCTAGCATCTCTCATAAATCCGGCGGTGGAGTAGCCCTCCCCTCCACGGTTTGGGCCATACATGCCCCCCCTAGGGCCGGCGGACCATGCATCCCCTCCATGGTTGATAATGTCAATGGCCTCCTTCCCTTTTGCATTAGGTCCCTCACGAACCTTACTTCCACCTTCACCATCAACCGGCTGCGCATTAGGGTTAGGGTTAGCCGAACCCCCTATGTTGTGTTGGCCCGCCACCATTTGTTTGATCATCTCTTGTAACCCTAACATTTGAGTCTTCAACTCTTCTACGCCATCAATCTTTTCGTCAACGGATGCAAATTTCTCTTTGAGGGCAGTGAACTCCACTTCCCACTCTCCGACTTTCTCTTCAATAGATTCAATCCTTCGTGTACCCATCCCTTCCTTGTGGATCTAGCGCTCTGATACCACTTTGATGGAACTTGGTGTGTAAATTTCGGAATCCAGTCAAAACAGCCCAAAAACAGTGGAAAAATGGGGAATTTCTTGGATGAAAACACTCACAAACACTTCATTAACTTAAATATCAAAAGACTTACAAGTTTCCACGTATACAATGCTCTCAATTCGAGAAGAGAAGCTTTCTCCCAAGCATACCTGTTAACGGCGAATGGCGCACCATGGCGCAAAGGTCCATTTGGAGCCATGACGCATAGCGCACGGCGCGGCGCGCGCTATTTTGAACATGGCGCAAGAAATATAAAAAATATAAAATAATAAGCATGAATATGAAATATTATTAAAAATGAAAGACAAACTATCATAATAATAAAAGACAACTATGACATATATAAGTTCGACTAAGTAACATCCAAATATCTCATAATTCAAATATTACAATATTTTTTAAAAAGATCAAATATGAATTTAATCTACTCTTCTTGGGAATCATCATCATCAGCAAATGTTAAAAAAGCTTCATTATCTTCTTCAACATTGTCTCCTACTTCATAATCCTGTTCATCACCCTCCTCATCATCATTCTCAATAGCAACATCATGCCTAATTGAAGATTCTTTCTCTTTCCCTTTAGATCTTTCCCTAATATTATAGCTTTTATCATAAACACCAGTAGCTTTAGCAACACTTGTCCAAGTTAAATCTTCCTCTCCAGCAATAAAGTCATTTTCTTCATCAGACTCATCATCTAATTTTTCTGTTAGCCATTCATTTGCATCATCTATCTCAGTCAAAGAAATAGGATCAATGACATCACGATGATTGAATCTCCGAATCAGTGCTCTATTATATTTCACATAAACTAAATCCTTTAAGCGACCATGATCCAATTTGCTTCTTCGTTTACTATGAAGCTGCAATTAAAATATTATTACATTACTATATTATGAACATATATAAAAAATCAACACACATTATAAAATACTTACATGTTCAAAAATACTCCAATTGCGTTCGCATCCAGATGAACTACATGTTAAATTTAGGACTTTGATAGCAAAGCTTTGTAAATTTGGAGCTCCTTGTCCATATGCCAACCACCAATCAGCTGGAAGAAATGATTTTTTTTTAATATTATATAACAAATCAGTCTTAATTTTTTTGTAAATAATGATACCTGGAGATCTGGTAGTTCTTTGTCTTACAGCTGGAGGAATACCAAAAAGTCCTTCACCCCTAATGTATAAACTTAATTCATTACTGATTTTATCTTCTTCAGCTACATCTTGAGATAATCTTCCAATACATTGATAAAGACCATCAGCTATTTCCTTATCCTTGGCAATATCAGGGTTATTGAAGAAATATTCAGGATTTAAAAAATGTCCCGCTGCATGTAGAGGCCGATGTAATTGCACTTCCCATCTTCTATCAATCATTTTAAAAATTTGATCATATTTATCACTGTTATTGAAGCTTGCAGCAATTGCCTCTTTTGCTCTATCCATTGCTTGATATATGTAAGCCATTGGGGGCTTCTTCTCTCCATCAACCAATCTAAGAACCTTTAATAAAGGACCAGTTATTTTTAAGGCATACACTATAGTGTTCCAAAATGATTGCTGTAAGATTGTATGTTGAGATTGTTTTGCTTTAGCCTCTTTCGCATAAGGACCCAAGATAAATTCCTCACAAGTGAACATTTTCTTCAAGTTCAGTTGTTGTTGATGAAAACGTTGTAAAGTTAAGAAAGCTGTTGCAAAGCGAGTCTTTGCGGGTTTGACTAGTGCTCTTTGATTTGTGCACCTTCTCATTAACTCAAGTAAGCGAGGCCTAGAATATATAAAAATGTGTACTTCCACTGCTTTCTCAAAGCATCGTCTTAGCTTTTGAATTTTAAAAATGTCCTCCATTAATAAATCCAAACAGTGAGCAGCACAAGGAGTCCAATAAATGTGAGGATATTTGTCCATCAATAATTTTTCTGTTATGTCATTATAATTTAAGTTAAGATGTACACAAATTCTTCATGAAATAACATAACTTTAGAATAAAAGTTGTGACAAACCTGCTAGAACATTTTCGGATGCATTATCAGTGACTACTTGGATCACATTATGTGGTACAATAACCTCGATATACTTGCAAAAAAGTTCAAACATTTTCACAGCATTCTTGGAGAAAAAACTAGCATCAATTGATTCTATGAACGCACTACCTCTTGGACAATTAACAAGAAAATTGATTAAGCTTTTCCCATTCCTTGATGTCCATCCATCTGCCATTAGAGAATAACCATATCGTACACAATCTTCTTGATGGCGTCGCAATAGCTCATGTGTATGTCCAACCTCTTTCTTCAAACAAGTAACTCGTACCTCATGATAACTAGGAGGTTTCATTCCAGGTCCAAACTGCCCAAGTGCCTCCACCATAGCAGGGAAACTATCATAGTTCACAGCATTAAATGGAATCCCAGCATCATACATCCATCTACTGAACACTTAAACAGCCCTTCCCCTCATTTCTTTTTTAGCTGCATCCATTTCTTTGTTAAACTGACCTTTTCTATGTTTTACTACATCTTCCGGATTTGGTGTAAGGAAAGTATCTAATGGACCTTTAGGTCGTGATGTTTTGAAGATAGATGTAGATGTTGATCCTTGACTAGATGTGTTAGATTTATTTGTCCGCAACATTTTAGATGGTTTAGCAACTAAAATATCATCTGTCATCACATCAAAGTCTTCTTCTTCTTCTTCAGCAAGGTTGACATTTGATATGTCATTAAACTGTTCCTTTAAATCTTTTTTTTTTCAACATGGATGCCTTAATTTCAGACTTCACATGCTCGGGACAGTTAGAGCAAGACCTTGCATTCCTAAAACCCCCAATGAGGTGTGTTTGTGGCGTGTAATTCCTCCTTTTGTTATTTTACCACAAAAAATGCATGTCACACTGTTGTTGTCGGATTCATTTGTTAGTATAGCATATTTCCATGCTGGATCTTTTTTTAAAGATTGAACTGAATCTGACATTTTATGATCACCTAAAACAAACAAATTTAGATAAAAGAAATATAATATTGTCCAAGAAACATAATATGGGGGCTGCCGGGGGTCCAAGGGGGCGCTGCCCCCTGGCGGGGTTCGACCTGTACCGAGCATTTACATAGCAATACTGAGCGGTAACATGCATGTACTTAGCAATACCGAGCTGTACCGAACAGTACCGAGCATTTACATAGCAATACCGAGCGGTATCATGCATGTACTTAGCAATACCGAGTGTGTACCTAGTTGTACCGAGCTGGTACCTAGTTGTACCGAGCTTGTACCTAGTTGTACCGAGCTGGTACCTAGTTGTACCGAGCTTGTACCTAGTTGTACCGAGCTGGTACCTAGTTGTACCGAGCTTGTAACTAGCTGTACCGAGCGGTATCTAGCATATACATAGCTGTACCGAGCATTTACTTAGCGGTACCGAGTATACCTGTTAAGTTGTAAATTCTTGTAAGAAATAGCCGTGCAAAACAACAGAGCTGTGCGGAATAGTTGGAGGTTGCAAATCAGAGTCAGCTGGTAAGATTTTTTATTGGAACAGACGAAGGAGGGGGCAGATTTGGCAGAAGCACTGCTCTGCGGGACGATTCGGCGGAAACAACGACTTCAACTTCTGGACAGATTCGGCTGGATTTGACGGAAGTAGCGAATGCAGCAAATAAAAAACAAAAAACCTTCGACTTCGGGATAGATTCAGCGACCTCGACTTAGGGACTGCGGGATGTGTTCGGCGGATGCAGCAAACAGAAAATCTTTCGTGAAATTAGGGCAATGAATAGTCGTTTATCTTAAAATATATATATATATATATATATATATATATATATATATATATATATATATATATATATATATATATTTAAATATAAAAAACATTCATAAGTATACGGAAATTTAAAAACAATTTGACGCGCTATTTTGCGCCGTGCGCAATGCGCCATGGCTCACATGTGGCGCAAATAGCGCGCGCTATTTTAAACACATGCGCCTCACCATGAACATGGCGCCGTAGGTGCGCCGCGCCGCGCCGCGCCGTGCGCCATGGCGCGCGCTATTTTGCGCCATTGACAGCTATGCTCCCAAGCCCTAGATTAGAAAAAAACCTAAAACAGCCACCAAACAAGATCCCTTCCAAAATAAACCCTAACTCCCTTTTAACTCTCACATAAACCCCTCAAAATCCCCTAATTACCCCTAGGGCAAACACCTCATCCTCCCTCTTCAATTTGGTGGGCCCCTTGGGCCCACCCGCCTCCTTAAACCCTTTCGGCCGTCCGCCCAGGCAGGCGGGTTCTCCGCCTGCAGTACGTGAGAACCGGCCCTTTTTGGGCCGATGTTGCTGTGGGCTGGACCGGCCAGTCCGGTCCATCACATACATAATGAATAAAAGCTTCCCTAGGCCCCACAAGGGGAGCCTAAATCCCCCCCTCTGCTGTCCCTGGTTCAGCCCAGCCAAAGGCTGGTTTGGCCAGGACTGGGCCGATCGGTTGATCTGGCCTGGGCTGTGCTGGTTTGGGCCGACCAGGTGGTGTATCAGGCTCATCAATAATTATGTTTAGTGTATAAGGATTGAATGAATTATAGGCAAACTTATCAAATGGTACATATGAATATATGATAAGCCGTAGCTGCAGCTTGTTTATCACTTAAGCTCTTTAAACTGAAGCAAAGTAACAATTTTCATTAAAGCATTAGGGATATAGCCATGGATCTAGAAGAAAATGCACCAAGAGAAAAAGTTCGTGAAATATAGGGCATAATAGATTAATACAGAGTAACCATGACGATTAAAGTTGATACATTTTCTGAAAAAGACAAGAAAATATGGGATATATCAAGAGTTGAAGAGAGTCCTATAAAGAACCAAGCCATTACCAAAAACAACTAGTTGTTGCATCTTGAAATCAAAAGTCATATTCAAAATTCCTGAAGCATGCCAATCATCAAGCATAAAGTAGGCTGGCTAGTGCGGATGAGGCTAAAAATAATGCAAGGGATAACTTACAGCAACAATAGATAAAGCAAACAATCCAAGCCGGAAACTCTTTAAATAGTATGCTACTTCATTTATTTTCTAAAAGATTATACAACTACTGTTTTTTTTTTATATCTTAAATATTCTATTAGGTTATGGTGCCTTTTTTGTAGTAGTTCTTCAAAGAATATCAGAATAAATAATCCTTCTTTGATATATACTCATATGTTGCAGGTAAATGACTTGGTGAATAAGCTAAAATTGTGTTCAAATTTCTATGTTGGTATGTTTCCTTTTCAACATATCCATTCATTTATCCATACAATCATATGCAGGTTTTTTTGAATATGTATTTCAGAAGTATTTTGTTACAACTTTTTGTAAGTATGTTTAGATAGATTTAAGCGGCACTTTCAAATAACCCAACCCAGGGGTTATCGGATAACATGCTTGGCCTTCCTACCTTATCAATAAAGGCGTGTATAGGACATTGTGATCAAAGGTTTGTCTCCTACAACATCTATACTACTATTATAAAAGGGGCTTGAGTTTCCTTCCTTCGGCAAATCTTGTTCATCCATTCTACTTATTTTTTAATTATCTTGGCCGTCCATTCTATTAAAAATATTTAATAAATCAAAAAATTCACATTAAATATAAAAAATATATAATAATTACTATCCGTTGCATTTACCTCATAAATTAATTACTTCTTAAATTTACTATCTCAATTAATATAATTTTTATTATTCTTCAAATCCCCTTCATATTCCACCTAAATTAATTACTTCTCAAAAACCCGCTTCATATTCCACCTAAATTTAAATAGTTTTATGTTTCAAATCTATATCTATACTACTATATAAAAGTGGCTTGGGATTCCACTTTTAGCAAATTCTGATCATTCATCTATAAATTTTAAATTAATCTGAAACGTCTATTTATGACTCTTCAAAAAAGAGTAATAAATGTTTTATTAACTGATTTTTTTTTAATTCTTATCATTTATTAATAATTATAATTATATTAATTATTTTATTAATGCCACATACACAAATATTTATTATCGTGATGTTTTATTTGTTGTGGTGACGTTTTATAAATCTTTAGTTGTGGTGACGTTTTATACTCAAATTGAAATTATTGCAGATAAACGCCTTTTTTGATGATGCTTCTTCTCTATTAATTACATATCAAATAAAACTTATTTTCTCTTAATTACAACCAATGAATGTAGAGATCGAAATGCCTTTTCGTTTCTCTTGATAATTATGAACTTCGTTTAATTACAACCAATGAATGCAAACAAATGCCTCTTTGTTTCTCTTAATAATTATAAACTTCGTTTCTCTTAATAATTATATATATATCGATAGGCATTCCTATTATGGGGAGATCATTTCTAATGACGTAGAAGGATGTGGGGATATCATTCGTCTAACTGCCTAAGTGAAATAGATTTCCGTGGCTATAAAATACAGTGAGGTCCTATAAATCGGAGAACATCTGGTCTATCTTCGAGATTCTTCCTTCTGCAATCAAAAATAGTAAGAAATTCTCAGCCCTTTTTCTCCAAAACAAATAAAAACATATTATTGAGATTTATTCTTTTTTTTTTTTTCTTCTTCCATAAATCAAATGATAGTTGCTGGAATCCTTTCTTTCTTCAGTTAAACATCAAAGCCAGCAGCAATTTAGAGTTTTCTCCTTTCTTGGGATAGGGAAGGAAATAACATGATAAGGGAAGTTGGTTTTATCTTTAAATGTATTTTATCATTCTAATCATCCATATATTATATGTAAATAAAGAATGGCTCTGTTAGAATTCTTTTGAGGAAACATATAGTCTCTACACAGTAAGTTTGCGTAGGTGCTATATATTCATTTTCTTTTTTTGTGATTGATTAAGAAGGTTTAGAGCAAGTCACCATATCCCCGTTATGTTAATATTTTTTTCAGTAGAAACTCATAATCCCAAATCTACAGCCCAAGCATGTCAAATACATTATGTCTCATGGTCTATCCTCCATTCACTTTGCAACACTGTTGATCTCTTCCCGACGTCTATTGGTGTCGTCTATTCACATGATACCAATTTGAACCGGAAGGCACATATTTTTTAAGCATTGCGTAGATGAAGTTTCATAATAAGAGCAATTCACCATGCGGCGGTGCACTCCAGATAAAGGTTGATTTATGATCTTCCCATTTTTTGTGCGAAGATTTGGATATAATTGTAATATATATTTCTTATATTTTCCCTTGAATGGTAGATATTTAGATTTTTTTACTTATATTTGTAGAATTATATTAATGAGCATTGTTGTTTTAAGTGTATTTAAAATGTGGGTGTTGAATTATATACTATACATACAACAATATAAGTGTGGCTTTAGATTTATCACAAATGCAATCCTAGCATTCTATTTCATTATCAAAGATGAGTCTCATCCTTTCATTTTATCTATACATTTAATTTACTTATTTATTAACTTCATTTGTTCATTTAAATGCATGACGTTTTTTATTTTGTTTACATTAATTGCATTTAAGTAAGAGCCAATTGGTGCATTCAATTATATTTTCTTTTATCTTCAATTAGATTTAATTTTTAATTATTTATTAATTAATACATACTCTAGCAATTAATAATATAGTTTATTAATTAATATTCATCATATATATATATCTATATCTATACATATCTATACTATCTATTATAAAAGCCACTTGAATTTCCTTTCATATCAAATCCTAGCCTTCTATTTTAATTAATTTTAATTATTCAAATCAAATCCCATCCTTTCATTTTAATTATTACAATTATAATTATTTTATTAATGTCAACTATACTATTAATTATTAAATTACTGTAACATTTAATGCATTACGTTTAAATCCATTACTTTTTTAATTTCAATTTCACAGATGTACATTGGTTTAATACTTAAATAGCATTATGTTTATATTAAAATATGTTTAATTTATCTGTTTAAATGCATTGCTTTTTTATGACCTTAATACTATTAATTAATAAATCTAAATATATATATAATAACTTTATGTTTAAGCAATTTAATGACCCATTAACTATTTGTTCAAATTTTCATTTAAGAAAATTAAAAATATGTTAAATCTAAATATTTATATACTACTACATAAGTGTGATTAAGAATTCTTCCCATAAAAATTTTGATCTTACATTTATAAACTTAAAATAAATCTCTAACGTTCATTTTAGATGCTTCATATTCCCTTGAATGGTTTGCAAGAAAAAAAATATTAATACTTCACACTAATTTTTTATTAATACTTCACACTTCAATTTCTTCGGCCGAGCATTTTGAGTAGTTGAATAGTTGTCCAGCTAAGCGTTTTAGGAGAGTAGCAGAATGGTTCATTACCGCTTCGATGCTATTCCCGATTTATTCTTCGGTTTACTTGAAAAATAGTCTTAAAATTGACAACGTATTTGCCTTCTTCGTCCTTCGTCCTTCGTCGACTATGACCAAAAAAAGCTTTCAAGTGTACAATGACATCCATAAGTCTGTTTGGAACTCTATTTCAGACATTTGGGGATCAAAAGGCTTAGCATCAACGATGTCCGATGGCTGTAGTGGACACTTTAGAGTCCAAGATCTGTCGATGGATTCACGTAGCTATGGCTTCCTTGCGGATCATATTCGCCAGCGAGCATCGCCTTTGCTATTGGATTTTTTTATCTCCTATTGGGATACGATACCCCCTTTGTTGAATCGGTGAAGCGCGCGGCTATTCGACTTCTAAGTTTCGTTGAGGCCATCAGCATTGGTCATCGGTCTTCAGAGAAGCTTTTAAGTTCCTTGACCTCCATGAAGCCCTTACGGATTTGCTTCCTGACATCGCCATGGTAATCCAATCCAAATTTTTGGATTCAATAAACACAGTGTATAGAGATCATTGTTAGGCTTGCCAAAGGCTATTCTATAAATTTAACCTTATCGTAGTTTGAGAGTGCCATTCTCATACAATTATTCATAGCATTAATTTTAAGTATGAGCCCAATGGTTGTAGAATTAGGTCATTGAATAGTTTCAAAAATAGGGAGAAATAGTTAGTACTTGTATCTTATTAATTGATCATGTTTTAATCTTTAAAAGATATTATCCTGCATGTGTTTCTTTTCAAGCAAAATCTTTGCCTTTTGGCCTTTTATTTTAATTATTCAAATAAAATTCTAGCATTTCATTTTAGTTAAGCTAATTAATATATTTAATTTTACATTTTATTTTATTTTATGTGCATTAATTACAAATAAAACTGTTTATCACTTGGTGATTATTAAATTCAGATTTCTAGATCTGCTTGTAGAAATAAATTTTACATTAATATTTGGTGTTGTTATTTTTATTAATTATTATTTTTAAGATATTTGGTTTTATTTACATCATTATTTTAAATATACCTTAAAATTATTAGCTCTATTTGCAACCTTTCATATTCCAAGTCATAACATTCTCTCATCCAATCGAAAGAATGCACAAAGCCAGATAGATATCTCTTCAAGTTCCAATGTAAATTACCACTTCAAATATTAACCAAATTCAAATTAAAGAGTTAATTCTTAGCTTGAAAACCTTCCGTCCCAGTCTCCCATTTATTTTTTAGTGAAATAAACAACTCAACCTCCATCTAATTAATTAAAGAGCTCCCCTTCCACTTCTCTCTGCTCCTATATATATTTCACTTCCACTCTTTCAAAAAAAAAAAAAAATCACAAAAGATAACAAATGGAGAAAAATATTGAGGAGAAGGAAGAGTTTTCTTTTTCTGATGAGACTTCTAATCTTTTAAAAGTTATATTAAAATGTGAATTCTGCGTAATAATATAGAAATAATATATACAAGTATTTGATTAAAATAATATAGAAATAATACAAGTATATGATTAAAATGACAACTTAAACTTCTTGTTGAAGTGATTTCATGGATGTTTTCTCTAACTGAATCATTTCAATATTAAAAAAATACTAATTCTATTTCTTAGATTTTGTATTTTAAGCAATTTTTTTTTTTAACATTTTTCACGCAAAAATTATGTGAAATTTGTAATCTCATATTTATTAATAATTCTTGCATTTAACAAAGTTAAACCAATTATTTATATAAATTTTCAAAGCACTTTACCCTAATTACAAGTCATATTAATTTATATTTTAGAATTTAATGTGGGCTTTTTGTATGGTAATTGAAGTAAAATGTCTATGTGCATGAAACAAATGATATATGGTAATTTAAATGCCCTATAATGCTAATTTAAATTGATATATGCACCACAATGAATGTGAACTTGATTGAGAAGACATCAATGAGAGCAATAACATTTTTTTTAATAAAAACCCACGGAGGGCCTACGCGTTAATTAAAGGTAAAATTATAAAGTCCTTAAAAGGACCTCGCACTCCCTACTTCTCATAAGAGCTACAAAAATTAAATGTAAAAAAACCTACAAGCACAAGGTCCTTACTACAGAAAAATACATAATAACCTAGGTATATTTTACGGTGCTTAAGAACGAGCACCCAAAAAGAGAGAAGCAAAAGAAACCTATCCAGCACGAGCTTCTTCCCAACAAAAATCCAGATATCCCTTCTACCAGCACAGAATACCTGCACAAGCATCCACAAAAACACAACAAAAAATGATACAGTAATAAGCATTAAATACATTAATGGTACCGGCACCAGCAGCTAACAAAGATGATAACAACAGTTCTACAACGTGAACAAGTATACGGCTTCCAGGTAACGGGAAACAATCTCTAGGTAAGCAAAGAACCACAAAATTTCCCACAGCCAACCAAAGCCACACACCCAAATAATGAACCAAAGGAAACCAACTCTTCCACACCACAAAAATCCCTAAGTAAAACCTCCTCTCCCAGCCAACAACATTAGGAATAAAACTCCACATCATCAAATAATACAAAAGGGAAATCCTAATACACAGCCAAAACAACATCAGGCCACAAAACACAAAAAACACACCCACCTCACCAAAATTAGGATCTCACAGCACCAGTAACAGCAACACCCAACACCACTTAGCAATAAGCACAACCCAGCACAACCAAATCGACAGAACAATAACAATAATCCTGAAGCCACCCGAAGAAGGAAGAGCTAAGAAAATAGAGCAATATATAACATGAGCCAACACCGCCCAACACTCCACACATAAATGGAGAGACAGAGCACCCAGACCGAAGCAAAGCCACCCACCAAAACAGCCAAAATTAATGACATGTGATGAATAATAGGTATTTAAGTTTAATTTGGCAAATGGCAGCATTTACTCAATTTGATATTTATTTCAAAACATAGGAAAACACTTAAGATTTTGTAGGATTTAACTTTACCATTTTGGCTGTTTAGTAGATTTAGATTAAACGTTTGTTAAAATTTACTACCTAACAATCAATTAAATTTTAATTAGAAGATTTATTTTTGATTCAACTATGTAAACATAACTCATTTTTCTCTCTAAAAATTTAAACAAAAAAAAAAAAAGAAATATTTATCCAATTTTTTCTTGAAGGGTTATAAATTATTAAATTTATGATTATAATAATTATTGGAATATTCATTGGGGTATAGTTATACTTGCTTCTCTATTTAAAAAGAAAATTAAAATTTATGAACTATTTTTAATTTTTTTAAATTGAAATATAAATTCATGGGATAAAAGATAAAAATTTTCAAAACATATATCATATAAGGAGAACAATGTATCATATTGATTACAATCATGATAAGAAAATCACAAATAAGCTTACTCTTATCAAATATATTATATTATAACTATAAATTGATAAAATAAAATTATTATTTTAAAGGAAATATATTAATTAAAAAGTAATTTTCTCTCAAATTTATTCTATAAATTTTTTTTATTTATTATTAATGTTTAAAATTTTATTAATTTGTAATTAAAAAAAGAACTTATAACTTTCAAGAAAATTTGAATTAAAAAATAAATAGATTGTTTATTAATTAATAAACAAAATTTAATACCAAATTAATTCATGAATAAAAGAAAATCCAAATATCATATAAAACTACTTATCTAATCATTTAAAACTTATCATAATGATTTTTATTGTTTAGAATGATACATTTTTTTTATCTTAATAATGATCATATAATTAAAATATTTATAATATAAATTTTTATTTTTAAATTTTTAGTATCGTGCATTTAATGCACGGGCATTTATACTAGTCTATAAAAATGTGTGTAGTGTTCGAAACACTTCGATCAATTTTTTTGAACCCACTATGTCAACAAAGGCATGTATGGACATTTTAGAAGGTTCCCTACCTTAAACATGACATAAAATAACAATAAACTCCTCATTGAGTCAACAAAAATGCGTATGGGGAGCCTGTAAGTAGCTCGTAAAGTCTGTGCTATACCTTGCTTGGTGTGAGGGAGGAATTTGTGAGATTGTGGAGGAGATCAATGATGTGAGAGAGGGAAGAGAGAGTGGGAGAGAGCTTGAGCTTAGGAGAGGGCTTGGAGATGTGAAAATGTGAGTAAAGAAAGGGACGGGGTATGGGAGTGAGATTTAAAGTTTTATTTATTTTGATGGACCTCATCCTATATAAAGGCTTTTGGTGTAGCCATAGCCATTTTGCGGGTGGAAACTTCCACCCCTATACACACACATATACACATATATCATACAAAGGGCATGTATGATTGCATGCGTGGGCGCCATAATGATTTGAATGGCTTTTGTTAGGCATAGGAAGGAGATGGGGGCTGAATTGACACCCTATTATGATCCTTTATTTATTTTTTGAAAAATAGATTTATCTTTCTTAAATTAAGATTTTTTTATTTATTGAACATATTATATGTGTATATATGTAATATTATTTTTCATTAACGCCTTCTATTTTTTTATTAATTTTTTTGGAAGTTTTTGCGGGTGAGAACTCTTTAGCACGTCCCGAACCCGACCCAGAAAAATCTGGGTTCGGGTCAACCCGAACCCGAAACGGTTCAGCAAATCAACCCGTTTTAAAACATGAGTCGGGTTCGGGTTGACCTAGCAACCCGAAATTGACACGAAAACTCATATTTGACCCGAAAACCCGAGTTTGACCCAAAAATCGAAGATTGACCCGATTTTTGACCCAAAAACTAGCAATTTTGGGCCCACCCCGGGTCATTCGTGTTGGGTTAGGTTGACCTGGACCCGAATCGGGTCGGGTTGACTCGGACCCGAATCGAGTCGGGTTCGGGTCCGGAAACCTGACCTGTTTTTAAAAACGGGTCTGGTTCGGGTTGACTCGAATAGTGCCGGGTCAGTTCCAGGTTCGACCCGAACCCGACCCGTTGACCCGAATTGACACCCCTACCCCACTCAACTATCCAAGTTAAAATTTAATAATAATATCCCTATCTATTTCACAATCACTTTGAACAATGAACCCAACATATTTGAAACGTGCACTCTTTTTCATGACTTGATCACCCTATGTTACAATCCCTCCATTAGATCTATTACTAATATTACACTTCATGTATTTAATTTTAGATCTACTCAAATGAAACCCTATTAGACTTTAAGGTTGATCTCCATAATTGAAGTCTTCATCAACTCCCTCTCTAGTCTCATCAACAAGAATAATATCATTAGCAAAAGGCACCAAGGTACATTCTCTTGCAAATGTCTAGTAAGAACATCCATGACTGAAGCAAAAAGATATGAGCTTAAAGAAGTTGATCCTTGATCTAATCCAACAAAAATAGAAAAATATTTGGTTAAACCATCTTCTGTTTGTGAACACAACTAACAATTCTTATATATATATATATATATTCTTAATGACTTGTATAAGCATTATTAACTACTTTTTTTTTCTAGAACTCTCCAGAGCGCTTCTCTTTGAACTTTATCATATGCTTTCTCTAAATCAATAAATATCATATGTAGATTACTCTCTTTATACTTCTCCATCAAATCTCTCAACAATTATATAGCTTCCATGTAGACCTATCAGACGTGAATCTAGACTGATTTTGAGAGATATTAGAATCACGTCATAACCTATGCTCAATTATTTTCTCCAATAATTTAAGATATGACACTTTAACTTAATTCCTCTACAATTCACACATTTTTGTGCATCACCTTTATTCTTAAAAATTTGAACTAAAAAACTACGGTTGCCGGGTCCCAATTCCTAGATGAGAAAAGTTGAGGGTTGTGTTAAGTAATCAATAGCTAGTGTAAAATTTGTCAAACAATCGCGACATGAATCATTTAATACATTTTATTTATATTTTTCAAATTCTACTGAGGATAATAAATCAATATAGTTCATTGCAATATCCCAAGCTTATTTTTGGATGATAAGGCACGGCAACTGTAAGAATAGAAGGGCTTTAAATTTCCCAGACAAGCCACTAGGACTTGTTAGAGTATTGTTTGATTTTGTTTTCTCTGTTATATTTTCTATTTTGGCTTCTTTTTAATCATGTAACTGTATAATTTGTTTTTTTTTCACTCAATAAGGGGTCTCCCTCCGCAAAAGTCCTTTTATATATATTGAGATTAGTGCCGGATCGTTGAGTTTGCATGCTAAGTTGTTTTAGTAACTTATTGTTTTTTACCCAGAATGATTATATTCTCGACTTTGACTTGGTATTTAACATATTTTGGTTTTTCAGTAAGACTAATTATTTCTTATAACTGCTTGACAAAAGTGTTGCAGATTGATGTGCTTTTATTGGTTTCTTCTTTTATCCTTTTTTCTCAGTAGTGGAAGCGGATTCTTTCTTCAAAGCTGAAATTGGAACTCTCGCGGAGGCTTTAGAAAGTGCTAATAATACTGTCCTTCTAGCTATGTGGACCATCTCAAGTATGATTTCTGTACGTTATCTTCTCTTGGAATGTACTATCCAGAGTGTTTTTATTTTTAATTTTATTTTTGTCTAACCATGCCTAAAATTTTGATTCTAGAATACCCATGCAAATATGTTATGCACATCTGAGGGTAAAGTCAAGGATGTCAAGCCATCAGAAGTTATGAAGGTATGTTGCTATCATATGATGTTATCTTAATGTAAGAAAAAAATGCCTTTTTTGACATTTATCTGCTTTCGGCTGTATCATGGAGAACTCAAGGTTTACTTGTTAAAATTCATCCAATAGGTATTTGACGGCTATGGAGAATTGAAAATTTATCATGGAGCAGGTTACAGTGTTAATGCAGCCATCATGCAGGCTATCTTCCACTGTCCTTTATTTGTTGATGGTCTAAAGGTAGTACTCCTGGTTGTGTACCTTTTTCTTTGTTGAATATTGTGTTTCTCCGCAGCTCCCCCTCCCGCCTTTCTTTTTATTTCATGCCTTATTTTGATATTTTCCTTCTACATCATTTCATGTTCATTTAACCTATGGGATTTGGTGCATCAACTGAAGTTAGGAAGAGAAGGGTTATGATGCCCATCAAATTTCTTTGGAAGAAGGGGATTAGAGATTAGAAGATTAAGAGCATAGGTAAATTAGCCTGGGTACTTGAATTTAGCTGGTCTAGCATAACAAGATCAAGTAAGATCAAGTTGCGCATATTGAGCTATAAGCTCAAGCTTTATCTCAGATTTAAGCATATATTTTATGAGTTCGAGTTTGAGCTTAATGAGACTTAGCTGATTGGCTTGTGCTTCGACTTGATTAATTCCTTGTTGTCTGATATCCTTAATCATGCTTCTCCCTTGTCGATTAAATTCTCTTTGCTCATTCATTAACTCTAGGTAAACCCATGAATTAATACTTTAGCTGCATGTATCATGAGCTCCTATTCTTCTTTAAATGCCACTAGTCCCGTTGAACAAGCTCCCATCATGAAGCTATTGTCCAAGCCTTCTCCTTCAAGCTTTTGTAGCAGTGCTTCTCTAGTGAGCTGATGTCGCCATTGATGCGTTCTCTAGTTAGTTCCCATCATAATGCCTTCTTCTGCAAGCTACTGTTGTTGCTGATGCCTTCTTTAGTGAACTCTTGTCATCGTTGCCTTCTCCAATGAGCTGTAGTTATGATGCCTTCACCATTGATGTCTTATTTAGCAAACTCCTATGGTTGATGCCTTCTCCAACGAGTCACATTCATGGCACTTCTCCTATGAGCTCTCTGTTAGACTGGTCCAGCCGGTCCCGTGTGGACCGGCTCTCTCGAAAAGGGGCGGAATTCTCCGCCTCCTGTACACAGGAGCCGACTGCCCACTCTTCAAGGAGCAATTTAGGAAGGATTTTCGGGGGAGTTTAGGAGGGAAATTAAATGTAGGGATTGTTTAGAGATTTCCTATTGAATTCTATGCATTGAATAATTTGTTTTTCCTACGGTTAGGGCTTCTTGAATTTGGCTGAAATTTGAGATCCCTTAAGTTTTCTTTGGGCTCTAGCAGTGTTTAGAGATTTGGGAGAGATAGATCCTCCTCGCAAATTGAGGATCAATTGGATCTTGTTATTTTTCTTTCGTTAGTTTGATTATCACAATAAAATTCATCTTTTCCAGATTTTTTCTTTGAAGTTTGGAAGAGTTTTCTCGTTTTTTTTTTAAATTGATAGGATTTACTTGAAATCTTCAAGTGTTTCCTATCACTCTCTGCACGGTTTAAAAAATGTTGGAAGTTTGAGCTCATGATTCGAGCTCGAGCACACTGTTAATCTAACAAACCAAATTCAAGCTCAATATAGTTACTCAACCAAAGCGCAAGCTCTAGTTCAACACCAACAAAATTTGGCGACTTGAGTTTGAGTTATCTATGACTCGAGCTCACTCTAGTCGCTTATACCCTTAGATATGGTTAAAGTTATTGATGCAAAAAAAAAAAAACTCCGAATAGATTGCAAACTAAAAGACAACTGTTCTTTCTTAAAACGTAGACAAATATAAACAAGATAACAATATTATTAAAACAAAGACACACAATAACTTATATAAACTTGAGAAGAAAGATACAAGTGGAATGAAAACTATGGAAAGAAGTAGTTACAAGTATGAGACGAATTTTTTAGGAGATAGGGAGGTTGAAGACAATAGCTCGCAAGCTATATAAACTCGCAGTCGCAGGTTTTTGTTTCAATCATTCTTCACAAAACCCTATCTTTTATAGCAACCAAAACAACCCTATATTCAGGGAAAAAAAGATCCAAATGCCACATAAATGTGCCAACCCAAGTAGCCAATAGAAGTCTCACAAAATATTCTGTTTAATGAAGAGTTAATGCACTTAGTATAGGAAAACAGTGGGGTGGAAATTGAACAGCCAGCAACAGGAAAAAAGGGGGACAACGCCATGGGAAAAACAACCAGCATAGGAAAATGAAATCTGCATGGAGAACATTAACAATCATCCGAAATTCGCATGGAAAACATTAGCATCCATTTGAAATTTGCATGGAGAACATTAACAACCAGCAAAATGGGAAAGGCTGCAGCATTGAAAATGAGTAGACAACATGAAAAACGAGAACACAACAGGAAAACTAAGTGAACAACAGGGAAAATGAAAAGCCACAAGAGAAAGAGCGCTAGAAACATAAGTAAAAAAAAATAATAATAAAATAGCTAGCCTTGATTGCATCAATTCTCCCATGGTGGAAGAAACTCGTCTTCTGATGAGAAGGCCTCAAGAACACGTTGGAAGATATCTGGACGATGACGTTGCAACTCCACAACCAATCTGTTGATGAAAAGTTATGGATTTCTTGGTTTGGTTCGTCAGGTTGAATGACCGTGATTCCCTGATGTTTCGAATGTGTTCTTACTAATAATAGATCTTTCTCTTGAATTGAAACTTTGGCTTGTTGATTGTTTGACTTTCCTTTTTTTGTTTTTGATTTTTAAAGAGAAAGTAAGACTCACATGACAACCTAAAGCTCTGATACCAAATTGATGCAATAAAAAAATTGAGTATTGCAAACTCAAGTCTTCTTTACCATAAACATAACAATACTATTATAAATAAAGTCACACCTTACAACTTGTAAAAAAAACACACACACAAATTACGATGGAACGACACCTTACAACTTATAAAATTTTTGAGAAGAAAGATACAAGTGGAATGAAAATCGTGGAAAGAAGAAGTAGATAGAAGATCTAGACGAAATATTAGAAATAAGGTGGATAGGATAGCTCTCAAGTCTCAAGTTAAAAACCCTTAGATTTCACATTCCAACAATTCTTCACAAATCTCTCATTTTTCTTAAGAGAAAGAAACTCCTACGACTACCTAAGCTCTTATACCAATTTGATGCAACAAAAAAAACACCGAATAGATTGCAAACTAAAAGACAAATTTTCTTCCTTAAACCATATATACAAACATAAACAAAATAACAATATTATTAAAACAAAGACACGTTACAACTTATAAAAACTTGAGAAGAAAGATATAAGTGGAATGGAAACCATGGAGAGAAGTAGGTAGAAGTTCGAGACGAATTTTTTAGGAGATAGGGAGGTAGAATACAATAGCTCTCAAGCTATATAAACTTGCAGATTTTTGTTCCAAACATTCTTCACAAAACCTTCTCTTTTCCAACAACCAAAACAACCCTATATGTAGGGAAAAAGGTCCAAATGCCACATAAATGTGCCACCCCAAGTAGCCAAAAAAACCCTCACAAAATAATCCATTTAATGAGGAGTTAATGCACTTAGTATAGGAAAACAATATGGTGGAAATCGAACAACCAACAACACGAAAAAAGGAGGACAACACCATGGGAAAAACAACCAACATAGGGAAATGAAATATGCATGGAGAACATTAACAACCATCCGGAATCTGCATGGAGAACATTAACAACCATTCAAAATCTGCATGGAGAGCATTAAAAGCCAGCAAAATGGGAAAGACAACAACATGGAAAATGACTAAATGAGTAGCACAACATGGAAAATGAGAACACAATAGGAAAACTAAGTGAACAACAGGGAAAACAAAATGCCACAGGAGAAAGAGGGCTAGAAACCTAAGTGAAAAATAAAAAAATATAAAATAGCAAGACTTGATTGCATCAATTCTCTCATGGTGGAAGATTCTCATCTTCTGATGAGAATGCCTCAGGAACACGCTGGATGATATTTGGACGACGACGTTGCAACTCCACAACCAATTTGTTGATGAAAAGTTATGGTCCTTATGGATTACTTGGTTTGGTTCATCAGGTTGAATGATAGTGATTCCTTGATGTTCCGAATGCGTTCTTACTGATGACATATCTTCCTCTTGAATTTAAACTTTGGCTTGTTGATTGTTTTGACTTTCCTTTTTTTGTTTTTGATTTTTAAAGAAAAAGCAAGACTCATATGACAATCTAAAGCTCTGATATCAAATTGATGCAAAAAAAAAAAAAAAAATTAAGAATTGCAAACTCAAGTCTTCCTTATCATAAACATAATAATACTACTATAAATAAAGACACACCTTACTTGTAAAAAAATAACAATAATTATGAAGGAATGACACCTTACAACTTATTAAAATTTTAAGAAGAAAGATACAAGTGGAATGAAAACCGTAGAGAAAAGTTGATAGAAGATTGAGACGAAATAGAAGAAATAAGATAAATAAGATAGCTCGTAAGCTAAAATCTCGTTGGTTTCACATTCCAAATCTTTCTTTTTTTTAAAGAGAAAGGAACTCACACGACTACTTAAGCTTTGATACCAAATTGATGCAACAAAACAAAACACCGAATAGATTGCAAACTAAAAGGCAACTTTTCTTCCTTAAAACATAAACAAATATAAACAAGATAATAATATTATTAAAACAAAGACACTACAACTTATAAAATCTTGAGAAGAAAGATACAAATGGAATGGAAACCGTGGAGAGAAGTAGGTAGAAGTTTGAGACAAATTTTTTAGGAGATAGGCAGGTAGAAGACAATAACTCGCAAGCTATATAAACCCGCAGGTTTTTGTTCCAAACATTCTTCACAAAACCCTCTCTTTTCTAGCAGCCAAAATAGCCCTATATGTAGGGAAAAAATGTCCAAATGACACATAAATGTGCCACCCTAAGTAGCCAATAGATGCCTCACAAAATTGCCCGTTTAACGAGGAGTTAATGCACTTAGTATAGGAAAACAGCAGGGTGAAAATCGAACAGCCAGCAACAAAAAAAAAGGGGGACAACACTATGAGAAAAACAAGCAGCATAGGGAAACAAAATCTGCATGGAGAACATTAACAACCATCCGAAATATGCATGGAGAACATTAACAACTAGCAAAGTGGGAAAGACAGTAGCATGGAGAATGAGTCGACAACATGGAAAACGAGAACACAACATGAGAATTAAGTGAACAACTAGAAAAACGAAAAGACATGATAAGAGGGTTAGAAACATATGTTAAAAAAAAAAACATAAAATAGCTAGCCTTGATTGCATCAGTTCTAATCATAGCTTCGAGCTAATTTATGAAGATCCTGATCTGGTTGTATTCTAACATTTAAATTATTGGCTTTTATTTATCAAAATCTTAAGCATTTGTTGGCATTCGTTTGTTGATTATGTAGGGTGATTACAACTCAAATAATGCATGAGCTTTTTATTGATAAGCTTTATATTGCGGTTTGGGGTTTGGTTTTTCCTTGAAATTTTATTTTATTTTGTACAGTTATGAATTATGGAGGGGTAACTGTTGTGGTCACTGTTAACCTATAAACCTTCAGCCAACCACCCACTACCCACGACTCTACGTGTGTCCCCACGATCTCACAACCGAACTACTAACGTACAAACCCCTCCCTAGCCCATTCGTCTCCCTCATTCCTTCCCTAGCTCTGTCACTCACAAACTACCTGCTCCGATCCCTTGCGTGCTCCATCCGAAATCTCTAGTCGCCATCCGTCTTAAAGGTGTATTACTATTTTCATAATCATGTTTAACCAATATAATACTTAACTAATAAGTGATTTCTTATTTCTATTTCATGTTAATTTTTTTAGCAGTCTTTTGCATGCATTAGAAATAAGGTATTTTGAGGGAGGTACAAGTCAGGTTGAAGAACATTGGCAGCAAGTTGTTATCATGTTAGCTGCCGCATTAATGGTGACGTGAGAGTTACTGGCGTTTAGGTTTCTTTGAGCAGCATTATTCTTGTTTTAATACTCATTGAGGCTTCATCATCCTATTTATAACTTGTTATAATATTTTTCTTAATGCATTAATTCCTATTTTACTCATGAATCTCATGGCTTTATTGGTTCATAGGGTTTTAACAGGTTGGCGATCATGCTTCTTACAAGTTCTTGTAATATTGGTGAGAATGACATGCTAGAAATCAATTCTAGCTTTCGTGGGATCACAGGCTATTCAGGAGAGATTATATTTTCAAAAATGTGTGAACCAAATCTAGAGCCAAAATTTGTTGTATCCACGCTATTGCTAATGGGGTAAGTGAGAAAACTTTGATTCAAATCATGAAAAATTTTATTTTATCTAAATTGCAACAAATATTTGTTACTTTTATAAATAACCATTCTTAGATGTTATTGCATTGAGTTTCTTGTTAGCCCTATGAATACAAGAAATGTATTCAACACAATTAATAAATCATTACAAACACCATAATCCAAATATACTTTTAACCATATATGATGATAAACAGTTTTGTAGTACTTATTGTTAGTCCCGCCAAAACTTTATATATGCTGAAGTGGAAGTAAGATGCATTGTTTTAGGATACAATAGCAAGTAGTTAGGTGCTGCATTTTGTAAATATTTGTTTACATAGAATTATGTGGCTTGTTTTTTAACTCCAATAAAAAATCAGAATGGATAGATTGGTCTTGAATCATGATATTTTAACTTAAGAAAATGACCAAAATAGTTTCCCACTATTTGTGGGGGACTATTTAGTTTTAAAGTTTATAAAATGTCTAATTTTACTCTGTAGGTTCCTTAAATAGGAGCCAAAATAATAGTACAATCAGAAGTAATAGAAATTGCTATTAAAATTAATAGATGGGATTAAAAATGAAGGTATTCTAATATACATATTTTTATTGAAGTTTTTACAAAATGTATAGGCATAGCAGCCGGCTTCACATATGTAGGTGTGATTTGAGATCTTGCACATTATGGAATGAGTTTATTTTTATAAGACTTCACATACATAGCAGTCGGTTCAATATATATTATTTATTTTGTTTAAATAAAATTTTTCATATTAAAATTCTATTTAATTACAACAACAACGACAACATCAAGTCTTTATCCCACTACGAGGGGTCGGCTACATGAATCCTTTTTCTCCATTGTGTCCTATCAAAGGTCAAATTCTCGTTTAAATCTAATAAAAAAATGTCATTCCTAATATTTTCTAACCAAGGCTTTTTAGGTCTGCCTCTACTTTTCTTAACATAAGTCAAATCTAATACCTCAACTCTCCTAACCGGGTCATTGGAAGGCCGTCGTTTTATGTGACCAAACCATGTAAGGCGACTCTCTCTAATCTTATCTTCTGCTGGAGCTACTCCAACCTTTTCACGTATATGCTCATTTCGTATCCTATCTCTAAGGGTAAAGCCACTCATCCACCTGAGCATCCTCATCTCTGCCATACTTAACTTAGTATTATGCTTCTCTTTTAATGGCCAACATTAATACCATAAAGCATTGCAGGCCTCACTACCATCTTATAGAATTTTCCCTTTAGTTTGAGGGGTACTTTTCTATCACACAACAAGCCCTATGCATTCCTCCACTTCAACCATCCAACTTGAACTCTGCTGATAATATCCCCATTTCACCATCATTCTGAACAATAGATCCAAGATATCTAAAATGTGTACTCTTATTAATTACTTGATCGCCCATAGTCACAATCCCCTCACTATATCTATTACTACTAAAATTATACTCTATATATTCCATTTTAGATCTACTCAAGAGAAAATCTTTAGTCTCTAATGTTGACCTCCCCCCAAGTTTACTTTCAACTCCCTCTCTAGTCTTATCAACAAGAAGAATATCATCAGCAAAAAGCATACACCAAGGTACATCATCTTGCAAATATCTAGTGAGAATATCCATGACTAAAGCAAAAAGATATGGGCTTAAGGCTGATCCTTGATGTAACCCAACCGAAATAGGGAAATACTTGATCAAACCACCTTGGTTTTGAACACAAGTAATAGCTCCTGCATATATATCTTTAATAATTTGAATATAAGCATTATTAACTTCTTTCTTTTCAAGAACTCTCCATAGCACTTCTCTTGGAACTTTATCATATGCTTTTTCTAAATCAATAAATATCATATGTAGATCCTCCTTATTTTCTCTATATTGCTCCATCAAACCTCTTAATAAATGCATGGCTTCCATAGTCGACCTACCCAGCATGAATCCAAATTGATTTTGAGAAACATTAGTATCACGCCGCAACCTATGCTCCATAACTCGCTCTCATAGTTTTAAAGTATGACACATTAACTTTATTTCTCTATAATTCGCACAATCTTGTGCATCACCTTTATTCTTAAAAATAGGAATTAACACACTCATTCTTCACTCATCTAACATCTTTTTAGTCTTCAAAATAGTATTAAAAAGTTTAGTAAGCCAAGAAATTCCTTCATCTCCTAAGCATTTCCACACCTCTATTGGAATATCATCAGGTCCAACAGCTTTTTCACCCTTCATTTTCTTTAAAGCCTCTAACTTCGATTTTATTAATACGTCGGTAAAAACAGAAATCTTTATTTTCATCAAGTGTGCTAAGGTCACTAAAGGGACATATACAACTAAATATAAGAAGTTGCTAGTTTGTTACATCATTGCAACTTTATGTTTCTTATGACTTGTGCTTTATCCTATACAAAGAGAACCACTTTAGCTTCTACTATGATGTGGGACTAAAAGCTTGTGAGAATTTTACATGAGAGTTAAGTGTAAAAAAGTGTCAAATTATAAAATTGGTTGGATTATAAATTTAAGCTTTGAATCCATATAATTAATAAAAGTTATGAACATAAATTTTTTATATTAAGTAAATATATATTACTTTAAATATTATATTATTATTCTGATTAAATATTATGTATATATATACAAACACACACGTATATTCTTTATTTTTTAATTTAAAATCCTATTTAATATGCATATAATTATATTTGTAATATACATATACTTAGATTAACGTTAATGATTAATTGAGCTTTTTAATAAGCTTTATTTTGAGATTTAATCGAGCTTATTCATGAGCTTTAATCAAAATACTTATATATTTTTATGTTAAAATTTAATTATTACATAATTTTTATTATATTTGAATAATTTTAGTATTTAATACGTCATCCAGTTGTGGGCTTCAGAAATTCGGCCCCGGCCTCCGCCTGCTTGCTTTTTTTTCGGGGAGTTTTAATGAATTAAGTTCCAGGGTAAATTTTGGGAAGACATACGTTTGTAGATAAGACACTACCCAGAGATTTCACCCTCGTTTTACGAGGACTTTATGATCTGAGTTCTTAATTCCTATAGGCGCAAGCCCCTATAGTTAATTACCCCTCCCGATCAGTCGATCACAAGAGGGAACTTGAAAGAAATTCTAGACATCGATGAATACGGTATATTCATAGATACGCGGTATTCGGCATATAGCAGCAGCATGGGCTTAAGAAATTTGTGAATTTGATAATCTTGATATTTAAAATGGCACCATCTAGCACTTAAAGCGGATGGTGGGGGAATGGATGATGGACCCGATCAAGATCCCATGGTTCCGTCGTCTCGGGCCATCGTGGTCCCTGGTCTACTTAGTTAGAGGAGGTAGTCGATCCAACCTTAGAGAATGTTTGTCTAAGGGGATAAATTTGAATCCACCTTAGCTAACAGAGGGCTTTGTGCCTTATTGATCATATACTATTGATTCATATCTTTAAGGATTTGATGCCACTAAGGTGCGTATTGGCTCTGGCCATAACCAATATTTGTGGTGCCATTTGGCGACAAAACCACTCGGTTCAGGGGGCCCTTGGTCATAACCGTTTATCCTACGGTGCCATTTGGCGAAAAAATCACTGGTTAGAGGACACGTACCACGTCCTTATTGGTAGAAGATTATTTGAAAATAGATCCTAGTGATATTTTCGACTAGGCACTAGCTCTTTGTGAGCTGAAGTACATTTCAATTTGTCAAATCCTGCAAATTGTTGTGGATGGTAGATGGATTTTGCTTTAAGTTATCGATGGATAATTTCAATTTTAAACTTTTGGAGTTTAAGAATGTTGGAATTTTGGAAATTTTTGGGTTTTGGACTTTGAATTTTGAATGTTTAACAAGTATTTGGGTGACATTGTTAAAATATTTAGAATTAACCCTTCGGTTGAGATTTGCATTCAACATGGTCATCATCACTTATATTTTTTTAGGAATTTGAATTTTTTGAAAGTTTGGAAGTATTTGAAATTGTTTGTGAACCCCTCCGGTTGAGATAAACATTCAACACGACCATCATCAGGATGACTTCAAAGTCACTTATATTTTTGAAGGAATTTGAATTTTGTAGAAGTTTGGAAGTATTTGAAATTGTTTGTGAACCCCTCCGGTTGAGATAAACATTCAACACGGTCATCATCGGGGTGTAGGGGTCATTTTCTGCTTTTGTATTTAACCTTATCAACTCTGTCAAGCTATCGACAATGGATCAGGTTTCATAGGCTTTATTAGGGGACCCGACTCGTGAGCCGGCTCGAACTCGACTCGTTAACGAGCTCGCGAGCCGAGCTTATCGAGCTTCGAGCTCGAGCTCGAGCCTACAATCGAGCTTGTATAATAAACGAGCTCGAGTTTGAGCTCAACCCGACTCAATGCGAAAGCTTATCAAGCTACTCGATATAATTATATATATAATATTTATAATATTATTTTTATATATAATAATACGCATCACATTTGTTGGTGCTTCTCAAAAGAGCTCGATCTCGAGCTCGAGTTTTTCAAACGAGCTCGAGCTCGACCTTTTCAAACGAGCTCAAGCTCGAGCTTGATATTTTCTAAACGAGTCGATCTCGAACCCACTAATCGAGCTCGATCTCGAGCTCGAGCTCATTAAGGATTAAATGAGCCATGCTTGATAAGGAAAATACTCGACTCAACTCGACTCGTTTACACCCTTGGGCTTTATGCTTTTGTGAATGAATTTTCATTGTTATAGGCCTTGAAGGTCTAATATGAATGTATTAAGAGCATAGACAATTACAGAATCAATGATATCATCTCAAATTGAATTTTTTCCTTGTATTCTATACTCTCCATGAATCCATTCGTAGCTCCTATAAGAGCATATTTGTCTTTTTAAGTTCCCATCAATAAATAACCTTCTTCTATAAGCATTTGTTATAATAACTCATCTATTTCTTTCAAAAAATGATTCTCTTAATAAACTTCCAAACCAATTTAAGGGGCATAACAATTTTTTTTTTTTTTTTGTATAAGGGGCATAACGATAACTACATTTATAATGCACTATGAAGTGAGAGGCTGGGGTATAACTTTTAAGCTTCCCCTACTAACCTAGAATTTCTCTCCTTTTCATTTTAGTTATTGCAAACAACTGATATCTATTTTACTTCTAATTAATGTGTTTGTCAATTCTTCTCATCCTACCTCATATATCAAATCTAATTGAGTTGAATTTAATTTTAATTCTAGTAAAACTCTCTCACTCTCACCATAATTGAGTTGAATATGGCGTGCCACTCACAGTTGATCTCCTAATTCACATTGCTTATTTTTCACCACAATTTGGTTAAATTGTTAAGCATCACATTCGAATGTCATTCTAGCAAAGCGTTACCTCTTTTTAACTGCTATGGGATTAAGTTGTGATATGCCATTTACGAGTTATATTCTTGCAAGCATTGCATACCTCTCTCCAGAAACAGGCTAGATTATGGCGTGTTACTTTGGGGTATGCTATGGCTCTAGAAAAATTCAAATTCACATCTATTTCATTAGTTTTAGCATAATTTTATGATTTTCATTTATTGGTCTAATGCCAGCACTCAACCTTTCTCCTTTGGACTTGGGACTGATGATAGGTGGTATTAAAACATTTTTAAGCATAATTTTATTAAAAACAAATTATAGGAGTACATAAAGATTAACAAGAATTTCTAGAAAAGAAAGAAATATACATAGGATAAAATAAAGATATCATCGATTACAGGCATAATTGAACCGCCTAGGTTGAAGCGTGGTGAAAAACAGAGAATGATGATAAATTTTTTTCTTATCGAGGCCTTGTTTTGTAAATAGGATATGTAACCTCCTATCTGCGCTTCTATCTACTAGCGTGTTGTCCATCATAATGCATCTATCATAATTAGGAGGAAATGAATTATGAGCTTCTGTGTCTTCACCTATAAGAGAGATGGTTTTGAAACATTTTTGAGAATGTGAATTGGAAAGAAATTGCTCGTTTTTTTTTTTTTTGGGGGGGGGGGGGGGGGGGGGGGTTTTGGTTAACATTGAATCACATACTCCTCTTGTAGTTGAATTTTAAAAAAATGGGAATTTAAGATTTTTCAGTTTAATGACCAAGTATTTTGATTTCATTTTTTGTTCACATTACAACTTAAAATCATTTATGAATTACTAATCTTCTCTTTTGATGACTACTGCAATCAGCGGCCACAATGAGAAAATGGTTACTCATAATAAGGGTTTCTTAACCAGTATCCTCGAGAACCTTCCATTCTTCTATCGATTTTTTAAAATAAATTCAACTGAAGCAAGCAACCTTCCAGCAAATCATTCTTCTGGTGACCCATTACTTGCATCAGCCAGTGGGAGCAAATCAGTTTGGGATTTGAGTCATTTGACTAAGTTGGTCTATCCATTAGAGCACATTCTAAATCAGGGTGCATTTCCTGATAAGCTTGAAAACGTGACATTAAGAAAGTAAGTTTGTTCTACCTAAAGTGCAGTCATCTTGTACTACTAAGGCTTTGTTTGGGACGACTTAAAGCAGCTTTCTAGTATAAAAATTTTAATTTTTGTACAAAAAAACTGCTTTATGAAGTAGTAATAAAGTCATCCCAAACGAAGCCTAAATCATAATATGTGCAGCTAAAAATTTGCATTATTTACTGTTGTTGTATTTATTGCAGCGATTCCTGTCATGAAACTACTGGAGAGGTGGCTGAACTGGGGGAAACCAACAATGCGCCTATGAGTAAATTTGGTAACCAACCTAGTGGAGGTATGTATAGTGCTTGCATTAATGAGCTACACCCTTTTATAGCACATAACTATAATTGTTTTCATATCTTGTTCTTGATCAGGAAAACATGGTATTGCGGTGGTGAAGCAGGGTAGCCATGAGATCGGTCCGGCCTTCCACGTTGCTCAGCTCTGGGCCAAGAAGTGTTCTGCGAGTAGATCAAACAAAATTGATAAAGTGGACACATTTAGTCTTCCAGTTGGTGTAAAATCATCGAAATTAGAACCAGACAGTACACCATATTCTAATCACGTGCTAGCAGAAAATTCTGATTACATTAATAATGAAGTATTGGGTATGTGGATAAGCTTTAACAGCATTCTAAACAGGTTTCAAGGTAACAATGGTTAAAATATTTCAATGTCATTTGCAGGTGGGATCACATCTGATATGTCCAAGAAAGACAGCTTGCTTTCTGTTCGTGCAGCTATGATGCTGGTATTTTTTTTTTGTCTCAGGAATTTTCTCAATCTTCAAGAAACTTGAAAGAGGCTTTTTTCAAATATTTGACAGTAGTTGTCATTTGATCTAGCTACCATGACTAGATGTTTTTTCTTCTTCTTCTTCTTCTTCT